>JAFBMS010001681.1:0-37845 GCA_019788955.1 Albula glossodonta | reverse complement strand
TCAGATAAGGCTAAACTAAAATTAAAGGCTGACATCACATTTAGTTTTGGACAGCTAAGGCCCAGGGGGAAAAAAAAAAAAAACAGTTATCTGTTAGGTTCTACACACAGCTGAACACACATGATTTCATTATTTACTTCACAGAGAACTGTTTAATACAATAATAATTTTTTAAAATAATAATTTTATTTTGTGCCATGACATGTGACAAAACTGTTTACTACACATTGTGCTCCTGAAAGACTCACAAGAGTGTACGCCAGAAGTCTGAGTCACAATCCAATCATGACACAGTGATGCTTCATGATCCCTATAGTGGGTGGGGCTACCCTACTCCATGAATCACTGCTCTCTATGAACAAATCAAAATGCTTTGCTATTTGTACTACTACACACTGGTACCTAATTGTTATGACCATTGTGGGATTGGTCTAAAGCAGCTCCAAACTGCCATTTCATATGTCATGGATACATGCATTTATGAAAATATATAATGTTTTGGTTTAACCTTTTTTTTTTTTTTAAACTACAGTAAAAGCCCAGGAAGTGAGATGAACAAAATGTAAAAGTATTACTGATGTTCCACTTTACAGAGCAGCTCTGTCTGTTTTGAACAGACACATAATTCACCTGAACAGTTCCAGCGTAAGATATGAGCAGCAGTCAACCAGATTCTCTATCTTTTCTATTAGAAATGTCATTACTGTGCTGTATGCGCCATATGGTAGGGAACAGTAGTAGTTTGTAGTTTGGTGTCTTTATATAGATAGATCCATATAGTCTTGGGTTAATGGAATGGGCGGGGGGTTAGGGGTTTATTGGGGGGGGGGTCACCTTCTATACTTCAACATCCCCGATGACAGCGTGCCTGCGAAGACAGGCTGTTCAGATTACTGTTGGAGCAGTTCCTAATTCCCAGAACCCGGGCCATCAGCCTGGAATGACAGACAAAGTGTACTTCACCGCACAGTCATCTCCGCTAGACAGCCGCGATCGCTCTCGCCTGTCGAAAAACCTGAGGCATGCCGTGCAGTCTCTCCTGTTCTCCCCTCGCTCCACACTTTTAATCAAGCTGTCATTAACTGCGCTTCCCGAGCAGGTGCGCGTCATTACACACACATCAGCATCAGCGTGGCGGTACGGCGAGAGATGGGATCGCTGCGGTCCATCCACGGTCACGCAACTGTCTCAACTGTATAAACAACGATCTTTGAAAGCTTCTGACACGGAAATCACATTTAGCTAATTAAATTTGAGTGTTTTTTTTTTTTTTTGTTTTTGTTTGTTTGTTTTGTTTTTTTACTGCTGGCACGCAGTTGACGTAAGAAAAAAAAAAAAAAAACATGACACTGCTTCAACAGTAAAGTGAATATTAGAACTTGTAAACTGAATTTGGTGATACTATAAGTTTAAAGAAAATATCCTTTCAAGCAATTATTGAGTGTACTGTTTATATGTCTCCAATGAAGGGCAGTCTGCACAGTCAATACTTTTGAGCAATGTTCTTACTTTTTCAACAAAATATTCACTTTGAAAGTTCTGAAGTGCACTTGCATGCTCTTTCGCTGTTTCAGGTGATTTAGCACTGTCAATATAGCCAAAGGCAGGCAGCCAGTGAATCCTTATTATATTGCTAACGAATATTCTCATTTAAGGATATAAGCAAAGAAACACACAATAAGAATGTGGCATATACAGGAAGGTTTACAAAAAAAAAATAAAATAAAACAAGAACAGGCCAATGAACCCAAAGAAGCTTGCTGTTTTGCCTACTGTCAGAGAGTTGGCTGTGTAACCCTTCATCGAGTCTAGTCTTGAATAGCCTTAGGGGTCTGAGCTTCTAGTTCATGACCTGGCAAGCTACCCCATGCAGGAACAACTTTTTTTCAAAAGGAAAAAAAAAATACCACTCCTGATATCAGTGTGGTGGTATTGACCTTTAACTAATTTCCACCTATGGCCTCTCCACTGTTCTGGGCTCTGGCTCAGAATAACTACATCAGCATTGCAGTATGGTGTATAAGAGTCTACTGCTCAGTGTAAGTCCTGTAAATTCTCAGCCCTAGCCATGCAGTGCATTACCTCAGTACCTCATGCGTTTTATGCAATGCTTTTCTCTTCTAAACCTAAACTTCAAGAGTGCTGTTAGCGTAGTTCCATATACAGGATACATGCTAGACCTCTGTGTAGGTGGGTAGCTTCAGACTACATGATACATTGATACCTTCAGTTGTTACCCTCACATTCTTCATATAGAAATTCTGTCAGAGGATTTACTATTGTAAAGTCACGCATATTACAGGAATAACCATAGTTATAGTAATATCAGAGTGAACAGTTTTATTACAATTTATTGTAGAAGTTATAGTTTAACATATTTTTTTTTTTTGAGATAGCGAAAAATACAAAAGGGAGAAAGAAATAAGAAAAAGTTATAGGGCAGAGCAGCAGTAAAAAAAGAGCAAACACTGTCATTAACATTTCTGCCTCTGGTTTTGTTAGTAGTTTTAGAGCCATACCCTCCCTGAAATGGCTTTCTCAGGGGTTTATCATGCACTTTTATTTTGTTCACTGATGTGGAATGAGCACAGGTGAAGGATGCTGTGATCACACCCACAACTGAACAAAGGGTACAGCAGGGGACCCCCAATGTTATCCAAAAAGGGCTGGTGTGGGCATGTGCACGCTTTCATTCCACACCAGCACTGAAAAACCCTGAATCAGCCATGCAGTTAACCACTCTGCATTTTACATGAAGACCTTGATTGTTTATTAATCAAGTGTTTTGGCCCTGGGCTAGAACAAAATCCAGCAATCCCGCACCCCCCCCCCCCCCCGTTTGGGGAAATATCGGGGGATCCCCAGCAGCAGAAGGTGACCCCACATTTGTGTTGAGTTGGCAGGACCCCCTCTCTGTGGACCGGGAGAGCTTGCTCAAATCCACAGAGACCACACCTCAAACTCTATTCTCACACCACCGTTCATGTCCACTCCAGCAGTGTCATGCAAAGGTTGAGAATCTGGTCTTGTGAATTAAAGGCTGCGAGGTTAACCTCCCACCTTGGACAAAGCTGTGGTACCCTAGGGCAAGGTACTTCGCCTAAATCGCTTCAGTAATTATCCAGCTGGATAAATGGATAGTACTGGGTAGGAGTGTCTGGGAAGCACCTAAAATGTTAATCTAATCCTGCTGTTCTTACCTGCCACATTGGCGGTGGAAGAGGAAGCAAGTCCCTCACAGGATAATCTTTTCATCCTGAAGAAACCAAAAAACAACATGGGAGGACTTTCAGAATAAGAACGAAGTAAAACTTATTAACAAGGTTGACGACTTGACTGCAAATATTCCACTCCTGTGTTATAATAAAAGAACCCCATATTTTCTACTTGATACTGAGCCTGTCCATTCTAAATCATGTCATAGGGTTAGCTATTCCCTTGTTACCAGCATATCGCACAGAGCTGACTTCGGTTAAGTGGATTTGTGACAGATAAGATTGTTTGGATTCCGGTATTAATTTCTGACTACAGCATGTTGCATGCTAACTGAAATACTTCTCGACAGTTTTACTCTGTCCATCTCATAACTCTTTAAGATACTGGTCTAAAACATACATAAGGTTGTTGCTAAATTTACTACCCAAGTGCTTGTATAAAGGGGCTGCTTTTCAACAGGAAGTAATGCGCTAGCTATTTTAAGATGAAATGCATTGTATCTCCTGGCCCTCTGAGAAGTCAGAGAGGAATTAATATCCGCGCGTGAACTGTGCAGACGCCCTCTCCCGTTGTTCTCTGGATAGAGGGCGTTTCGAGACCGCCACGGCCATATCTGCTTATCCTCTCGCTCACTGCCTGCAATTGAGAATGAGGTCGTTAATCACGAAAAAGGAAAGGAGCCCCGAATGAGGCGAGGTCGCGAGAGGAAGTCACCGCAAGGTAAAGCGCAAAGCGTTTTCGGGAGTGACTTGTGTTTGACAAAGTGTGGCTTGTCGCTCATTGACCTCCCCTTAAAGATTCAGAAACCGTCAGCCCCTGAGAGCTAAGCCAACACAGACATCACTTTAATGGGCCCACTGTCTGTCAGAGACTCAGAGCAGCCATACCGCCCATGCCTGCATGTGACCTTGATTCTGCGACTCCATATTCCATATGTATCAGATATAGCACAGAAAATGCATTAATCAGCAATGGAATGGTATGGAATACACTCTCTGATTCTACTTGAGATGCCCCACTTGCTCTCTCTACATTTTTTATGCCTAATTAATTGGCTCTATGGATGTCAGAAGCACAGTTTCACTGCTCTCTCTCTCTGTCTCTCTCTCCCTGGACTGAAATAAAATGCACAAATGAAAACTCCTATGAGATCTTAATGCATTTATTTGTTTATTTAAAGCAGTCTGTGCTTGTGTGCTTTGCTTAGTAAGCCGGGGTGTGTAACAGCCATTCCACAGGCATTGGGGAAAATAAATAAATAAATAATGATAATAGAAAAAGGAAAGTAAGTCAATAAATAAATATGAGTAACTGTCTCGGTTGAACAGTCCTCTATTGACACCTCTGTGCTGAGAGCTGGAGGTTTCAGAGGTCATTAAAAATATACATTTAGGGGAGCGTTGGTGAAAAAGAGGCTGAACAGAACGTGCTAATGGAATGTAGAATGATTCCGTAAGTTTTCACAATTCCGCATTTTCACAAGTTCCCTTTACTGCAAAAACTGAGAGACGACGCAGACGTTACACAACAGCCCTCTCTCCTCGCTGCATTTTCCCCACAGCGATGTTACACTTTTCTGCCGCTTTGTGCCTCTCATCATTTATCAGGTATGCAAACAAATGCAAACAATCCTTGCAGGATTCTTATCCTGTTGGATCATTTTCCAGTCGAGCCATGCAGCAAGTCTGTTGTTTTTTCAATTGCTGCTGTCGAGCAAAGAGCGGTAATTTGGTGAAAGCCAACATGGGAAAAAAGAAAGAAAAAAAAACCTGTTGTATGAGATTTTTCATTTGTTTTGACCCCCCCAGGCATTCGTTTGTTTTTATTGTTTTTGTGGCCTTACTCTGCACTGTCACAAAGAACAGCTCATCAACTCCTGAACCATAGAGCATTATGTTTTAGTATGTTAGTGCATCTCCTCTTTAGCATGTCGGCGTTTATGTGTGTATGTGTGTGTGTGTGTGTGTGTGTGTGTGTGTGTATATATATATATATATAAAACCCCCTTACCACTGCCTAAAATTAGCGGGAGATGAAAAAAAAAAGGGAAACCAGACCTTTTTTCCTTTTGTTTTTTAGAAATCTGTGTTCGCTGTGCTTGGCAAAAATAAATAAGAGTTAGACTGCAAGGGCTTTCCAGATCTCAGCAGCTACAGCAGGATGATGAAATCTCTGGGTATAAACAGATGCTGCAGAGTTAAAGGATTGAATTAAGACTGCACCTGCTGTTACGTGCACACCGGTGCTCATGGGAAATACTGAATGACTAATCACTCAACTCATAATAATAATATTCATATTATTACTACTCTAATTATTATTATTACTATATTAGTAGTAATAGTAGTACTGTTAGTAGAGGTAGTAATACTAATGTATGTTTTTCCTGCATGCTAATTTGATTGTTCCGTTTATGTTCTGCGAGTCATTGATGGGTTGTAAGTATAGTATCTATGTCAAGACAAGCTGCTTTTCAGAAACCCCTCATAGAGCTATCAGCTGTGGGGGAGAGGCAGGAATGTATGCATTTGATTGATAAAATGGAAGTAATTGCTCTTACATGTGATAATATGACACACAAAAGCTGTGCCAAACACATAAGCATTTACTGGATGTTTATACTGCGTGAAGGTGACATTTGACCAGCTACTGCAGTATATGGCATGCATGGATCACAGTGTTCAAGATGGTGTGCTGTATTATTCAGTCTCCAAACCAATGTTCTCATACAAGGCCACTTAGCTACAGCCATTTCACTTATTCATATACACAGATAGATGCTTCACAGGGACAATTCAGGTCAAGTGGCTTGCCTGGGAGCACGAATTGGGGCTGGAATGTGCAAACTTCCTGTTGCACGGCCAGGAGGCAGATAGTTTTTACGGCACAACACTGACAGAGATAAGCATTGTTTGCATGGACAGTCACAATCATACAAAAACCCGTGCAAAGGAATGGAAAGTGACATGGAGTATATTAAAAGGCAGTGCCTGACATTTGAGTTTGTGTTTTGATAAGAGAGAAATATTCACTACAGAGCAAGAACCCATAGGGGTCGCGCCAGGGACCCAGATTCAATCCATCAGTCAGCTGAGCAGGCTGGCGCACACCAAGGGAAATTAAGTGAAGAAAAAGAGTACACAAAGACCTTTGAATGGCAAGAAGATGCTTTTTCTGCAAGTGTGGCTGGAGCATGGACACTACGATGCATCACAGGCAAAAAACACTCGCAGTAATTTTCTCAAACTGTATGCTCATACTTGTTTGTGATCCTTCTTATCCATTTTCTATTGATAATATTCTGAATCTCTGCGTCTACAATCATGGATCCCTGTGCCATCACAATCCAGCATCTTTATCTCTATGGTAATGAATCATTACTGGGTCTGCGCCTTTGTGTCTGTCACAATACATAATTTCCCTATATATATTACAATCTAGCATCTCACAATTTAGCTGCTCTGTGTCTGTCACAATCCAGCATCTCTGTGTCTGTCACAAGCCAGCATCTCTGTGTCTGTCACAATCCAGCATCTCTTTGTCTGTCACAATCCAGAATCTTTGTGTCTGTCACAATCTAGCATCTCTGTGTCTGTCACAATCCAGCATCTCTGTGTCTGTCACAATCCAGCATCTCTGTGTCTGTCACAATCCAGCATCTCTGTGTCTGTCACAATCCAGCATCTTTGTGTCTGTCACAATCTAGCATCTCTGTGTCTGTCACAATCCAGCATCTCTGTGTCTGTCACAATCCAGCATCTCTGTGTCTGTCACAATCAATGACCCATCATTATTATTCTCACTACTATCTCTCTGGCTTTTAATTATTTACGTAATTTTTGGTGCAGAATTTTTCTTTTTTTGTTTTTTTAGAAATTGTGCTTAATACAAGGTTTATCTGTTCATTCTTGGCCCTGATGTTTTGCAATGTTATCTATAACAATGTTTTATTGCCCGTTTTCTTTTCTCCTCTAGTTTGCAGAGCTTTGTTTTAATTGTCAGCTTGTTATGCTGTTGCAACTCTCCCCTGCTGTTTTCAGAGGGTGTGCATGAACGCTTGGCAGAAGTGCTTTCTCAGACATGTATGCAGCTGAAAGTACCTGCACCCAGTTACCAGAGGGGGTGCTGTTGATCACCTCTCCATACCTGGTATACCCTTCAGCCATTTTCACTGCAATGAGAAAAAACACTCACATCTAGACTTGCCACACAAGGAGTACACATTATGATTGGGATATGTAAAATTTATGCCATTTAGGCTCATTCATGTCCCTCTGTCTGTCTGTACTCATACATCATGCCAAATAATATACACATTAAATTATGGGTGATATTTTTACTCACATTTCAGGAATGAAAAGAGGAGAGTATGGAATTATCTCATGTAACACAGGTGGTAATTATATGTGTGCGATGATAAGCGGTAGTAATTACTTTTTAATAACTTTACTCAAAACTGGCTTACGAATGTGTGTGTGTGTGTGTGTGTGTGTGTGTGCATGTCTACCATTCTATATGTATATTCATTTTCCATGTTGTGGTATTCTTGTAGCACTGAGAAAATAAAAAAATGTTCAAAGACTAAGGATAGACATAATGGAATATTTCCGCAGTTGTGGAGAACGAAAAGGATCATATTTGTTATTTGCATTAAAGAAAATAAAAAATGTCTGAACATGACAAAGAACACAGAGCTGAAAAGTGTTGTTGATGTGGATAACACACCCAATGGCTCTCGTCCTATATGGGTGTGTTTTCAAATTTTGATTTTTGACAGTGCTCTTTTTACTTGTGAACATTTCCTATCGAAGGCAAGGGAACCTTGTTAGTATTGCCTGCTCTCCATGTTTTTTTTTTTTTTTTTTTTTTTTTTCAGAAGTCCTTTGCAGGAATAATGTAAGAACTTCTGTATCAAGCAAGATTTTTCTGAAAGAGAAAAGGAACAAAAACGGGGAAAAGTTAGACAGTACGAAAGTTATCGACAGAAGAGCAAAGCAAAAGAGTTCATTAAAAAATCTGGTTTTACATGTTACAACAGATCAAGACCTGTACTTTATTCAGCTGATAAAAATAATTAAACACATTAAAACACATATATAAATCAATTAATGCAAATTCTGTGAACATAACACACCTGTGTATGTCAGTTTCTCCTACTGTAACCCTTTCTTCTCCTTCCAACATGTGACTCTACTGGTTAATATGAGCACAAGCCCTTATGTCTTTCTATACTGCAAACAAATCACCAATTACAGGTTGAGAATTCCAAATCTTTTTGAGCACCGACATGACGCATCAAGTGGAAAATTCCACACCTGATCTATGTGCCCTATTACCATGTGTGCACCATATGACTTATGACCAAAAAAAATAATATAGACATTTTTTAAAAATAAGAAAAAAATATATGTAAATTGTTATGGTTGGTTTGACCGTGACATCCTTACCTCTTCGACTAGGCTGTTTTTGTTATATTCCCTGCTTGTGACACTGCCATGCTTGACGAAAAGCACCTCTAAAAAATATTAAACTGCGAGAGAAAATCGGTAAAGAGCTCTTCGTCGGCGGAACGGCGACTTGGGCTACCCGAGGAACTGGTGAAGTGACCTGGCGGAGGTAAGTCCCAGTTTTCCTTCCAGTTTTCACCCTTTCCAGGCCAGCTGCCTTCTGCTAGCGAGATTGTACCCCTAGACAAAAGTGACTGCAACAAAATATAAAAATATAATATAATAAAAATATATATATTTCGAGATACAACCGGTTAGTCAGAACGGAACTTCGATGTATATAATGGCTGTACATATAAATATTCCAAAATCCAAAATCTGAAACACTTCTGGTCCCAGGCATTTCGGAGAAGGCATACTCAACCTGCACATACATTTTCAGATGAATAGGTCAGGATAAACCGGGTTTGTGTATCTGAAGATGCCCTTCTGACCGGGACCACATGCCAATCTTTCATACTGTAACTGAAATGAAACACTGTGCTGCAGTATCATTTTCAAACCACATGATGTGACATACAGCTGAAAAATGTCAGCATGAGTCAAGTGCGCCTTTAAAGCTTTGAGGAAAAAAAGAACAAAAAACACAGACACAAAACAACTCTCTGCATGTGGATGATTAAGAGTCCAGTCATGAGTCATGCAGTTTCAAGCAGTTACTCTGGACATTGGATAGAAAAGTCCCCTTTCAATTTCACATAGATGTCACAATTGACAGTTGTCACCCATGGGATCCCTCCACATCTGGTATCCTAATGCCTAGAAGGCTAGCTGACACAATGTCAGCCTGTAGTGTAGTGGCTAAGGTATGTGATTGGGGGCCTTCAGGTTGGTGGTCCTAGTCCCAGCCTAGCCAGAGCAAAAACACCATTGCTTTTGGGCCGTTGAGCAAGGCCTTCAACCCCCACATCGCTCCCAGGGGGATTTGTCTTTGGTTAGCCTAATCAACTGTAAGTCGCTCTGGAGAAAAGCATCACCTAAATGGCTGTAATGTTCAATTTAGCAATAGCCCACTGCTGCTGTTAACCAGGTGTAAGCTTGGTTAGTACTTGGACAATAAGTGAAATAAACAGCTGGAGTGATCATCCAGTCAGGCAAAGGGGCCATTCTACTGCATGCAAAACTGTCATTTTGATGAGACATTAAACCAAGGTCTAGATTTACTGTGGTCATGGAATATGTCAACACACAATAGGTGTACATGATTGCGCAATCTGCCATCTGCATTTCCCAGGTTAAATTTCCACCATCATATTTGATTGGGCACAGAATCTCTTTGCTTCTGTATTCACTTTGATTGCCCAGGTTGGTTCTATAAAAAGATGGAAAAGAGTTCTCTGTAGATGTACTTGGTTAAATAAATTAAACTGTCTTGTTGGACAGAGTGATGAACATTCAATTAGTTCAACCTCACATGGAAAAATAATGCCGGGCACACACGGCACAACTATACGAATAACACTGTTTGAGAGCAGCTTGCATTTATCCACTAGCTCTCCTGAATGTCTTGCTGTTCCTTCATAATGGTGCTCACATTTAATGCTGTGGCAATAACAGAAGAGTACATAATACGCTACTGCTCGCTTGTCATCAGGGAATCTCAACGGCACACAATCTCACGGTTACAGAGAGAGAATCACAAAAAAAAAAAAAAAAAAAAAACTGCAAATCCCAGGGGTGTCCTTTTTTAGATGAGCTCTCATTGGCCGACAGCAGTCTACATTTTCAACATTTGCCCTTGTCCATCTCACACTACAATGGTAGTGAATCGATTTTTTTTTTAATTGGTAATAGACAAACATGCTTTGAAACAATAAAAAATAAAAATAAAAAACCAGCAGGACACTCCCCACACGAGGAGGGTCACAATTCAGTCATTGACCCACTCTCACAGGAAGGTCATCCATGCTAACCAAATGATCAAATGAACCTCCTGACAAAAGATTTCCGATTTGAACTGAAAAAAAAAAAAAAAAAAAAAGCACATCGCCTTGGATGTCTAAATTGGGCATAAAATCCTACAGTATGAACCAGACATAAATCAAAAGTGTGGCTTACACATAGAGCTTCTCAGCCAGCTCTTGTCGGGGTAGGTGAAACTTGATACTGTGATCTCTGCCCTGTGAGCTGAGATGACTGACATTAGGGCATACTCTTTTTGATCCACAAACCACAGAGAAAACCGTACGCACCTGTATTAGCTCAAGCAAATAAACCATCTACAGGTTTTGCTTGCTTTGTCTGCATTTGTCATCTTTTATATATATATGGCATTTAGCAGCAAAGAAAAATGACTGTGTGGCAATATGCAAATGATATTTCTAGGGATACTCTAAGAAATGCAAATGTGACAGTAGGAAAATACTTTAGTGCTTCCCTTGGCTGTATTCTTATTGTCCAATGTGCATAATGAATGTTCCATGTAAGTTCCTGTGAATCATATGCATTTATTTATGGTACAAATCACAAGGTTACACTATAAATATTCAGTTGTTCTTGGCTTACGTCAGGATTTGCAAACTCAGGAACTGTATGAGACAGGAAATGTTTGCAATTGGTCCTTTAACTCATGATAAATCAGCCAATGTCATATAAAATATGAAATTTCACAATGTACTGCACATAATTAAAATATATAAACACATTTTTTTATCATAATTCTGACTATAAAATGTAAATATACTATCCCTGAATATCAAAAAATATGCACACATATGAGAAAAAGAATAATGAGGCAAAAAAAATGACTAAATGACTCTTCACACTGGATTGGTGTCAGCAGAGGTACTCATTGGCGTAATTATTATGAAAGCATTCTGGTGATTTTTGTTTTTTGGATTGTTTTTTTTTTTTTTTTAAATAATAATAATACTTAAATGCAGCTAATGCATAATATAATGCTGGTGAGTGTATCGGTTGTCTAAAATTACCAATTAATTCCTACAAAAAGTCTTTTAGGCTAGTGGGTTTTTACATGTCCTGCAGGTGCAGCGCAGAGGTTGCACCTCCTCTGACATGGCTGTTTCTATGGTAATTTCTACATGTTCGGTTTCTGTCATGGGCAAGCAACTGCTTGCATTTTTTGCTTCCTGGGAAAATTATTTTTCAAACCCCCAGACTTGCCAGGGTTAATGAGTGAAACTGTTCCCACGTATCACACCTGAATGCTATTCGTGTTTCATAAAATAAGTTTTTCAACTCTCCGCTGCAATTCAATTTTCTGTGCGTGTGTGAGTAAAATCTCAACACATCGATGCGTTTGTTAGTTGACCTCAGTGTAGGCTGAATTATGACTTGTGTATTTCCACACAAGTCAGTCAGTGTCTCTCAGCATCATGCACCCCAGTGCAGGTCTGAATAAGGCTGTAGGGAAGAAAGAGAAGATTTATCAATAAGCTGTGTGTCAACCTAGTCCGCGAGTAGAATCATGGCACTGAAATACTTACAGAATGAAATTAGGAAGGTGCAAACACGTTTTCATTTTCATAATTTATAATATCAATTTTTGGACTACAACCAGGACCACGTTGTCACATAATACTTTAAACAGAAAGAAACCCTAGACGACTGACTCCTTCCCATCCCTTGTATTGGCAGCATGCCAGGCATGCAAGCTCTCTTTTCATACCATCAGGCCTCTCTTCCCCTCCTCACCACCCACACTATGCAGCTCCTGGTCCAGGTCCTGCTCCTCTCCTGCCTGGACCACTGCAGCTTCCTTCCCACAGACCTACAGGTCTGTACCACGGAACCCCTACGGCTAACACAGACCGCTGCGGCAGTCTTCCCAAACGCGTTCCATGTCATTCGCTGCCTCGTCTCACCATACCGGCTTCCCGTCACAGCTCACGTCAGATTTACCACCATGGGCCTAGCCTACAGCGGAATGAGTGGAACAGCTCCACTGTACGTCCAGTCGGCCTTCAAACCCTAAACCCCTCCCTAATGTTCCACAGACTCAGGTTGATTGATGGATCCCTCTCTGTGTGGTCGAGTCTCCCAGTCATGATGCCTGTCTGTGCTGGCCCCCCAGCGGTGGATTATACTTACCAAGGTCAGGACAGCAGAGTGGGGGTCATGATCTGCCAGACTGCATCCTGAAACACATTTAAATTGTAGATGGCATGAGGTGTGCACAAAACATGTGACATGGCTATCAATTGTACTATGACGAATGTGTTAGCCTATTTTCATTACCTGTACTGTTATGTGTATTGTGTTTTAAGATGTAATCATACATGCTTTAAAGTTGCATGTACAAAGTCAGACAAGCATCTGTCTTTTTCATTATATATATCACAATTTATAAATGTCCATAATTTAACTTTTTTTTTCTTAATTTCAGAATTTATGTATTTATTTGAGAGGGTCTGCTGACTGTAGTTTAGCAAAATGCTTATCAATTACAGCGTGACATTCCTAGTTTGTCAGCAGTTTCCCCGTCAGCTCAGCGTGTGATGAAACGGCACTCTTGTCCATCTCCTGTCAAAATATAAGCCATGAGGCTGAGGTCTATAGTTGTAGTCTGTAGTTTCCTCCAAATACAACTTGCTTTACCTGCTTTACTAAATATGTGAATTTGCTACTTTTTTTTTTTTTAAGGTTAGTTACAGGTAAAATTGGAGGTGCTACCTGATGATTTGGACCAATGACCACATTGGCTTTGGAGAGAAAATCATTTTTGATTTGTTCAAGCCAATGGGTGCCAGCTGGGTGTAGCTTTACCCTAACAGAGCTCATGAAGGATCATTTAAAATCGTTACTATTAAAAAGATCACGGAACCTCAACACCCCCCCAAAAAAATTAAAAAAGACTTTTAGGAGTTACCAGTCAGGGATCTCAGTCGTGTTATTTCCTGTCTTGTGGAACTGATCAAAATCTGACCCATTTTCCACTCAAAGATCAATTGCAGGGCTTTCTTAAACTTCGTTTTGACGTGTATGCAAGAACTAGTGAATGATAGTGCATAAAATATTTCAAATTTTGGTATGAATCCAGTATTCTCATTTATGTAGCTGGTTTCCCTTTTGATTTACATGTTATGCTCGAGGCTACATATGTCACGTCCGATGACTCACTCATACTCCAAGGCAAAACTTTACATTTTTTATCATAGCGAATCATACCTCATTAAAAATGAGATGGAAAAAACATTATTTCTCTTCACAATTTCATCTCATGATGTGTAGTCTTATGTGTTAACAATACAAATGGTTAGCAAGTGTTTAAATTTGCTGCTGAAGAGATTGAGCCATTCTGTTCTTTTTTCCACTTTCAGCGGGCTGTTCAGCTTAGTGCTAAAAAGGCCAGGATGTTGTGACCTGCACTGACCCAGAGATGACACACACACACGCGTGCGCACACACTCACACGCACGGGTCAGCAGACAGATTGCGATGCTGAACAGGATGACTTGCTAGCCTGGGGGTCCACCCTGCGCGCCACATGCTGTCTTTCCTGCCCCTCTCATCCTGAGCTGGAGCTGGGGCAGGCCCCCTCTCCCTCCTGGGGACCGATCCTTTGGCTAGCTCACTTCCTTAAGCAATGCACGGCAGCTCAATTAAAACCAATGCTCATTTCAGAGTACCCGCAAGACCAAATAACATGGAGAGAGTAACAAGACACGCAGTCACACACACACATACACACACACACACACACACACACACACACCTTTGATGCATGTGTGAGTTATTAAATAAATTATCAGATGGGCCGTCCTTATATATGCAGCATCAGACAATAATAATAATAATATAATTATTAGTAATTATTATTAATAAAATATGATTATAATTATTATTATTGAAATAAAAGAAACGTCCTGATTTTTTTCATACATTTTAATCATCAAAAACTGGAATCACTGGTCTAAAGTCACAAAACAGTGTACACATTTTGCAAATATTACAAATAAATACAGAAAGCAAAATCAAGAAAGGGGAAAAGGGATTTTGAATAAATTGATTTATATTGCCCCCTAATGGTCAAAATAAGTAATGATAGTTGTAAACTTCAGAAAGTGTTGGGTCGGGGTTCTTAAACAATACAATGTTCATAAACATAACTACATGCCATATTTTTACTGCTTTTAGGCTTTCAAACATATACATGAGCAAAGAATTTTCTTTCTTTTTGTCCTGCTTTGTCACATCAGTGGAATTACTTTATGGTTGATATCAACTCTGGACTATCTGTATCAAAGGTTTGACACAGTCTTGAGAGCAATCTGGGTCATGCCTGAACATTTCTGATAGTAGATTATTGGCTTGGGTTATGGTCAGAGTTACACCATAACAGTGTGTGAGAAGTTATTAATTCGCATATTTATGATCCGGGCAACTGAGGCAGGCTAGTTGGGCATTCCAAATGGGAAATTAAATTAAATTGTAATTTTAAAAAATTGGTTATGTGTCTGAGGTTCATTACAGTGAATTGCAGCATACTTTGGGTCACAGTGATCCGGTATCAGGACTGAGGTGCTGAATATACTGAACAAACTGGCCATGAAGGTTGTTTTTTTTTTTTTTCTTAAGTAGATCATACAGTATTTAATATAGGTGGATTTTACAAAGAAGAGTCAGAATTTGTAGTCTGAATGGTTGTAAAAAACATAGCCAGAAGCTGAGACTTGCGTATTATATTTTTTTAATTGGAAAAACAACATAGTCAAAATGGGTATATTTTTGTAAGATAGCGCCAGGGGATGAAATCTGACCAAGTGTGTGGTTTGTAGGGTAAGTGATGTAGATTTCTGAAGGCAGCTGGTCTCTTACTCCAGAGGTCAGGTGGCAGTGTGTGTCCACGGAGGTGGGCTGGCCAGGTGAGTGGAGGTAGGTGGGCAGGGAGCTCACGCCAGGGCGGAAGGTTCCACAAGGTTCCTGTGATTGACTGAAGGCAGGACGGGGTCCTGGCCTCCACTGCCCAGCAGGCAGTACCAGGGTCTGGATACTCCATGTGAGCAGCGATCAACAGGAAGAAAGTGAAGGGAGGCAAGGTGAGGGGAGACGTGGCTGTGTCCAGGGAGGCTTATGGCCTACCTGGTAACAGTGCTTCTCCTCACCTTCAAATAAATTATCCTGAAAAAAAATATTTCCAAGGTCAGACATGTTGAAACCTTTCATAATACATGGACGAATAATATTCATTGCTGTAAAATCTATGGACTGTTGTGCTTTCTGAAAGGTCAGTACCATTTACAATATGTTCAGCTTATTTGTTTTCATTTGCTCATATATTTTTTTATTTATTTCACTGTACTTGTACATTGGGAGCAATGTTTGACCCAGAGAGATGAGTGCTGCCTCCTGGTCCACTGATACCTCTCTCAGAAACAAATAAGTATTCCTAGGTGGTGTCCAATCCACATTGTAATCCCTAATTTAACTCCGCCTCAGGTTGCGCAGGTGGAAGCGGGTGGGGGGTTCACTAATTAAATGGGCTGAAGCGGTTTGGTGACACAAGCAGAAATGTCAGCAAACAGAGAGCTGTGGTACACCAGAAGAGTAGTACACAAGTTTGCACTGGAGGCTGGATACAGCAGATGACAAGACTCAGGCAGGTTATTTTCTTATTTTAATTTATCTCCAATGTTTTATTTTGTTTTTCTTTCCTAACCTGCAGCAAAACTTGTTGATCTGTCGCTAGCAACACTTCCTCCCCACCGCAGGACTCAACAGCAATAAGCTTGTGACTCCACCAATTCATGTGATGACTAAATAGCATCTTTCTCACTGCACCCCCCCCCCCCCCCCCACCCAAACACTTGGATAATGATCATGTCAACCCAGTTTGTGTTCCCACAGGCACCCGGCCTGACTGCCAGAGTTTGATGTGACCAAGAGAAGTAGCCTGCTTATCCAACCTACACCCCCACCCTATTCCCTGGTGAGGCTGAGCCAATTGTTACCTTGTCAACGAGTAGCTCTGGCCACAGCTAGGACTGGCACAAACAGGACATGAGGGCTCTCGCTTTGCTTTCCAGAACACACTCTGCTTTATAGCATGGCCCAATGGGAGGCCCAGACAAGTTCTTTGAATGTACACCAAATCAAAACAGGAGTCTCTGGTCACAACAGTAACCTTCTCTGTGAAGAAGACAGTGTGGTTTGGCTCATTGTCATTACAGCATATAGCAGATGTTCCTCTGAAGGTTGATTTGAATAGGTTTTATGAAGCTAACTTTTCTCACACAATTCAGCGTACACGCTTTTCTCAAGAGTCCTAGTAAAATTTCCAACCAGATATTCAAACCTTCCACCTCTCAGTTAAAAGCCCATTATATAACAAAGCAACTTAAAAAAAATTAAAGAATACTAAAACAATGCATGGTGAATGGCAGATTAGTTCGGCCATGTTTCCTATAGTGTAGTCTTTTCCCTGAAAATACTGATCTCCAAAGGGGTCAGAAGACTCTCACTCGGCAGTGCAGCACTCTCCATGCATGAAGCTGTTGTGCTTTATCAGCCTGTGTTAGCTCGTTAGCTGTGCAGTCCCCCAGCACTGGTGCTGTTGTGCTTTATCAGCCTGTGTTAGCTCCTTAGCTGTGCAGTCCCCCAGCACTGGTGTTGTTGTGCTTTATCAGCCTGTGTTAGCTCATTAGCCATGCAGTCCCCCAGCACTGGTGCTGTTGTGCTTTATCAGCCTGTGTTAGCTCGTTAGCTGTGCAGTCCCCCAGCACTGGTGTTGTTGTGCTTTATCGGCCTGTGTTAGCTCGTTAGCCGTGCAGTCCCCCAGCACTGGTGTTGTTGTGCTTTATCGGCCTGTGTTAGCTCGTTAGCCGTGCAGTCCCCCAGCACTGGTGCTGTTGTGCTTTATCAGCCTGTGTTAGCTCGTTAGCCGTGCAGTCCCCCAGCACTGGTGCTGTTGTGCTTTATCAGCCTGTGTTAGCTTGTTAGCTATGTAGTCCCCCAGCATTGGTGCTGTTGTGCTTTATCAGCCTGTGTTAGCTCGTTAGCCGTGCAGTCCCCCAGCATTGGTGCTGTTGTGCTTTATCAGCCTGTGTTAGCTTGTTAGCTGTGTAGTCCCCCAGCATTGGTGCTGTTGTGCTTTATCAGCCTGTGTTAGCTTGTTAGCCGTGCAGTCCCCCAGCACTGGTGTTGTTGTGCTTTATCAGCCTGTGTTAGCTCCTTAGCTGTGCAGTGCCCCAGCACTGGTGTTGTTGTGCTTTATCAGCCTGTGTTAGCTCGTTAGCCGTGCAGTCCCCCAGCACTGTTGCTGTTGTGCTTCATCAGCCTGTGTTAGCTCCATAGCTGTGCAGTCCCCCAGCACTGGTGTTGTTGTGCTTTATCAGCCTGTGTTAGCTCATTAGCCATGCAGTCCCCCAGCACTGGTGCTGTTGTGCTTTATCAGCCTGTGTTAGCTCGTTAGCTGTGCAGTCCCCCAGCACTGGTGCTGTTGTGCTTTATCAGCCTGTGTTAGCTCGTTAGCCGTGCAGTCCCCCAGCACTGGTGTTGTTGTGCTTTATCGGCCTGTGTTAGCTCGTTAGCCGTGCAGTCCCCCAGCACTGGTGCTGTTGTGCTTTATCAGCCTGTGTTAGCTCGTTAGCCGTGCAGTCCCCCAGCACTGGTGCTGTTGTGCTTTATCAGCCTGTGTTAGCTTGTTAGCTATGTAGTCCCCCAGCATTGGTGCTGTTGTGCTTTATCAGCCTGTGTTAGCTCGTTAGCCGTGCAGTCCCCCAGCATTGGTGCTGTTGTGCTTTATCAGCCTGTGTTAGCTTGTTAGCTGTGTAGTCCCCCAGCATTGGTGCTGTTGTGCTTTATCAGCCTGTGTTAGCTTGTTAGCCGTGCAGTCCCCCAGCACTGGTGTTGTTGTGCTTTATCAGCCTGTGTTAGCTCCTTAGCTGTGCAGTGCCCCAGCACTGGTGTTGTTGTGCTTTATCAGCCTGTGTTAGCTCGTTAGCCGTGCAGTCCCCCAGCACTGTTGCTGTTGTGCTTCATCAGCCTGTGTTAGCTCCATAGCTGTGCAGTCCCCCAGCACTGGTGTTGTTGTGCTTTATCAGCCTGTGTTAGCTCGTTAGCTGTGCAGTCCCCCAGCACTGGTGTTGTTGTGCTTTAATAGTCTGTGTTAGCTCGTTAGCCGCACATTTCCCCAGCACTGTAGCTGCTTTTCTGTACCAGCCTTAGTATATTCATAATACGTGCATTCCCTCAACAGAAATGCTGTTGTGCTTTACTATCCTCAGCTAGCTTTTTAGCTGCAGAGACCCCCAGCGCTGGTACTGCTTTCCTTTACCGGCCGGAGGCAGCGTGTTAGCTGTGCAGTCTCCCAGCATCGATGCAGTGTTGTGTTTAAAAATTTTGTGTTAGCTCTTTAGCTGTGCAGTCCCCCAGCACTGAGGTTGTTTTACTAGGTGGTTTTCAAGGAGAAAAAGAAACACACATTGTACTCCTTGAGCACTTACAATGACAGTGGTCACAGCAGTGATGGGGCAGGTCTACAACTATAACTGGTTAATCCTAACAGCAATACAAAAAAAAAAAAAATAACAGTTTACATTTAAAAAAAGATTATTTCATCATCCGTTTCACAGAATCGTCATTCGCTAGGAACCAAGAGCTAACATTTTGTTAAACTGACTAGAGGAACTGCCTCCCCCACAACCTACCGTACTGGGTGAAAGATCGATACCGCAGCATCCCGGTGCTTCCCAGTGGTTAAGGAATGAGAAGTGATCTGTTGGTTTTCTATCTCTCCCCTCCTGGGCCAGGAATAAGGTCATCATTGTCAGAGCCGGTTAGCCTTTTACTCTGTGCTTGGACAAGAGCTGGAGAACAGGCTCACAGACTGAGGCTGCTAGAGATGTAGTGCAGCGGTTAAGCCCCAAATCTCCCCAAAAATCTCCTGTACCTCCATTTTACATCATCACTCCATACATTGCTGATTTAAATAGGACTGCATAAACACAACCCTTCATGACTGCAAAGAGTCATAAATCTGCAAGGTTGGCCTACTGCAACATTTTTCTCAGCAAGAGAGAAATAAAAGTGCATTGCAATAGCAGCAGTAGTTCAATAAACTCTATGTATAAAAAAAGAAAAAAATGTGGAGAAGTTGGGGCTAAAGGCTTGAAAAAAGCTTGGAAAAGACTGAAAATTGCTTCAGCTCTATTTTGGCCTTTACACTGACAAAACATTTCAGCAAATTGTGTTAATGACAATAATGGTTTAGTTATGTCTGCCTACTATAATATTCGCTCACCTCAGACGGATAAAGCATGACATGTTCTCTCAAACAGCAAAACAGATACTCCTCAGAGGAGCAAGGGACACAATGCTGAATGTTTAAAAAAAAAAAATGTCCCCTCAACTGTCTCAATTTTCCTGCATGCACTTAAACTGCTGGTGTTCTGCAACATTTTCAGTTTCAGAGTAAGAGTTAGAGTTTTATCCATATGTAAATGTAACATACATTTGTTCCAAGGACTGTGGACAACATGGCCTATTACTTGAAGGTACAAGCATGCGAACACTAATTTAGGAATAATAAAAAAAAAAAAAAACTCTAAGGCACTGTGAGTCTCTTAGGTACAGGGCAGTGGATGGCATCTGTGTTTGGACTCAGACACAGATACTATCATAGACCACACTACACTGTACCACTCAAATCCAACTCTCCTGGGAAATGGCTCTCAACGCAAAGGGAAACTTTTTGTACCAGGTACAGATCCCATTAGCAATTACCTTCATGCGTGGAAAGAGACGGGGGTCCCTCTGGCGCTGAGCCTCTCCTGTCTCTGAATGTTAACACCGACCTGGTAAGGGCTGGAGATGTCACTTCTGAACCCTTAAAAATAAATCCTCCTAACTAGTCCTGATAGCTCTGTGTATAGCTCTTCGCTCCACTGGACTCTCTATCGTCAGAGCAGGGATGGTTTTTCTTTTCCAACGTCCTTGCCTTCCCAGGTGGAAACCTGCTAAATTGAACACAGAAGAGCAAAGAGAAGCTTTAAAATGACACTGGGGATCCACTGAGGAGCACACATTGTTGACTATGGAAGTGGACTTTGGCACGAAGGATGGGTTGGGTGGGGGGAGGGGGGGAGCAAGAGGGGGTTGCAGGCTCACTTCCTTTAGCTGCTGTAAATATGATTATGGATCTTGAGCAGAAAATGTTTGCATCCTATGGCACTGTTGGTTTAGGTTTGATTGAGTTTTTTGGGGGCAAAGGTGAAAACACTGCAAAATAAGACTGCAAAAGAAACACCTTTTTTGTGCATAATGTTCTTCTCAATAAGATTGCACACCATTAGAAATCAAGTGGAAGCAAAGTGCCAAACCAGCCAACAGATTGAAAAAGTGAATCTACTATAGTCATGATTGTGTATTTTTGCTGTAAACAAATGCTTTCAACCATTTTAATAGAATGCATAGTGTAATCAGAGAGTTCTCCAGCATCCAATTTTCCACAGAGCTCTGTAAGCACTCTTGCTGTCTAAGCTTCTGAAAGCCTGTTCCATATAACAGGTGAAAGGCAGTGTTCTCTGTTGCAGTATGCCTCCCTGTCAGTGGCAGTACCGTTTTAGACTACAAGGCTGAGAAGCTAAAGGATTGTACTTCACAAAGAGAATGCATTTTATTGGCTTGGTTGGACAAGTACAGTTTAAGCCAGTCTGTTATATCTCAAAGGAATAAAAGAAAAAAAAAAACACATACGATAATATTGTATGAAATGTTGAAGTGGAAGGCCATGCATTTCACCTGAACCCCATGTATTTATTTATGATTTATGTTGTGTGTCATGTGCATCTTAAAACGTTGTAACTGCAGGAAAGTGTGGCATAGTTTTCCTTTTCACCGAAGGCACTTCTCAGGCTTCACAGCAAAGCAATTGATAGTTTCTGGGTTGAATTCCCTGCAAAATAGACCAGAAACAATTCTGTTTCATAAAGTAAACAGAATTCATTGCCTTGACAGACAAGCAATGTGAATTAAATAGCTGTCATTTTTAAAGGGCTCGGCAGTTTCAGTAGCTTGTGATCACATCTTCTGTTTATTTTTAAGCCTGCTCCTAATGGGCATGAGGAAATTAAATACACATATCTCTGAAAAATTTGCATCCGCAGAGCAATTTAAATTTTAAAAACGAGAGCCACCAAATCAACAGTGTTGCTTTTTCTTGTATTAAAGAAGCCAGCAGGCATTTTACTGTATTTGTTGTCATTCCACTTGTTTTTGTGCCAGTCAAGGTATGAAGTTAGCATACAACAATCGCATATAATATGAAAATAAAAGAAACCCAGGACACCCAGGGCTCATTCAAAAGTCATTTCATGATGATGTCTGATCCCTCTGAGTTGAAGTAACTCATTCATGTAATGGGGCAAATCCATAAATGAGGTAATTTTCTCTCCTCCTCCAAACACCGTGGAGGTGTCACTTCATTACAAACAATCTGTCACAACATGCAAAGCTCTTGCTGATGAATATGTAATTCCTTCAAATTCATACATTAATTCTGTTCATACAAAATGCTTAACAGGATCTTTTTTTATATAAATAAATTTGTTTTATCACCTCTTTTTTGGTGTATCTGTAGTGTCATGCAGTGAAATAGCCCATTGAGGTGTAGCTTAATCACAAAACAGAAATGAAAGCTGTCATATCAAACATTAAATGCATTAAACATTAAAAGGGAAAACGTAAAAAAAAACATGAAAATCATCCATATTCTTTAAACAATAACAGTTGTATATGACTGTTCTAAATGAATCAGTGCTACTCTGCTCCAGCCAGAGTCAGACCAAAGGGATCAGACTCCAGTCTAGGAGGACCATGGTTTTGGTTCGTTTTTGGTGTGTCTCGGCATTTGAGAGCTTAATTTCTGTCATTGATCAGCTATAGATTTCGCACTCATTGTGTCTCAGGCCTAAAACAACACACTGATTGAAAGGAAACCCAAAGAAACCAACTGACACTGTGGTAGCCTGGCAATTTAACACTCCTTGACCATTTGAAGCTTGCCTCTATTTCGTGTAGGCCAGCTGAAGGGAACCACATTTATTGTGTTGCGTTCTTTGTGCTCTTCTACCTTGACGTGTCTTAGTATCCAGACACAATGACACACACATGGACACAGGCACAATTGCACACAGACACTGCTTACGCATGGAAGGATTGTCAAACTCTCATCCTAGATGGTATACTGTCTGCAGGTGTCTGTGGTTTCCTTTAAGTTCCCAGTAAACAGAATGTAATCTTTAGTCAGTCAGTTACTTAAACGTGACACTCCAGCACTGGAGTTTGACAGTCACTGCTGTATGATAGACAATCAGACTATAATCTGTTGCTGTAGTGTACATGGGAGGTCCAGGCTGGGTCCATGTTGTGGCCCTTTCCTGTATAAACATATTACCAAGATATCTTCATAGCTAAGAACTGAATTGCGATGGCATCACATAGGGAGATATGGGAATTTGACTTTGTGAGGTGTGTAGGATGTCAGCGGACACCAGAGGGAGCTGTTGAATCTCAAATGGAAAGAGATCGCTTGCAGTAGTGGGGGAGCAAAGATAAAAATACACTTCTCTTTTTTCTTCTGCATAATAACAATGCTAAGAATGAGTAAACACATGCGGTTTCATGTGCATATCCTATATCGTTATGTAATACATAATGTATGACATATAAGCATGACATAAACATGCATATTATAATATTAACATATTATATATGTGGTTGTTGTCATGTAATTATCAATCTTTTATTTCCATTTTGTGATATTTTTTTTTCTTGTATTTTTTTCTTTTAATTTATTCATTCCTCTCATGAAATGTACTCCATGGTGCAGCCAATGAAAATCTGTTTGTGACAAACGAGGTTCATCAAGTAAAACAATTGATTGATTGATCGATAGATTGAATCCCACGTGGAGTGCTACTGTTGTAGCAAGGTACTTAACCTGGATTGCTTCAGTAAATATCGAGCAGTCTGGTCTGGCTTGTGGCAGGTCCATAGCTCATGATAACTTATCATTTCAGGCATGCTAGCATACTTCAGGAGCTGTTACAGTGGATGAGTTTCAGGGGTGTGGCTTCATGAGAGATAGGGAATATGCAGTGGTCCATTGGCTAGTAAGTAATCATTTAGGCATTGCACAGACACTCTTATCCACAGAAAATTGCACAGTTTACATTTATGCTCAGTACTCATTCATATAGTTTGATATTTACCAAAGCAAGTCAGGTTAAGTGCCTTGATTTAGGGTAAAACAGCAGTGTCCTTATTAGGAATTGAGTGTGCAGGCCCAGCTCCCTAACCATCACACTACAGTGCTGTCACAAAACCGAGTAACTGTGTTGTGGAATGACTCCATGGAAAGGTTGGGCTTTTGGCTGAGAACTTAGCTTAGCAACCCTATTCGATGTGATAAATGTACTGTGAGCACGGGAGCATTTCGGTGTCGGGCCAAAAGCTGATACCTCCTACAGCACAGTATCCTCAACAGGCAAAGCCTCACTTGGCCTCAGTCATTTGGCATGAGGAAGCCACAGGATGGTACTATATGCTTGTTGGCAGCATCAATAATATTCATCAAGCTGTTATCCTGGACTAGGGCACCTGTCAATGAAGTAAATAAGCACATTACACAGTACAATCAGTTATATATATGTAATATTTAACTGAGTATTGAAGTCAACGTTTACCTGAAAGTGTTACATGTATATCAAAGTTGGAGTCCCATTTCAATTCAGTCAGCTGAAGAAATTAATATAAATGTAACCTTACTATGTGTTGTGAAATGCACTGTCAGAAAAGCAATGCGCCATCGATCCATAAATCCAGATCAACAAAAGCAGACACACCCGCCTCGACTAGCCGTACGTACGCTCTAAAGAGAGGTCTGTGTTGTTAATCCGTGCAGTGGATCTGTGCGACTGCTTGATTGGCTGGCCCCCACACGGCGAGCGTGAACCGTGACGTTCCATGAGCAACGCCGGCGTGTGAAGCCACAAACTCTCCATGAATGATTTACCAACCACCGTGCCGAGCCACAACGTCTCCTCGGAAACCACCAGAGTGCCGTGAGACACTTCCTGCCCCGCGCTGTGTGCTGTCTGGGAATTCTCTGTCCGTCCATCCAACAGGAGATTGATTCCACCGGGTGGGCGGTGGGGGTGGGTGTGGGTGTGGGGGGGGGGGGGAGAGGCTGGCAGCGTAGGTACACGGAGGCAGGACGGTGAAATGCCACCACCTGGGAAAATATGGTGTCCAGATGGAGTCTGTACAGATTCCACTGAGTCTGCCTGCGATTAACTCTGCTGCACAGTAACGTCCAATATGCTAACTCAGGCCGGAATGAGCATTGTGATTCTGTCCGCGCCGTCGTGTAACAGCATTCATTTGCTTAGTGGCCTTTCGCCAAAGTGACAGAGGTCAGATTTATGCAACTGATAAAATAATGAGGCAAAACGGGGCAAATGACCTTTGTCAAGGTCAGCAGAGTAACACTTGGAGCCTTGGGTCTGCAATGTGCATTTGGGCCTGAGCACAGTGCCAGACTGCCCTCCTCTGCCAGGGCATTTGTGTTACACGAGTGGTCATCTTAAAATGACCAGAAAAAATTAAAAAAAAAAAAATGTAAAAGAACATTTCATGTTATATCTGTTTACCAGTGAATAACAGAAAGTCAATCTGAAACAAATACGAATTTTAATGGTTCTGCTATAAACAACTTACCAATTCACATGTGGCAGCAAATACAATACATGTACTGCACAGTAACATTTGGTTCATATATGATCATATTAAGTTATAAGTACACTCATTATCAATGTGTTATGCATGTTTCCTTTTCAGGATTTCTGCAGCATGGGTGGGTCAGACTATAATGCCTGTGGCAGCACTATAATACAGAAAAAGTACAGATGTCACTCAAATTTACTGGCCATTTCTGGCTGTAAAATAACCCACCATACTAAATAAAACACACACAAGCACGCACACACGCACACACACACACACACACACACACACACACACACACACACACACACACACACACACACACATGTATACAATGCAAATGCAAAAGTTTCATGAACCTCTAATGGGGTGATGCTAGGCACAAATCTATACATAACTAATACAGCCATTGGTCCAATCATTGAGTCAGCCACAGATACTATGTGGTAGGTCCTCCCATTTTTGGTTAAGTGAAACCTCACTCTCCTAAAACTCATCACTACACGTAATAGATATGTGAGATATATCTGCAGTCAGTCTACAAGACATTTCATTTTATTTCTGTACAAAATAATAAAGAAACAATCAGAGTATTAACTCTGACATCTGGTCCACATCTCAGCGTGATAAACTATAATAAAATATTAAGTGGCTTGCTTGAGGAATCTGATAAAACTTTAATAATGTAAAATACATCTGAATTGAATTCTAACACTCTGTAACAAACTACTGTAACCATCAGTCGGAAGGACAAACTGTTTCCTAAACTCAGTAGAATGATCTGAAAGTTATAACCATCTTGAGTCCTGGAGAGGAGTGAATTTTAAAGGGAGTCTGACGGGTAAGTTCTGCACTTCATTTGTGTGGGAACAGCAATGAGCGTTGATATTTCTGCCTGCCAAATTACAGACAATAACACATTTTAGTAGCTGAGAAAATAATACATGTAGATCAATGTGGTGGATCTATAATTCGGTTTAGATCGGCGTCACGCTCAATGTGATAATTGCGAGAGTTTTCCTCAGTTGTGTCTTTCTTTATTTTTCACGTTTTCATGTTTATGATTAATGTGCAATATAAAACAGGCAAAAAATGACTCAGTATCACTTCAAAGACAATGCACATTGAGTGAAGTCTTGACATAGTTCTAATGCAACGGATCAAAGGGAACCATGGGAAAGTGATATAATACGATGCACACAGAATGATCAAAGTCGTAGTTAAGATTTGAGGCATAATGTATTTCATGACTCTGTGTCAAACCATAATCAAAATGCCGTGGAGATTTCTCCTTTACATTTAAACTATGCTGTCTTTCTCTGGTTCATAGAATAATGAAAGGTGCTGTCAATCAGTACTGTCATGAGGTCAGTGTTAATGAGGAAGGGTTTTGGGACTGCAACCATAGAGTGGAATCACACACGCACACACACACACACACACACACACACACGCACACAATCTCAATCATTCAGTTTTTTACTTAGATAATAACTCACTCAATTAAAATGCATTCACTCAACTGAGTCACATTCGGTCCATTGCATTTCAACCATGGGCTCAACTGTAACTTACTCTCTCACTCATTTCCAATGTGTTCACTCAATGACATCTCAGTTACTCACTCACTCAATTATAACTAACTTACGTGCTCACTCGGTCTTAATTCACTCACTCACTCACTAACTGCCGCCAGTAAAAGAAAACCCCTTGTTGCAGTATCAGCTCAATGAAATCCCCTGCAGCCATGGTTATGAGCTTCCACAAAGGATAATTTGGGCTGCACTTATGCAAACTGCAATGGAACTCTGAATGAGGAAATCTGCTGTCTCGGTACTGGATTTGAATACTTGTATGCAAATATTTAGGATGCCGGGCCAGTTTAAATCAGACTGATACATGAGCAACCAGGGAGTCCTCTATACTATGGAGAGTCCATCACATGGGTTTTTGGACATCCATGACAAAAAACGTGTTTGAGTTTGTTTTTTAAAATGAGCTTGTCGCACGATCTCTGGTCTGAACAGGGATAAGCAGGCTCTGCTTGGTTTGACCGAGGAGGACGTTGCTGCTTGTCTTTTTTTTTCTGTTACAGAGTTTCAAAACCTTTCCAGAAGAAACATCTGCCCAGCTGATCTGAGCTTCTCCGAGAGCTGACACAGAAACATGGCTGTAAATGACTGTTCTCCCAAATCGTGAACTCAGCCAAGCACAGCGCAGCAGAGTCTGTATCTTATGTTACGCCACACACCTGCACATTGTTGTCACTGTATATAATAAGAGGGAAAGTCACAATTCATGTTAAGCTGCATGCTCCCTGATATCATGCATTCAACCCGCTCAGCGCAGCGGGGGCTGCATGTTACGGCACGCCAGACTCGCATGCGTTGCTGACATGGGGGTGAAAGGGAAGTGCAGCCGCGTTTTATGTCAAGCAGCCTACCTTTAGCGAGCCTCTGCATAATTTACTGGGTCAGCTGTGTTCGGCACGTCCTTTAGATGTGTATCCCTGTCAGTGAGAGAGAGAGGAGAGAGACTGGGTTGGGGACTGCAGCCCGGAGTCCCGCTGACAAATCGTGGCCCACAATCCTTTGGGGAAGATGAGTGACACAGAACCTTTTCCCTCAGGAAAGCATGGGCATGATATGTTTTTATCCACTCCTGGCTAGGAAGCTCCATCTGAACGAAGAGTGATTCTACACATCTAGTGAGAAGTGAACTGGACCCCCAGAGGAAAGGCGAGTGGGGGGGGGAGAAAATATAAAAAAGCCTATTTTTGGCTCAATGTTTAAAAATAAGCCCACGGTATATGGACTGTGGAGATGGGATTGAAAAGCCTGAGACAAGCTCTTTAATGTAGGAGAAGTGCTTGAAGGTGTCGTGTTTCGGGAAGGGTATTATGAGGATTTCCTTATTTGAGATGATACTTTGAGGTAGACTGTCCATCACTGCCTCTAATTATATGTCCTTGAGGCATGGTTAACAACACTTCATTTTCAAAACACAATTTCAAATACGATTATGAAAAAGCTCTATGACCTAAAAAAAAAAAAAAAAAAGAGTAAAGATAGTTTCCCAAAAGGCTCAGACAAGGCCCTGATACGCAGATTGCCGATGAAGAAGTGAAATATACTCTCTGTCTTGGTCCTCCTCAAGCGTGGTCTTCCGGTGGAGCGTTTATAGCTTCGGCATGTGGTCTGTCCCTGTGGACAGAGGCTCTCATGTTTACCAATGTCCTTTGGTCAAGGGACATTTCATTTAATTAAATCCATCAATCACTCAGTTAATAGAAAAAGCTCTTTGGGCCGTTCCCGAAAAATGAATTTCATTTTAAACACACCATGATTTTCCTATTGCTCAGAAAGTCACCCTGTGGATAACCATGTCTGACGAAATGATAATGACAATGATGATGAAAAAAATGAGTGAAAATTTTATATTAAAAAAAAAAAAATGTAGTAATAATGCATAATAATGATCATGAAAATAACCTTTTTTTAAAGCTTGGATAAAGATTGCTTTGAAATTTTAGTATCCATAAAGAGAACATCTCAGGCAATCTGCATTCCCACTGAGAGTCTGAGTGTGTCTGTAGCCCTGGTGGGTTAGGAGTAAGTGGTTAGCCGGTGCTTTGACGCTGTCAGGTTCTTCCTGTTTTAATTGTTTTAGTGCCAGATGTATTGGACTCTGGTGCGTGACCCAGTGCCGGGGTAGATGGTCCTTGGGGGAAGGCCCAATGTCAGGCACCCTGCAGAACAACTCCTTACCTCGCAGGTCACTCTTGGAGTCTGCCACTGGGGTGACAAACAAGACAGGCTCTCATTCTTTAAGCCACACAAAGGGAGGAAGGAGGAAGGCAGTGGTCAGTGTGCTGGAGGAGGTGAATCCATACCCTGTCTGGAGACATGGATTACATTCACAGACAGATAATGCGCAGTCAGATAATTAACACAGGGTTCCACCACTCACCTTAATTTGCATTATGTCGTTGTCTGTGTGTATGTGTGTGTTTACGTGTGTCTAAGTAGTGTATGTTTCTGTGTATTTTTTTTGACAAAGACATAAATGAATGTGCTTCCAGTGCATAGGCAACGAGGTAGTTAAAGCAGAAAAAAGTAAAAACAAAAGCCAAAACTACAAAAAAGTGACAAAAACACATTTTCCCATTTATCTTCTCTTAGACGTCTGGATATGGGGAGTCTCAAAAGGCAGAAAAAGTTTCTCCCATCACTCTTGCTTTAGATACATAACATGCATTTTATACATTTTCTTAAAAAAAAAAATTGAGTGTATTATCATATCTCAATATATTATTAATTTCTCTCTCTCTCTCTCTCTCTTTCTAACACACACACACACACACACACACTCACACACACACAAACGCACACATTGGAAAAATGCGAATACCTGAGCTGAACTGCACAGTTGATTTAAACAGCATTGTCAGTGTGATGGGGTGACTTGAGGCAAACGGAGTGACTTTTATGGGTTGATCATTGGTGTTAATGGACTAAAACTCTACCCCGGGCATCAGAAGCCGTACTGTATGAGTAAAACTCTACCCCGGGCCTCAGAAGCCGTACCGTATGAGTAAAACTCTACCCCGGGCCTCAGAAGCCGTACCGTATGAGTAAAACTCTACCCCGGGCCTCAGAAGCCGTACCGTATGAGTAAAACTCTACCCCGGGCCTCAGAAGCCGTACCGTATGAGTAAAACTCTACCCCGGGCCTCAGAAGCCGTACCGTATGAGTAAAACTCTACCCTGGGCCTCAGAAGCCGTACCGTATGAGTAAAACTCTACCCTGGGCCTCAGAAGCCGTACCGTATGAGTAAAACTCTACCCCGGGCCTCAGAAGCCGTACCGTATGAGTAAAACTCTACCCCGGGCCTCAGAAGCCGTACCGTATGAGTAAAACTCTACCCCGGGCATCAGAAGCCGTACCGTATGAGTAAAACTCTACCCCGGGCCTCAGAAGCCGTACCGTATGAGTAAAACTCTACCCCGGGCATCAGAAGCCGTACCGTATGAGTAAAACTCTACCCCGGGCCTCAGAAGCCGTACCGTATGAGTAAAACTCTACCCCGGGCCTCAGAAGCCGTACCGTGTGAGTAAAACTCTACCCTGGGCCTCAGAAGCCGTACCGTATGAGTAAAACTCTACCCCGGGCCTCAGAAGCCGTACCGTATGAGTAAAACTCTACCCCGGGCCTCAGAAGCCGTACCGTATGAGTAAAATTCTACCCCGGGCCTCAGAAGCCGTACCGTATGAGTAAAACTCTACCCCGGGCCTCAGAAGCCGTACCGTATGAGTAAAACTCTACCCTGGGCCTCAGAAGCCATACTGTATGAGCATAACTCTTCACCCGGCTTCTGAAGCCCTGAAACCTGTAAGGGCTCCAGAATGCAGAGATTGGAAGTGTGAACCTGTCATTTAAGTTAATTTGATTCATTTACTCCAATTATTTATTGCACTCATTTATTGTTATCAAATTCCATCCTATAAAACTGTTATCTTTCAGACTCAGATGAGTAATTACTTTGATTGCATCTGTACATTAACTGCAAACGTATGCAATGGCATTCAATTATATCAGATAAACTGATATAAAATACACCCCCCCTACCCCCACCCCATTCCTGATTCCTTACTTATCTTGAAGTAATTGAAAGGATATTTCACTCATATTGCAGTAAAGAAAAAATGCTTTGCTAACTGCTAGCTGTTGTGCTCTACAGCAGGAACTCCCCTGGATAGGCTAAAGTGTACTTTAAATGCAGTGGCATAGCTCGAGCGTTGCAGGACACACACACACACACACACACACAAAAGGCAAACCTTTCTTTTAGGACAGAAATGCTGAAATAAGCAATGCTCAGGCTGCTATAACCTCTCCACTTTACTTGACTACCACCATAAAATTAACTGCCATAATAAAACACACACTGGGGAAGCGTGTTTATAATGACACCTTGGAAACCTGCAGGTCATTAATGTTTGACATTCCTCTGTAAAATATTATTTAAGCCATGCCGCAGTCCCTGCATGCATCTGCGCACTTAAATGAGGCGTGTTTATGTGTGCTCTGCAACTCTGCAATGCATGTAGGTCACTATCTGCCTGATGCGATCTGTGTCACACGTGTGCAGATTCACGATCCCTATGTCATCCGGATAACTCGTCCCGCTCAGCCAGCCCATCCACATTGAGTGTGGATCAGTGGATCTGCGCAGCTCCACGGTTAGTCCCGCCTGGTGGAATGGGACCATAATGCTTTGGATGCAGTGCGGGTGGGTAACTTCTCCCCAGAGAAATGGGCGGTACGCAAAATCTGTTCCTTAGTAAAATGAAATCTGTTATGTGGATTAGGGGGAAAGATGGTGGCTGTGGAGGGCCAAAAGGACTGTTAATCATAATGATCTGATTAATTAAAAAAATGGAAGGATCCATTTGTCTGCCCATCTCCTGTCTCATTGCAGATGCAGAGCACAAATATGACAGACTCTCTGTGGTGCACACACTTGGTGTTCACAATTTCAAAGCAAAGGCCCAAATAATGAACAAATCCCTCTGTTGAAATTTGCTTTAAATTCAACACAGACAATGTTTTTATTAGCTTAGATTCATATCTGTGCTGTTGATAGATGCTCAGTATAAGTAAAATATGAGCACTGGTCTGTATTCAATCAAAAGTTGATCTTCAATTTAGTATTAAAGAGTAATTAAATGAAAGGTAATATTCAGACACAATGAGTTGTCAGGCTTAAGCCTGTAAATCGTATATTTTAGAGGAAGCCTAAGCAGTAGCAAACATCTGTTTTACACCAACCACAGTGTAAACTTACCAAGAACAAGACTAGTTCTGGCTGGCATATGAGGTGTGGAAATTACATAACGATGTTAGTCGAACCACAGCACACATCCACAAACTACATGGTATAAATTGACCAATGGGCAAGCATAAAAATCCCCTGAAAGTTTCAATCCACTCGCATCTTCAGTTCGCTGTTATGCATTGCTGGAAGTAGACATGTTTTCCTGACGTGTTGTAAGAATGGTCAGTTCAAAAATGGAGCAACGCATCAATTTGAAATGTTTGGTGAAATTGAACAAAACAGCCACAAAATCTTTCGACAAATCTTTACTGAACCTGTGGCATCATTAGTGTCATTATTCTGCAGTTTCCCATGGGATAAATAAACTTTCAGCCTCCCCAGCTAAACTAATCAGTTTCATCAGACTATGGAAAACCAGGCAACTGCCGGCTCATGCACTGAATGTATGTTGACTTCGAGTTCCTCCAATGGTCTTGGCAGTTTGTAAATACGGCTGCATCCACAGTGTGAAAAAGGGTGATGGTTAGTAGCCAGGGGTATCGGGGGAGTCACACCTGCAGCCCTTCTCTCCTGAATCTGGGGAGAAGGTCCTTAGCAGGCAGCTTGGTCAAATGCTGCCTTCAAATGCACATTGGACGTTTAGATTGGGTATACATCAATAAGTACTTCAGTGGTATAAATAATATTCTGAAAATTGTCCCACAACACATTTGTTTTAATGCCAGTATTTAAGTTTGACAGATACATTTTGCGTTCCTGTTTTCAGATCTACTTTTCACATCAAAAAAAGTAAAACTACAGTGATCAGTGGTATATTTGAAATGGTAATGCGCAGATGTTAAGCTGATTTTCCTTCTGTGGCTGTATTTACAATTCGCCTCAGAGTAGGAAATTGGTCATAATGGATTAAAAATTCAGAGTGACACAAAATTGGTCAAATTTCTACTTTTACAATGAATGTGAGGTATTTAACAAAGTTATATATAAAACTGCCATCAAAAAAAAAAAAAAAAATCCATATAAAAATATGAGACCTCATGTCCTAACTTATAAAACCTTTTCCAAAAAGTCTTGCGTCCTGTCTTGAAAGCATGTAAAAACAATTTGAGAGAGCAAATTTTTCCAAAGACGATGACAATACCGGATTGTTGAAGTGATATCGTTCGGATGGGTGAGAAATTTAGCTGGTGATGGCTATTGTCAGATATGTGGTAACTCCACTAGCATTGACATCAGCAGCCAATTATCAGGGTTCGCTACGTTGTGCCATTATGCAACAGTGACAATGCTGAATGCAGATGATTCCCATCTAACTTTCAATATGGCACATGCAAAATACTGCACAGATTTTTATGAACGTGGTTGTTTTCTGTTAGTTTATACATTCTGACCTCGCATATACAATTGGATTTCATTTTATGATAAACATGTTATAAATGAACATAATTTGAACATATTCTGCTGTACTGTATGGTTTTCAAATTGAAAATTTTCTTCGAATGAAAGGATATTGCGACGGCCATCCATCCATAGCTCCTTCCTTTGTTGTCAATGCACATTATGATTTTCTGTAGACATCCTCGTCCTTTCCAAGGGCTGTGTCCACACATTATCTGCATACGTCTATCACTCTTTCAATGGTGAATTCTGTGCAAAATGTGAAAAAAAAAAAAGTACTTTAACACAGGTCTGAATTCATTCCTAAGAGCAGGGGTAGGGCTCTTGATGAAAAGCTTGCACGTCCAACTTTCATTCTTAGCTTTGGGGCTAAGAGGGCACTTTGAGTAACTCTGAGACACTCTGTAAAATGCAGACCCTGAACTCAGTGCTGTACCCCCAAAGCTTCACAGGCTCTTTCTCTGAACACGTGCACTTTTTTGAAGCTGTTGCAGTATTGTACCGTATGCATTTCACCATGAGGGTCCTGTACTTCATGCTGAATAAATGAATGGAAATAATTAAATAAAGCTTACACGGTGCTGTACTCGGCTTGACTCAAATGCTGCCATCTCCTCTGAGATCACCCCCAGCCGAACTTCTGATGTTGTGACACAGCAGGCAAAAAACCAGACAATAAAAAGTGTTCCAGCAGCTGTTCCAGATGTAGACTGCCGTCCATGGGGTGGGGGGTCTTCATCTTTTCAAATATGCATTTTAACAGGTGAAGTCCTGGATGCACCTCTTTACTTCCCTCCCAAGCTCCCCTACTTAGCCATAGTCTCACTTGTGTCGACCTAATTTTGCTGACTTACAATTCTTGTTGATATTACAAATGGTTTTTTTTTTTTTTTGTTTGTTTCTTCAATAGGCCATCCACAGGGTCTAGACCATGTTAACCCTTCTGGCACCTCTAGCACTGTAACACCCTTGTCCCGACATAATGTACTTTGTGTTGTTAATCGCTCTGGATAAGAGCGTCAGCTAAATACCTATAATTTAATGTAATGTGTAATGCTTGTTTTCAGTACATACAATGCCTGATTTGACCAGCAGGTGTCAGAGTAGTCAGATATGAGTACATATGCCAATGGAACCTTATTTGCTATCATCAGGAAATGCCTTTAAAAGAAGATTTTTTTGTTTGGGATTCTGTCCATGTGGGGACAAATGTAAAATGTTGATCCCCTTTTGCTTTCCCAGCAGTCTTAACGTTGTAAGACTGTCAAGGGAATACAAAAATAAATGAATAAATAAATATCAATATGGCTCCAATACCAACATGTTGCAGAATTAAACATCTTGCTTTGGAATTAAGCTTCTTGTTTTATCAACGGCTAAATGAGCTGATGCACACCAAAGACAGACACATATGTTTATGGAACTGTTACTGTGAACAGCATTAGGGGATAGAACCATCATAGGCCACAGTTCTGCAAGGTTATGTAAAAAAAAAATAATGAACGCTTTCATTTCACAACTGGAAACTGTGCCTTTTATGCTTGTGCTTATTTGTATTGTCATATTTGAGTGTGTAGAAGCAGGCGTCAGTTGTGACAATGTGTTGAGAAACTGAACACCCTCAAACATTATGTAAACCTCGTTCGAATCTGTTCAGCGCGGGAGAGCACAGGAATTCAGAGAACACAATTTCCCTTTCTCCGTAAAGACTGCCGTTTCTCTTTTGCAATTCAAAGTCAATACATGGCATGTATATTTATAGCGCATATTGAGGACATCACAATCATCCTGCCGCTGTGCTCGAAACGTGGAATAACGCGGTGTGTTGGAACGGAGCTGGAGATGGACCCCTGCATCGGATCAGATCAGTCTTGGGCCTACAACACGCGACACGCTGCTGGGAGCGGCAGAGTTGCAGCTTGCCTTCCTTTGCCCCGGAGGTCAGGCATGATTCAGAAGTGGAGTACGTCGCGCGGGACGCTGGGAAAACCTGCCTTCCTACCTCACGTTAGCCCAGATTAAATCTCATTTATAACTGCAATGAGCTTTTCTATAAATACCAGGACTCAAAATGCTAAACTCACACTTTTACCTTAAAACTTGCACCACTCAGTGACTGTTGACATATAGATTGAGTTGGGTTTTATGTAAAAATGTATAAACAAACAGTATATTAACATTTTGGTGTATATATATATATTTTTTTTTTTTTTCAAATTACACATTGAAATGGTCTTTTAGCAGTTTAGCTTTATATTTCATCATCTAACGCCTATAATCAAATAAAATACAATGTACCTGTCCGAAAATCTACACCCCAGCCTGGTGGCTGACCCTGTTCTGGGATCTCTTTGAAAGTTTCCACTTCAAACCAAAGGTAGATATTTGAAGAGGATGTCCAATTCTCTAGCATTCAGTTCTCAAGTATTTTGTGTAAATTTCTGTAAAACTGCATTTCACATTTGTTTTCATCTGACAGGGGTGGTTGTTAAGCACCTAAAAAGTTTAGCACTTCTTGTTCTCGAAACACAAATGTAATAAAACCAATATCACAATCAATTACCTGAAAGTCTGACACATTTGTACTGTTTTTTTTTTTTTTTTTATGCAGTCACTTTGCTAGAATTGAGAATTAATGGGCTGGGGTTTCGTCTTTAATGAAAGCTGTAATAGTCCTTAATGTGGTGTTGAACACAATACAGGACAGATACAAGCATCTGCTAAGTAATGCAGAAACAGAGAGTAATGTAGTGTGCCACACCTGAGTACAAACGCAAAGAGTTTAATCGTTTAAAACCTGAGGCAGTGATCACTTTTTTTTTTTATTTTGACAATGTCAAATCCACTTAAGGGCTGGACTCAAAGACTGCATTTATGAAGCCCTGGTGCTCTTTTTATGTGATGCACTGTATATCCTGTATCTTATCTCATGTGTGATGCATTCAGTGAATCAGGTCTGAATGCAAAGCATCTCATATGGATTGGCTTTCTGTAAATCTAATCTGGATCACATACACATGGTGTCACGTTCAAAGCCTGCCGGAGAAGGATTGTGACGCACACATTCCAGACCGCCTCTTCTCCTGACAAATTCTAAAGAATGTGATCTCAGCACAAATGCATGGATTCAGGTTTACAGCTCACTGAAAATCGAGTGGAAAAATACGGCCGCATCTCAGGTCTACAGAAATCCGATGCAACTACTCTCTCAGATACGAGAGCAGGGCCCAATTCACTGCCTGATTTGCAAACTTGATCACAGGAGCACCAAAGTGGATTCAAGCAGCCTAGAAACAAGAATTTTTTTTTTTTTTTTTTTTCTACTTTTAGTTGCACCACTCTCTGTGTGTAGTATCACCATCTCCCTGGGCTGCTTCTTCAGGAAGTTGATAGGCCCAAATTATTTCCCCATCTGTGTGTCTCTGGTGAATCGGGAACCACAGAAGCATTTTTTTTTTTCATTGGCCTTTTTCTCATTCAGTTTTTCCGACAGTCTGTGTGCTGTCTGTGCCCAAAGGAGATTCATGTCTGTTGACAGACAGGTGGATACAAAGATTAAAACATTCCGCGGCATTACATGCTTGCAAATTATTATTATTATTATTTTATTTGTTTATTTATTCATTTTTCATTTCAGCTGCAGCTCTCATTCCCATTGGAAAAAGGCCTTAATACTGTGAGCCCTCGTAACTATATTGAACCCATCCCTCATTTTCCACAGCATTTCGCACACATGAATTCACACAGTTTTTTAAAGCCTAAATAAACCATTGGAATAATACAATTTTAATTATTCATATATGGGCTTATGGTGAGATTGTGTAGACTGTAGTGAAAGTACATTCCGGTCCCATAGACAATCTGAATAGTGCTTCACTTTCATTTCTTTAAAGGGCAGTACACCACCATGAGCTTTCCTATTTCACATTCAGTACTCCACACAACAAACATATTCTGTTGTGTTAACAAAAAAAAAAAGCCACTTTATATGGGTTTGAGAGGACCAATATATTTGATTAAACCTGAGGATAAGCGGATGCTTTTAAAAATTGTTCCCAAACACGGAAGAGCAGAACCATCTAAAAATATTCTTGTCGATAGTCCTTGGTCCAAACGGTTCACTCTACACCTGGAATCAATTACCACGCTGATGAGTATCCAGCTTCTGCAGTATTCAGATGTGTTTGTTTTTATTTTTAGCTG
>JAFBMS010000169.1:724648-727148 GCA_019788955.1 Albula glossodonta | reverse complement strand
ATTATATTTCAAACATGTTTTTATCCTTTTTTGTGTTGGAAGAATAAGTGCTGCTGGATTTCTTGTGGTGGGACTCTCTAGGATGTGATGGCTCATACTGAGGAAGTGGTCTGATAAATCCATCACCCAGTCAGAGCACTTTTTCATAATAAAAGCCCTGGCTCTATTTTTGCCAGTTTGATGAGTTTGCATAAGCAGCTGTACACTGACAATATTTCATGGCTTTGTGACTGAAAAAGTTTATTTAGAGCAACATGACTAAGACTTGCCTAATGTCATTCAGTGCAGTAATAAAGCAGCCTACCTCATTACCTACAGAGACACAGACACAAAGTCCTTTCTGTGTTCTGCCCTGTTTAATTCTGTGCGTTGTAATGAAACCGTGCATGAATCTTGAACAGAAATCTCCATCTGCCGGGAGATCTCTGTGGACTCTCTAATCTCTCTCTCTCTCTCGTGTGAAAGAACTACTATAGCTCAGATATTGATGGCTGCTTTCCTACCCTCCAGAGAGAGAATATGAAAGGGAAAGAGAAAATCTGGGTTTTTGGTGAGATTCAGAGGAAGCGCGTTTGGAAATCAGTCACTGTGGCACACAGGGGGATCTCAGTTGTGTTTTATTTGAACATTCTCACTCACAATTACTAGTGATGTGTGATGGAGCCTCGCAAAAACTCTTAGATCTCATCTCTGCTGTGGTGAGCACAGTGGCGAGCATTGGCTATGGACCCTGCTATGAATGCTGTGATTGGTTATGGGGTCATCCGTGTGCAGTGTGATTGGCTCTCAACTCTGCGGTGTGCACTGTGATTATCTCTCAACTCTGCGGTGTGCACTGTGATTGACTGTTGTCTCTGTGTGCCCTATGATTGGCTATTGGCTCTGCGATGTGTGCAGTGATTGGATATGATCTCTGACATTTGTGTTGTGATTGGCTTTGGGCTCATCACATTACATTACATTATAGTCATTTAGCTGACGCTTTTATCCAAAGCGACTTACAGTTGATTAGGCTAACCTGGGAGCAATATGGGGTTAAGGGCCTTGCTCAAGGGCCCAATAGCAATGGTGTTCTTGCTGTGGCTGGACTGGGGCTTGACAAGGGTCCCAGTCATGTACCTTAGCCACAAGACTACAGACTGCCCAGTGTGTGCTGTGATTGGCTGTGGACTCTGCTGTGTGTGCTGTGATTGGCTCACCATTGGCTGCAGCTGTGTCCCAGGCATGATGGCATTGGCCAGCTGCATCTGCTGTGCTAGCATGGCCATATTCTTCTGCTGGATCAAGTTATTCCGGCCGTTTATCTCCAGCTGCGTCTTCAGGTGTGGAGGAGGGTGCAGGTACTTACAGTTCTCCCTGGAGCAGCGGCCCTGAGAGACACACACAGGTGCATTCATGTTAAAGTTCAACCTTTTACAGCTTTAGGAGTCTGTGGCATTGAGAGTGATACATAAAGAGGCTCAGAAACAGGACAGTACAGAGACCACCAGCGGCTCAGACCACCCGAACACTCGCTCCCGCTCTGCGCTGTGAGATACTCATTCAGTCCTCATACACCCCCTCTGTGCTCTGCCAGTACCCTACATCACCAGCGATTGGCCTATTGCCTGAGAAATATTCAGCCAATGATTGGCATCTTTCCCTTAGCACTCAGCCAATGATTGGCATCTTTCCCTTAGCACTCAGCCAATGATTGGCTATCAAGGCCTCTCCCACATCCACATTTCCTTTTTTGTTGGAAGTCCATGAAAGTGGAAGAAAAAAAAAAGCAGGAAAAAAAGACTCCTACTTTTTTCTCATCTTTGACAAAGTAGGCCCAAAGTGCAGGCCCTCCATGAATGTGACACCTTTTAGGAGTTCATGCAGTGAGTGGGACACTCCTCTCTCATTGGCTGATTTACGGAAACTCCACCCACATCTCAGCTGTCTTTATCTAAACTGCCATCACCTTGTCTCACCCCTTTTAAATGGTAAAAGCTCCTCAGGTTCACTCAGTGTCAGTTAGTCCCTGCGGTCCGGTGAAAAACAGCCGACCTGACGGCAGCCGCACCAACCTGACCTTTTAAAGGTACCTGCGTTTCCATAGAAACCTCAGCTCCACCCTCACTGGGGACAGCTGAGATCACTGATGTGTGATAGATCTCTGCTTAAACCATGCCTGGCTCTGGGCATGCTCAAAGCACAAGCGTTCATGTCCTGGAGACCAGGGGTTCCCAGCTCTAAGAGGCCTTCGATCATACTTCATTTTGTTATTCCATTTTTAAAAGAACCTGAATAATTTGATCACAAATGTTATCAGCGTTACATAAAACTTCCATTTGCTTGGGCCTGCTTTTGCTCTGTACATACTACATAATGCATTTGAAACGTGTCCACCATGTTTTTTCTGTGACTAAATTAGTGCTCAGTGGATGCTGCCAGTAAGTTGATAGAATGCGCCTGCACCGTCTTCCTCTGACTTTGATAGAACTAGTTTGGAACAACAAAATGTTGGCAGAAC
>JAFBMS010000169.1:717148-719648 GCA_019788955.1 Albula glossodonta | reverse complement strand
GAGGACGATGACGCCTGCACTTTCACACGCTATCCAAACACGCTAGCAATTTGCAGCCAATCAATCGGAGCCAGTTGAAAGCGTTATCAGTCACGCGGGCATTAGCATAGCTCACCCATTAGCACTGTGAGTGACACACAGCCTTTACAGACTGATTTCCACATTAGTGTTTCTCTGCCTCACAGACACTCAGACCTGTGGATTCCCCTGCGTTTCTGCACCACAATCCTGGTGCAGAATGGCCTGCTCAGATTGGCCGGGGCATAATGTCCAGCTCTGATTGGCTGAGGCAGACTGCCTTGCTTGGCTGAGGCAGAATGCCCTGTTCTGATTGGCTGAGGCAGGCCCCAGAGCTCTTGGTTCAAACAGGAACTTCTTTTCAGTCTGAGCTAGTGAATGAGAAGTGGCACACATATACGCACTTATACGCTCACACATGCACGCACACATACACACTGTGTCCGGCCCCAATGGTGCTGCTGAATTCCTCTAGCAGATTGTGTGCTTGCAGATGTCACCACACGGTGCTGACTCTGCTCTCACAGCAGTGTGAGAGGAGCTCAGAGGAGCCCGTCCAGTTTTACACAGCCTGGAGTGTCTGGGGTCACCCCAGATTCAGCAGCAGAGAAAACCTGTCAGTGCCGATGGCAGACAGCATCACTCTTACCAGGACACTCGAGCCAAATTCCAAATGCTTTCTCCCCTCCTCTTGCCCATCTTGGGTAAGGTTTTTAATGGAGGAAGGCATGTCTGTCTGTCTGTCTCCTGCAGTCCATGAAATCAATTATTCTTTTCCCATAGGATCATTTTGTAGGATTCATAGGAAATTCTACATTAAATTGCTCTTTGTTAAATCATACATTTTTTTCCTCATTGTTTTAAGCTGATTTTTCACAGTGAGGTGCTTCACTGCCATGGCATGTCAGAGGTACGCACAAGCTGTGAACAACAGCCAGTGATTAGTAAATACGTGACAGGAAGTCAGCAGCATCTCCATCACAATGTTTAGTGGTGCTTTCAGCTTTATGAGATAAGGTGCAGGGTTGTAAACGCACGTTTGTCTGTGTTTTAACACCTCATTGGTTTGGATCACTGAGCCCTTCACTGTTCGCTTAGTGGAGGATATGGTAGCACTTGGTGACAGATATGACCTCCTAGCTGCTGAATGCCGCTCTGATTTGCCCATGTTTGTCTTTTTAAGGGCACAGATCTCTGGAGAGGAAGGGGGGGGCACCAGGCCGCTGGCTCGGCCTCTCTGACTCATACAGAACGGAATCCTTGTTTCTTGGCAACCAACCTACACTTTCTCAGGAAGGCGGCAGGAAAATCCGTCCTGCACTTTATCGATTGATTGGCCTGGGAGCTGAAATTTTTTTTTAATGAACTTGCACTAGAACAGCAGGAATCTAATACTGTAGTGCCACCATTATTCTGTATAGTGGGCAGAGCACCAGGTATTAAAAGGAGGGTATTTCAGTACATTGTGCCATGGATTTCATTCAGTATTTTATTATGACTTTTTATTTAATTTGTTTATCTACCCGATTATGATAAATAGATAACTTATATATTAACTAATAACCCTTACTTGCACTATCAGTAGGGTAAGTCTGTTATATAAAATCAAAGTCTATCAATGATTTAACTTATAATAGATTAATTACTTATTTGCTCTTGTCGGGGAAGGTTATGACTTTATGTTGTTTTTAACTGTTATCTTTAACAGTTGTCCTTGTAAAAGGTAATATGGATACTGCCATGAGGCCATAAAAGAAGAAATGCCAGTTCAGCATCTAGCTGTAGTCAGTGGTAGCCGTGTCCCTCCTGGGACTGAAACCAGCAACCCCTTGTTGTAAAGTTTGACCTCTGCACTGTTGTGCTGTGCAGATATTTGTGTTAAAGGCAATTCAGAAGGAGACAGACAGACATTTGGTCAGGGCTTTTGACCTCATTCATCCCATCCTTCCACTTGACCTTCACACAAACCCAGTCCCTAAAGTGCATAAAACACAACTCTTTTAATCCAAATGTACTTTTTTATAAAGTACATTTTATATCTATACTATAAATAGATTGGTGTTATACTCATAAAAGTTTGCTGTGCCCTTCTGATTGTTATTGGCTTTTTCATCACTTATGTTGCTGTTCTGTCACTGTAATGGTGCTATCATTTTAACACATGCCTTTTCACAATATTCACTTTGAGAAGAACAGAGACAGAGAGAGAGAAGAGCAAAAGCAGCAGGAAAGGGAGGCAGGGAGGGAGGGAGGGAGGGAGGGAGAGGCGAAAGATCCATGAGGAGAAATGGCAGATAATGAATCTCAGAGACAGATCCACATCTGTGTCTGTATAAGGGAGTGAGCCTGCCTGTGTGTGTGTGTGTGTGTGTGTGTGTGAGTGTGTGACAGACAGAGAGTGAGTATGAGTATATGTATACGTGAGTGTGAGAGACTGACTGTGTGAACGTGTGAACGTGCGTATGCGTTCGAGAGTGTGTAT
>JAFBMS010000169.1:712500-714548 GCA_019788955.1 Albula glossodonta | reverse complement strand
CCTCTCTCTCAGTCCCTCCATTCCTCCTCTCTATAAATTTTATTCAGGGTTGTTTTCTTTGCAGAACAAATCAGTGCAGTTTTGCCAAAGCAGTTGTAGTCAGCATGAAATATAAACTATATATGAACTGAATAAGTGTAGTAAAACATAAATATATGCATAAGTAAACATAATGATAATGTAATATTTTTGATCAAAATAAAGAAAATAAATGTAATTCTGAGAACAAGCATGAAAACAAATCCCACAGTTCCATGCTTCACGGTCCTGCCTCTGAGCCTCCCGTATAATGACATCATCATAGCCAAGGCCACACACACTAACTACGAACAGAGACTTCAACACATGGAAACTGGGAGACCAGACCCTCTGCAGCTTCCTGTCAGCTGATCCCCCTGTTCCCAAACCCTGTTTACATTCGACAGCCAAAGGTAAGGAGGTAGCCCTCCCTCCGAAAGACCTGAGCCGTAAATATTAGAGGGTTGCTAGCGTACACATATGCAGATTAAAACACAGGCAAACAGACCTGGAGTTCACTTCAGGAATGTTCTCCTCTCCCCTTAACTCGTAGTGTCCCAGTGTGGGCGGGGCATGCTGGCTTCAGGCAGCCCCGTCTTCCCCTTATGTCATGAGTGCCGTATTTTTCTTTCTGGCGTGAAACTTTCTCATTATTCATTCATATAAATGACCCCTTTTTCATCTGAAACTTTTACATTATATTCCAATCCCTCTCCTTTTTGCCAAAATTACGTTCCTTTAGAATTATTGCGTTTATCTTTGATGGTTTTTTAGCTGTTCCCAGTCCATCCATTCACAGTGATACATAAAGGTGACTAAACATTAAACACCATCCAAGAGCAGGTAGCATTTCTACTGATGCTGAACAGGTTCATCATGAAGAGACCAATAAAGTTTGTTTATGAATAGGAAAATGTCTGATCGACCCCTTATCCACTCTTCTTGCTGCAGTGACATTTATGAGTAACCGTTATGGTGTTTTGAATAAACTTTATTCGTCTGTGTTTCATGGCTTTGTGACAACTGATGAAAGCTTTCTATTCATCAAACTGGCAAGCATGGAGATACAAAGGGGTTTCTATGATGTCAGCAATAAACTGGGTTATCTGACCAGGACCCTGTAGGTCAGTAGAGATAGTAAGGGGAAAATGAAATACAGATAAAAATGGAAATATAATGTAAATATTATGATAATGACGATGCGTGCGTATGCTTGCATGCCATGTATTTCTGGAATACAAGTGTGGAGTGATTGCGATTCAGTGTCTGTCAGCAGTTACCGAGTAATGCTGAAAGATCAGCACTGCACTTTGAACACTTTGAGTCAGAGCTGAGAGTAAACGATCATGTGCTTTAGCTTCAAAAAGTCAGCCATTAAATTAAGGCCCTCTAACAAATGGCTGCATGTAACCTAGTATTCGAAGGCTTGTGTCAGAATTGGAGCAAAGAGAGAAAAAAAACACTTTAATGGTGACAGTAGAAATGAAGCTGTCCTTTTTCTGCACAGCCAATAGAGACAAAAGCCCGTGTTATTGAACATTGGGGGCACTGAATCAATGGGACCTTTTGTTGGGTTTTCTTTCCAGCTGATGTGATTCATTTAGACTCACAAAGTACTTTAACAAATCTGACCTCCCCTCCCTGGAGCAGCAGTTTTATCTAATCACGCATCACCTGACCCCGCGCCATGGCCGCTGCTCCCCGTACTCGCTCCGCTCTGCGCTGCCGCTTTGCCTCGCTGCTGTTGTTGGTTCAGTGTTTTTCCTTGTAGGCAGAGACTATTGACAGTGGAAGGGAGGGAATCTAATCAGTGTCGCACTGCTGGTGCATCAAAGAGACGGCTCCCCGTGACCGAAAGGTTCCTGCTATCAACTTTACAGAGTAGAATGTACAACAGAAATCACACAAAGGTCTGCCACCCAGGAGGATATCCATGTCAGCAGCCCAGTTAACAGAGTGTTTAGCTTCTGTCACTCACTTTTTCTTTCTCTTTCACACTCATGCACACATACGCACACACACACACACAC
>JAFBMS010000169.1:295000-710000 GCA_019788955.1 Albula glossodonta | reverse complement strand
TATAAGTTTTTGCCAAGAAATTTCAACATTGACGGCAGTAATGATGTAAGATCTACTTTTATTTACCGTGAGTAACCATGCATGCAGATCTAAAGCATAGCAACACCAATGGCAACAAAACCTTTTCTCAATTACAGCAAGCTGCTACTGGCAGTGCAGGCCCTGCCACTGAACAAAAACCAGCACATCTGAACCAGAAATAAGTCAAAACTGTGTTTCAGCAGCTGCAAGCACTGTGCTTTCTGTGGGCAACATATGGGGTATAAATGTTTCATCTGTAACCGTAAAGGTTGTTTCTGTTTTAATTTCTATATGTAATGTTTTATTTGTCATTAAATGACCCAGTGAGAGGGAGAGACTTTAAATGGGCCAGGGGAGAGAGCTGCCGAGCCACATTATGTCCCATGATGCTTTGCATGTGATAGATGCTCCACTTAAAGCAGGGAAAAGCAGGGCACCCCCCCCCCCCCCCCCCAGAGTGGGGACGGGCATCTTTAGTGCTCTTTAGCAGTACAAATTTATCATGCCCATAAAGATCCATCTGACACCAAACAGGAGTTGTACAGCAACTTTTATTCTTTTTTTCTAATTTCCATGTATTTTTTTCTGTTTCTCTCTTTCTCTCTCTCTCTCTCACTTTTTTGTTTTCATTCACTTTGTTTCTCATTCATTCACTCTCTATCTTTTTCTCTTTCTGACAAAGTACAGCTGTGAGTGAGGGTCCAGCCTGTACGCATCACTTCCTGTTTCCTGTATCTGCCACCCGGCTTGCTGGCCCGTCTCAGAGGTCTGTTTGTCTGAGGCTGTTTCTCATTACTAATGGAAAAATCTGGGCTAACCTCAGCCACGTTTACTCTCTGAGAGCCACACTGCTACCAACGCCACTTCACAGTCACTTCTCGCCTTTATCTCTCTGTCTGTTTTTGACTAACAGTCCCTCTTCAAGGGCTCTGCTGTTTTCTCCTCCCCTGTACATCTCCCTGTGTTTCATTCATTCATTCATTCATTCATTCATTCATTCATTCACTCACTTACTGAATCACATATTGAAATAACAGAGTTCTCAGTGCTGATGGAGAAAGTAAGCAGTGCTTGAATGTAGGTTGGGTTGCAGCTAGCGTGTGAAGGGCTAGTCAGATATCGACTGTAGAGAGGCAGAATAACGACGCAGCATTGTCTTTCACTTGTGTCTGTCTCTGCAGCTCTAAGTCATGCACCGCCTTCATGATTAGAGGTACAACTGCTCACACGCTGAGTTACACTGAGCTTATGGAGGCAGACTAACATGACATCACAGTAATTAAAAATACCTGTCTCTTCTAAAGTGACATCATCACAGACATTTAGGAGACCATTACATACCATTACAGACCCGGCTATGATGGAGAACATATGGGCCAGCCAGATGATCTGCTCAAAGATTCACCATCTCTAACCAATCACACATGGTCAACATGTGAATCAAATAATATTAGCCAACCATATCCAACATCAGAAATCTTTAGGATCCAATCAGATTGTAGGAAGCCTAGGACAGAATAATTGTATCCAATCGTAGAATATTTAAAGAGGCATGGCGATACCCCCTTCAGGATTAGTGGGGTGAATGTAAACCCTCGCACTCTGACAGGGAGTCTGAGGTCACACAGTGCAGGCAATGTGACAGGAACTTGGTTACAATGTGATGTTGATGTGATGTCACCAGAATGATCACATGATGCCAGAATGATGGAGACATTCTCAAAAACAAGTATGGCATGCCATGAGTGTTGGATTGTGAAACATGGCAAACTAGTGAAAATCCAAGACGCTCTCAATTTACTTATAATTTTCTCTATTTTATTTTATTGTTCCTTATCTTTTTGAAACATTGACCTATGTTTTCAGCAACTCTGCTTTTTGGAAAATTATTAGCAAACACCCTGACCAAGTCACATCACACTCCCACCCCTCCCCCCCACCCCGCACCCCTCACCCCCACATCACAGAGCAGGAGTGGATGTACCTAAAAGTCAACATTTAACCCAAAACAACTTACTTTAAAACCCCTAAAAGAAGGACAAAACAGTGATCCACGTGTAAGGGGGCACATAAGAGCATGTGCTTACATAATTCAGTTGCTTATTTCTGATTGACAGTGGAAATGGTTATTATTACATCTTCCAAACTCAGAGGTTTGGGCACCAGAGGGCAGCGAGACCCCCGGAGGGACACGGCACTCACCTTCAGGGAGTCGAAGCAGGCGATGACCCTCCCGTTGTCCACCTGGCAGCTCTTGGCGGGGTGCGCGAATTTACATTCCACATCCGACCTGGAGCAGGTGCCTCTCTGGAACTCGCGGCACACCTCCAGAGTCAGCCACTTTGTGTCACGCATGTGCGCCATGTTTGTCGCCATGGTGACGCGTGAGGAGGCGGGACGGAGCAGATGGGTCGGTTTGATGGTGAAGAGGAGGGAAAAAAATTAAACGGTAAATCCAGGCAACAGGTGGTATGCTTGTTTAGATTAGCTGTTTTTTTGTTTTTTAAAGCGTTACTCAAAAACAATGTTTTGACAGTTGATTCGAACAGATCGTTTGTATCCTTGTGGGCCCGAGGTTCAGCTGAGAGCAGATCCAAAAATCACCACAGGGAGGCAGCAGTGCAAACACGCCTGAACCAGAACCCGGACCAGCCAGCCGCAGAGGGGCGATGAGGATCCTTTCACTTCTCTGTGTCGGGCGTGAGGGGATGCTCTGAGCTGGCGCGGGCGGGGCAGGGCGGGTCGGGCGGGGCCAGGAGCGGCGCAGTGACCGGTAAGCAGGGGCTCAGTTGAGGGTGTTCTTCGCCGGCGGGCGGGCAGCAAGCAGGGCCTGAAGCAGAGACAGCTGTAGCGTCTAAGCAGCAGCAGCAGTCCTCAGGCAAGGCACTTACTCAGGACCAATCTGCACAGAGAGAGAGAGAGAGAGGAGTTACACTAACCCAACCTGCACAGAGAGAGAGAGAGAGAGAGGAGTTACACTAACCCAACCTGCACAGAGAGAGAGAGAGAGAGAGTTACACTAACCCAACCTGCACAGAGAGAGAGAGAGAGAGTTACACTAACCCAACCTGCACAGAGAGAGAGAGAGAGAGAGGAGGAGTTACACTAACCCAACCTGCACAGAGAGAGAGAGGAAGAGCTACACATGAGAATGTCTTCATAGTGCACACACAATTGCATGTTCATACACACACACATGCATGTGTAAACACATACATATATACAACCTCACGCAGTCACAAATACTTCCACACACACACACACACACACACAACGTGTACACTTGTATGTACAACTACATACACTCATAGATACTTCCATACACCAACACACACACATACACACACACTGTCTAACCCTGCCCCCACCACTCTGTACGGGAATCCCAAATCAAACATCGTATCACTTACAGTTAAGCACAGAGCAGTCAGCCATGGCAAATGTGTTTAAGAGGGAGAGAGACAGAGTCAGAGAGAGAGAGACACAGAGAGAGTGAGAGAGGGCTGGAGAGAGACAGGGGGAGGGGAGAAGAGCAGTCACTTCCTCTCTACGAACTCGCTCCCTGTAGCCAATCAGAGTTCACATAGTTACAGCCACATTCTGGGCTGAGAGCCAGGTGAGGTCTGACGGACGGAGAGAGAGAGGGAGGGAGGGAGGGGAATACAGTGAAAAAGAGAAAGTGAGGGAGGAGAATCCTTGACTTTTAAAATCTGTTTTATTGAGAGTCAATCCTGTGTAAAGTTCAGTTTCACCGTTAAACATGGATGTTGTCGCATGCTGCCATTTTGTTTGTGATCCTCCAAAGGTAAGTGAGAAACAGGCCTGTGTGAGTACTGCGCCGTGAACACAGACTGCCTTTCTCAACCCCCGAGTTCACCGGGTCATACGCCCTCAAGTAATATGTATTTTATACGCTGTAATTTTACATACCCTGTGTATAATCTGAGAGCGTAGCCACAGATGTATATATAATCAGACCGCTGCCAGTTCATCATGTGTTTATTTTAGCCGAGTCCGTTTCATCGCGTTTGACTGCACAGGCTGATAATATAGAAGCTGGTCTTTAAAGTGAAAGACATGAATCTTATTTCACATCACGTTGTGAGAGCACGGATCATTTTTCACACACGCTGAAAAACTTCTGCTAAATCTGATAAAGTTCAGAGCAAAGGCATCAGACTGTGTCATTGTAAAAACATTTGCAAAACAGACACCCTCCCCCCACCCCACAACAAATAAAAATAGCTCAGACTAATACTGAGAGCTACCTGACAGGGGAAAAGAGAAGTCCAAAGCAAACAATCCTACCTAGGAGACGCTACGGCAGAGAGCTGAGGTGAGCAGAGAGAGCGAGGGAGGGAGAGGGAGAGAAGGAGACGGGGGGGGGGGGGAACCACGAGGCTGACTCTCTTCACCAGAGGAAGTAAACATGTGGGCCAGTCTTGTGTACCCAGCATGCAGTGGGGGAATTACAGCAGGCCAAGGACTCAGTTTCTCTGAACACTCATAAACACATACATGCACTCACATTAAAAACACTCACAAACATACCTTTCCCACACTTTCATCTTTCCCACACTGGCTGAGCGAGGAGGACTGAGGAGCAAACAGAGACAGAGGAGAGAGAGAGAGAGATCGAGGAGAAGTGCGGGGAGAAGGGAGAGAAAATGGAAAGGAGAATGTAACATACATTGATCCAGCGTGAGGTGGCCAGGTACAGCACCCCCATACCCCCCCCCCAAGCACAGTGGCCAATCACGCGCACACAGAAAGAGGAGCCACAGACGAGCAGCACACAGAAAGAGGAGCCACAGACGAGCAGCACACAGGAAAGAGGAGCCACAGACAAGCAGCACACAGCGCTGTGAAATGCTGCCACTTCCATTAACCCTGCATTAATTATGAAGCAGGCAATTTAGCCCTCCCTGCTGCTTTCCCTTCGTCTCCTCTCACCCTGAGCCCATGGCATCGCCTCTCTCTCTCCCTCCCTCCCTCTTTCTCTCTCTCTGGACACCCTGCTTTCTGACCTTCCATTTAGCGATATTAATCAAACCATAAATCCCAAGGCAGATGGTTTTTCACCCCAAACACAAGACCCTCCAGACTGAGGCGTTGTGCCCTTGAAAGGGTCAGAAAGATAGCGAATCAAAGATAAAACCCCAAACTCCTTCCCCCGAGTCAGCGGCAGTTCGAGGCTTGTATTGGACACAGAGCACGCTACAGCTTGCTGCAGTCAGGTTCAGAACATGCAGTAAACCCCACCCCAAACCCCCCCGACACCTGAACTTCACTTGCTCGGTTAGTTTTTCTCCCATAAACTATGAAATCAGGAAGTGATTCGACCCCACTTAACTGACTTCTCTGCCCTGTTGCTACATTGTTACAGGAGTATTTTTTTTACAGTTCACAGCAAAAAGAGAAACGTAGTGTGAGAGGTTTGACGTGTCTGAGAAACGGTGAATCATTTTGCCATTCAGGCATGTACACTGACAGCATTGTGTGCACCGATTTTTTTTTTCAGTTTTGAAGAGCACCTTGAACACACTGTGTATAAAATCCAGTAAAATGTTTTTTGTATTATTTTAATGAATAAAATAATTATTTTGTGGGAGATAATTGACATAGTCACACCCCATTTGCTGGCTTTGCCTGTCAGCTCCTAATGATAGGATATTCATCAGTGGATGCAGCCACCCACAAAAAACTAAACTAACATTTTTCAAATTTTTAAATAAAATATCGTTATGATGAAATATTATGATTGTAGCTACATGCAGCAGCTGTTTGAGGAACAGGCTCGAGTTTCAACATGAGACCTGCTCTCCTCTACATTCTGAAGTGCTATGAAAAGAAAATGGCTCTGTTTTTTATTATTGATTTGATTGACGGCTGAAGCTGTTCAAAGTGCATGGGGACAGAGCCACATGAGGAACCTGGCCCCTGATTTTGGCAGGTGAAATCAAACCCATGACCAGCATGGAGATGCCCTCTGAACATGGGTTCTGCTCAAACTTTCTCTGAATCCTAAAAGGGACCCAAGAAAATGATACAAACTGTGGGAAAATATCAAGAATATCCAAATATGAGATCAAGTCAAAACTTGTATGTAAATGAAAAATGTGAGTGCTGACAGACTGCTCACCCTGAGTGACTCCCCAGCACTAAAAACCCCTCAGCAAGCAAGTTCAACACCAACGTTTGGCCTGTAGTCAGACAGAAGGAAAATACAGATAGCCGGGAACAGGGAGGGCATGAGGCCACGGGTATAAAAACAAGTCTGTGCTCTGCTCCTGTCCCACACTGCACTCTGCTCCTGTCCGACACTGCACTCTGCTCCTGTCCCACACTGCACTCTGCTCCTGTCCCACACTGCACTCTGCTCCTGTCCCACACTGCGCTCTGCTCCTGTCCCACACTGCACTCTGCTCCTGTCCCACACTGCGCTCTGCTCCTGTCCCACACTGCGCTCTGCTCCTGTCCCACACTGAAAGCTACAGCGAGCGCTGTCTCTCTGCAGTGTCTCCCATCCACAGGAGAAAACGCTGGCATAGACAAGCTGTCCACACACTTAGTGTAGCAGTGGTCTCCAGATCGGTCATAGTCTCTGAGGGCAGGGTAGTTTGTGTTTGAGTTACCAATCTGAATCTCAATCTGAATTGGAATCTCTTCCTCCTAATTAGCCACAACTTGTACGAGCTGTTTTTTTTTTTTTTTAGAAAAATTGGTTGCATCCATGAAGTGTGGAAATGTTTGCTCAGAACTGCACTGCTTCCACCAGGCTTGTAGCAGAGATGTATAAACCAAGGCCTGGTTCAAAGCGAAATCCACAAAAGCAGATCCTCTCTGTCTTTCTCCAGCTATTAACTCTCCTCCCTCTGTTTCTCAGGGTTGTGAAATCACCATGGCGATGGCTGTGGCCACACCCAGGCTCCAGAGCGCACTGAATGACATCATCAGCAGCACGTAGCTGGACCACCTCCCAACAGCAGGAGGCAGCGTTCACACTGGAGTCACACCCTGCCACAGCAAGTCATTATCACACACAGAGCAGGGTCAACTGAGTGTGACCTCACACTGCCTGCACAGCTGTCACCCCCAACACACACACATACACCCACAAGCACACACACTTACCCATGCACACATGCATGCACTCGCAAGCTCACATGCTTTCATACGGCACCAAACACACACACACACACACACACATACACACGTGTACACATTCACACACACATTCACACAAAAACCCACACATACAAGAACACACACATACACCTACTTTCAGAACAGAATTAGACATTGTAAGACATTTTAATGCTTTGTCTCTGCGTTACTCAGCTCAGCTCCAGTGAGAGTCTGAGCGTCCACTCCAGCCCAGCTCACTTCCTGCTTTTACCAAAACAAACACAGAAACAGAGAGAGATGACCTTGGACTTCACCAAACTCCTCATTTCCCTAAAAACCTGACAAACAGGACAGCCATGGTGCACCTGTAATGTAAGCACGAGCGCTCATAATGGCAGAAGGGAAGAAGGGAAATCACTTCAGGAGAAAGAGAGAAAATGGACTTTTATGGTGCAGTTACTCATGTTTTTACTGAAATGGCAGTTTTGTGCAACAGGATCATTCAGGCTACAGGAAGTGATGCATAGTTTAAAACAGACATCAGAATGAGTGGAGTGGGGGTGCATCCTCACTATGGCGCCCAGAAGTTCACCTCTGACCTCCCACACACCACGCCTCCTCCCTGACCTTTCACACACCACGCCTGAATCACAGTGTGATTGGGAAAACATTGGTTACATTCCCGAAAAGTAGGGCTCGCCGACCTCCACTGGCTACCTGTCTCGGCCCGCATCAGATTCAAGACCTTGGTGCTCGCCTTCCAGGCTGTCAAGGGGACGGCCCCGTCCTATCTTCAGAAGCTTATCAGACCCTACACGCCTGCCCGTACGCTCCAATCCGCGTCTTCAGCGCGCCTGGTGCCCCCTCCTCTCCATGCCTGCACTTCCCGGTCATGTCTGCTGTCTGTTCTGGCTCCCTGCTAGTGGAATGACCTTCCCACGGTGGTCAGAACAGCAGATAGTCTGCCCACCTTCAAGTGCAGACTGAAGACTCACCTCTTCAGGATGCACCTCTCTCCTTCCCTCCCTAGCTCCCCCACTTAGCCATAGTTTTGGTTGTAGCTACCTTATCAGAGTTATTGTTTATTACTAATTGTTTCTTGTATTTTTCCTTCAACAGGTCATCCATAGGGTTCAGTCCATTGTAACACTGGCACTTGAGACTTGTACCCTTCACTAGCACTTTGACCTTGTCCCCAAAGAAATGCACTTTGTGTTGTAAGTCACTCTGGATAAAAGTGTCTGCCAAATGCCTGTAATGTAATGTAGGCAGATTCATCGCTCTGAACTGCACTGCTTTCACCAGGCTTACAGCAGAGAGGAATAAACCTGGCATGATCACTCTGAACTGCACTGTTTTCACCAGGCTTACAACAGAGAGGTATAAACCTGGCACTATCGCTCTGAACTGCACTGCTTTCACCAGGCTTACAGCAGAGAGGTATAAACCTGGCACAATCACTCTGAACTGCACTGTTTTCACCAGGCTAATAGCAGAGAGGTATAAACCTGGCACTGTCACTCTGAACTGCACTGCTTTCACCAGGCTTATAGCAGAGAGGTATAAACCTGGCACTGTCACTCTGTACTGCACTGCAAGCCTGACACACACGCCCTTCCTGCAACAAAAGCACTTCCTGTTTCCCTGCTCTGACCCACAGCACCAGCAGTAGCACCAGCAGCCAGTGGGGAACTCTGCAGCGTATGCTCTCCTCGTCCTGTCCCATGCTCCTCTCCTCCTCTGCTCCTCTTCTCTGGTTTGTTCTGGTTCTGCCTACTCCTTTTCTCCACCTTCCCCTCTCAGTCCCTCATTCATCTCCTCTGCCATGTGTGTGTGTGCATATGAGTGTGTTCGTGTGTGTGTGTGTGTGTGTGTGTGTGTGTTTGTGTGTACTGGGAGAGGTTAAGGGAGGAGCAGTCCTCTCTGCTCATCATCTTTGGCTCCTGTCCCCTCTCTCAGCCTGAGCATCCAAAAGCAGCCCAGGTTGCAGCAGCCTCACACAGGCAGGCTCACCTGAGGATGAGCAGTAACCATCCCAGGTGTAGGCCATTGCATTCATTAGGGATTCAATGGAAGCACAGCCCTCCAGCCTGCCAGCCACTTTAATTGGCTTACATCCATCTTAAATATGATATAATTTGACTGCAGAATTTTTACTGGGGCAATTCAGGTTAATTGTGTTGCTGAAGGGTACGAGAGAGTCTCACTACGGACTTAAACCTGCAACCTCTCAGGCGCAGGCTCAGTCCCCTTTTCATAGTGATAGCAATGTGCATAGCCAAGATAGACATGATTTTATTAATACATGCTGAAATATACACAGGCTGAATATGCAGATGTTTATTGTGTGAGGTATAAATTATATTGAAATGCAGGTGCTTGGTAACCACAGACCATGACATGTTTGGTTGCCAGAGAAACTGCTCAGATATCTGACAGAGGCCTGCAAGTCTCTCTTACTTTTTGCTTTTTTTAGCTATAGAGTTAAATCACCCAAAAAAGCGGTCTGTCTCACATAGCGAGAGCCAGGCCTCTCTCTGTCTTAGATGTCACTCTCTCTTTCCTTAAACTGAATTTTTAGCTTTAAACCTGAATTTATCAGTTTCCCCTCTAACACAACTAATTACACTTCCGTCCTCCGTACACGCAATACACGCAAAAGCACATGTGTCTTTGTCAAAGATGGTTCCTTTCACTGCTGCAATGCCACAAGTAACCCAAGAGCTTCCATTACTTCCTGTGGGCAGCAGCACCAAGCTGATCACATACAGGAAGTGTGTCGTTGTGCGGGGGTGGAACGGGGACAGTGCACTCCTGTGTGATCAGCTGAAGCTAAAACACGTCAAACATCCACCAAAACCTCCAGCACATGACTCACTCCACAGCACTGCTGCCCCAAAACACAGAAATATCAACACATTCTCTTTCTTTTTTTATACCAACTTCTGTTTCTACTCCAGTGAATGAGACACTCACAGACCTGCTGCCTGACCTCTTAACTAAACCCTGTAGTTAGACTCACACACACACACACACTCTCACACCCGCTCACACACACACACACACACCCTCCACCCAGTTTAGTCACTGCAGTCTGAAGGAGTAAGCTAGCATGTGCTATTTCTCAGTCTTCTTACTTCTTTACCACTAGCTTTCTCTGTATCTCTTTCTCTCTGCCCTCCATTTCTTTCTCTGTATGTCCTCTCTCACTGTGTCTCTCTATCTCTCCATCCTCTCTCACTGTGTCTCTCTATCTCTCCATCCTCCCTCACTGTGTCTCTCTATCTCTCCATCCTCTCTCACAGTGTCTCTCTATCTCTCCATCCTCTCTCACTGTGTCTCTCTATCTCTCCATCCTCTCTCACTGTGTCTCTCTATCTCTCCATCCTCTCTCACAGTGTCTCTCTATCTCTCCATCCTCTCTCACTGTGTCTCTCTATCTCTCCATCTTCTCTCACTGTGTCTCTCTATCTCTCCGTCCTCTCTCACTGTGTCTCTATCTCTCCATCCTCTCTCACTGTGTCTCTCTATCTCTCCATCCTCTCTCACTGTGTCTCTCTATCTCTCCGTCCTCTCTCACTGTGTCTCTCTATCTCTCCATCCTCTCTCACAGTGTCTCTCTATCTCTCCATCCTCTCTCACTGTGTCTCTCTATCTCTCCGTCCTCTCTCACTGTGTCTCTCTATCTCTCCATCCTCTCTCACTGTGTCTCTCTATCTCTCCGTCCTCTCTCACTGTGTCTCTCTATCTCTCCATCCTCCCTCACTGTGTCTCTCTATCTCTCCGTCCTCTCTCACTGTGTCTCTCTATCTCTCCATCCTCTCTCACTGTGTCTCTCTATCTCTCCGTCCTCTCTCACTGTGTCTCTATCTCTCCATCCTCCCTCACTGTGTCTCTCTATCTCTCCATCCTCTCTCACTGTGTCTCTCTATCTCTCCGTCCTCTCTCACTGTGTCTCTCTATCTCTCCATCCTCTCTCACTGTGTCTCTCTATCTCTCCGTCCTCTCTCACTGTGTCTCTATCTCTCCATCCTCCCTCACTGTGTCTCTCTATCTCTCCGTCCTCTCTCACTGTGTCTCTCTATCTCTCCATCCTCTCTCACTGTGTCTCTCTATCTCTCCGTCCTCTCTCACTGTGTCTCTATCTCTCCATCCTCCCTCACTGTGTCTCTCTATCTCTCCATCCTCTCTCACTGTGTCTCTCTATCTCTCCATACTCTCTCACTGTGTCTCTCTATCTCTCCGTCCTCTCTCAAAGTGTCTGTCTCCATATAAGGAGGTGGGTCAGGACGTGTAGTGCATAATTTCCACCTTTCAGAACGTAAACCTGGATTCCCTGAGCACCGAGCGGAGAGAGGAGCGAGACGCTGGCCTGAATAGATGAGAGGAGAGAGGGATACAGGGAGAGAGTTGGAGAAGGTGCAGAGGAGAGAGGGATACAGGGAGAGAGTTGGAGAAGGTGCAGAGGAGTGAGGGATACAGGGAGAGAGTTGGAGAAGGTGCAGAGGAGTGAGGGATACAGGGAGAGAGTTGGAGAAGGTGCAGAGGAGAGAGGGATACAGGGAGAGAGTTGGAGAAGGTGCAGAGGAGAGAGGGATACAGGGAGAGAGTTGGAGAAGGTGCAGAGGAGAGAGGCAGAACTGCAAGGCAGCATTCTCAAGTTTTCCTGACCACACTGCCAGTCAGCTACCCTTTTCTGTGTGTGTGCGTGTGTGTGTGTTTGAGTGTGAGTGTGTGTGTGTTTCTGTGTCTGTGTGTGTGTCTGTGCTGAATCAACTCTGATATTGACGGGGATGCCAAAGTGGGAGTGCGATCCACCTGTTCCCCCCCCCAGCCCCCCCGGGCTCAACCCCCCCCCCCCCCAGCCTGCAGGACTCACACCAGAGACGCTCCTCTGTTTCTTTACCAGATCGCAGAACGACTAATGACTGAGAGAGCGTTTGACACAACACCATAAAACTGCAGTTAACACGACCTCTGAGCACCCGAGCACAACGCACACTCTCGCTCATGCTCACGCGCACACACAGAGCTCTGCGCTGCCCACCCTGCTGCCTGGACTCCGGCAGCGGCAGCGGCAGCGAGGGGAGACGGAGAGAGAGAGAGAGAGAGGAGCGCGGCGGAGAGGGAAGCAAACAGACAGATGCAGAGAGGGTGAGACAGCGGCTCACTTACCTCACATCGTATTCCGTGCGGTGTGGACACGCGCGCTGGAGTGTGTGTGTGTGTGTGAGCGTAGGATCGGCGGCTCGGCGGCTCGGCTCCGGGCGGGTCATCCTCGAGTGGCGGAGCGTCTGGCGGTGTGGCTGTCACATGCGGAGCTTTCCCTTCCTCTGCACTCACGCAGCTGCAGCCAGCCGCCCAGGACACAGCACTGCGCAGACACGCAGACGCTCCGCCCCCTCACCGCCCACAGAGAGAGCAACCAACCCAGCCAGGCAGCCTGCCAGCTCACCAAACTGTGTGTGTGTGTGTGTGTGTGTGAGTGAGTGTGTGTGTCTGTGTGTGTGAGTGTGTGAAAGAGTGTGTGTGTGTGAGTGTGTGTATGTGTGTGTGTGAGTGTGTGTGTGTGTGTGTGTGTGTGTGTGTGTGTGTGTGTGTGTGTGTGTGTGTGTGTGTGTGTGTGTGTGTGTGTGTGTGTGTGTGTGTGTGTGTGTGTGTGTGTGTGTGTGTGTGTGTGTGTGTGTGTGTGTGTGTGTGTGTGTGTGTGTGTGTGTGTGTGTGTGTGTGTGTGTGTGGGTGTGTGGGTGGGTGTGTGTGTGTGTGTGTGGGTGTGTGTGTGTGTGAGTGAGAGAGTGCGTGTGTGAGTGTGTGTGTGTGAATGAGAGTGAGTGAGTGAGTGAGTGAGAGTGAGTGAGTGAGTGTGTGTGAATGAGAGTGAGTGAGTGAATGAGAGTGAGTGAGTGAGTGAGTGAGTGAGTGAGTGAGAGTGAGTGAGGGAGCCGGAATAAAGGCAGGATGTGAGGAGGAAGGGGAAAGGAGGAAGGGCAGATAAATGGAGCGTTTACCCATCCAAGACCCAAACTTAAAGAACCCAGGTACACACACACACACACACTCACACACACACACACACACACTCACACACACACACACACACACACACACACACACACACACACACTCCCCCACTCACACACACCCACACCCCACACACACACACACCCACACACACCTTTCACACCACACACCACCACCACACACACACACCCATCACACACACTCACACACACACACACACCCACACACCCACACACCACACACACACACACACACCCTCACACACCCACACACCCACCACCCTCACCACACCCACACACACACCCACACACTCACCCCCAACACACACACCCACCCACACACCACCACCTCACACACACTCACACCCACCCCCACACACCACACACCACACACACCCTCTCACTCACCACACACCCCCACACCACCCACACACACCCCCCCACACACCCTCACACCCCCCACACCCCACACCCACCCACCCACCCCCCCCCCCACCCCTCACCACACACACACCCCCCACACACACCCCCCCACCCACACACACCCACCCACCCACACCCCACCACACACACACACCCCACACACTCCCACACACACCCCACCCACCCCCCCACACACACCCCCCCTCACCACACACCACACCCCCACCCACACCCCACCCACCCCACCCCACCCACACTCACCCACCCCACCCACCACCCCCCACCCCCACACACCCCCCACCCACCCCCTCACACACACAACCCCCCCCCCCCCCCCCCCACACACACACCACCCCCACACACACCCACACACACACACCCACACACCACCACCCCCACCCCCACACCCCCACCCCACACACACCCCCCCCCCCCCACCCACACACCCCCCCCCACCCCCCACACACCCACACCCCCCACACCCCCCCCCACACACACACCCCCCCACCCACACACACACACACACACACACACACACACACACACACACACACACACACCCCCCCCACACCCCCCCACACACACCCCCCACCCCCCCCCCACCCACCCCCTCCACCCACCTCCCACACCCCACTCTTTCACACTCACCCACACACACACACACCCCCACCTCACCACACACTCACACCCACACACACACCCACCCCCACACACAACACACACACACACCCACACTCTTCCCACACTCACACACACAGACCCACACCTCACTCACCCACCCCCCCCCAACCACACCACCCCACCCTCACCCCCCCCCCCCCACACACACACCCACCCACCACACCACCACCCCCCCCACACTCACCACACACCCCTCACAAACCCACACCCACACAACCCCCTCACCCCCCCTCCCACACCTCCCACACCACACACCACCACACCCCCCCCCCACACACCACCACACCACACACACACCACACACCCCCTCACACCACACCACACCCCTCACACTCACCCCACCCACCCACACCACACCTCCACACACACCCCACACACCCACACCCCACACACCCACACTCTCACACACACACCCCACAACCACTCACACACTCCCCACACACCACACCCCCACCCACACACACACAACCCCGCCCTCACCCACTCCACTCACACACACCCCCCACCCCCACCCCACTCCCTCCCCCCCTCCTCCACACACACCCCCCCCCACTCACACACCCACACCCACACACACACACACACACACACACACACACTCACACACACTCTCACACACACACACTCACACACACACTCACACACACACTCACTCACACACGCACACACACTCAAGCACATAAACACACACATTGTAGAACACCTCACAAACTGCCCACACCCCCTCTCAGAATCACTCCTGTTCAGTCTGAGTTATAAAACATGGAGGGACTCCTGTTTAGTTAAGAATCACAGAATCACTCCTGTTCAGTATGAGTTATAAAACATGGAGGGACTCCTGTTTAGTTAAGAATCACAGAATCACTCCTGTTCAGTATGAGTTATAAAACACAGAGTGACTCCTGTTTAGTTATGAATCACAGAATCACTCCTGTTCAGTCTGAGTTATAAAACACAGAGTGACTCCTGTTTAGTTATGAATCACAGAATCACTCCTGTTCAGTATGAGTTATAAAACACAGAGGGACTCCTGTTTAGTTATGAATCACAGAATCACTCCTGTTCAGTATGAGTTATAAAACATGGAGGGACTCCTGTTTAGTTATGAATCACAGAATCACTCCTGTTCAGTCTGAGTTATAAAACACGGAGGGACTCCTGTTTAGTTATGAATCACAGAATCACTCCTGTTCAGTATGAGTTATAAAACACAGAGTGACTCCTGTTTAGTTATGAATCACAGAATCACTCCTGGTCAGCCTGAGTTATAAAACACAGAGTGACTCCTGTTTAGTTATGAATCACAGAATCACTCCTGTTCAGTATGAGTTATAAAACACAGAGTGACTCCTGTTTAGTTATGAATCACAGAATCACTCCTGTTCAGTCTGAGTTATAAAACACAGAGTGACTCCTGTTTAGTTATGAATCACAGAATCACTCCTGTTCAGTCTGAGTTATAAAACACAGAGTGACTCCTGTTTAGTTATGAATCAGAGAATCACTCCTGTTCAGTATGAGTTATAAAACACAGAGTGACTCCTGTTCAGTTATGAATCACAGAATCACTCCTGTTCGGAGTTATAAAGCTCAGAATGACCCCTGGTCCTGAGGTTGTGAGGTACAGGCTGAGTTTGCCTGCATGGATGGTGTCCTGGCACACTGCCTCACAGCGTGAAAGTTCGCTCTGGAACGTTCCAGGACTCAGTGATGTGCCATTCACCTGAAAAGGCTCTCTCCTCATCCCCAGCCGAGGGGACATCCTCACCCCCCAGTCTAGAGTTTGGCTAAGCCCCACAATCCAAAACATTTCCATTTGCGACCCCCCCCCCCCCCAACTACAATCATTCGATACTGTTCTTTCGGCCTCTGTATTGTCCAGCCAAATCCTGACTATTATCACCTAGGCAACATCAGTCAAGACTTCAAGCAACACTAATACATTAATATACTCCAGTACTCTTGGTGGCAGTATGCAGTATTATTATTGCTTTTTTCCTAAAGCACAGAAAGGTGAGAAAAACATAACTTGTGTCCTGCTCGTCATCATGTCAGAATGAGACAAATTCATTCTGCGATCTGCCAGGATCGATGGTTTGGTTACAGAAATAGCAGAATCTCTTCAGCCGGTCTTGCTTTGAAGTTTGCTGTGTTGTATTGCACAAACTCTGTCCCCAAACTTCCCATGTTGTGCAAAGCCCTGAGGCGGCTCGGTTGTGTCAGAGGCTGTGTTTTACTCTGTGTCAGTCCAAGCGCAGCCACTCACATCACAGTAGTGACATTGTCAGTTCTGTGACTCAGATCACATTAATGACTTTGTGGGCTCTGTCAAAGCACAGTGCTCTGTGAGCCGCTGTCCTTATTATCACTGAGCACACGCTGCCTAACCTCTGTGCTGCAGTGGTGATAAGTCTGTCCCAATTTACACCAGCAACCCCAAATCCTGTGTGACCATCCTCTATGGCGGCTCCCTCTCCCTCCCTCCCTCCTTCTCCTTATCTCTCTCTCCCTCTCTGTAGGGGCCTGCTGGCTGATATCGAGGTCCACCGCTGCAGTTAGCAGTGTGTGCCTGTGGTCACAGTCTGGCCTGCAGTGCAGACTGGCGCAGTCAGAGATCCCTAGAAGATGAGAAGAGCTGCTCCAGGAAGTGTGAGGTTAGTCCTTTCCTTATCTACACCCCCGCCTAAAAAAACACAATGAGATTAAGAGAGGAGTCGTGGTGAGACCACACTAGCACATGGGAGCCAGCATGTGTGTGACACAGGTAGTGCAGCTGGCAGGTGTGTGACACAGGTAGTGCAGCTGGCAGGTGTGTGACACAGGTAGTGCAGCTGGCAGGTGTGTGACACAGGTAGTGCAGCTGGCAGGTGTGTGACACAGGTAGTGCAACTGGCAGGTGTGTGACACAGGTAGTGCAGCTGGCAGGTGTTTGACACAGGAAGTGCCCTGCTCTGTCTGGAGCCAAGTTACCTGCTCTAACTGATTCAGACACCTGTCTTGCTGTATCATTCAGTAATATGTTGTTGGTGTGGAAAAAAATTGTATCCCTAAAAAGACTTTTTCAAATCGTTACATTACGTTCATTTTGGACCTGTGGTGTTTTAAATGTATTGTTTAGTCACAGACTAAAGAAAAATGTTCAATACAAAACTCATTATGCCGTATGAAACAAGACATGCTGCCTCATGAAAGTTACTCTGGATATTAATAAAATCATAAGTCTGAAATCATCTTGTGCTGCAGTCCATAAATATGAGGACAGAAGGCTCTGGCCAGACCATACCGCATGTGACATGGCAGAAATAGAGCTGAGCTTTGTTTCCTTCGCGCTGGCGTAGCATTCTCTCTGCTGTCTGTTTCAGCAGGGGTACAGTCCCCTCTCTGATGACCAAGTAAGTGCATGGTATTTAATCGTTACTTCCTATTCTTCACCAATACAGTGACTGCATGTGGTGTGTGTGTGTGTGTGTGTGTGTGTGTGTGTGTGTGTGTGTGTGTGTGTGTGTGTGTGTGTGTGTGTATGTGTGTGTGTGTGTGTGAGTGTGTATGTGTGTGTGTGTGTGTGTGTGTGTGTGTGAATGTGTGTGTGTGTGTGTGTGTGTGAGTGTGTGTGTGTGTGTGTGTGTGTGTGTGTGTGTGTGTGTGTGTGTGAGTGTGTGTGTTTGTGTGTGTGTGTGTGTGTGTGTGTGAGTGTGTGTGTGTGTGTGTGTATGTGTGTGTGTGTGAGTGTGTATGTGCGTGTGAGTGTGTGTGTGTGTGTGATGTAGGATCCCCCCATCCTGCTAATTCTGGCCTGAAACCCTCAGCTTTTGGGCTAACAGACTTTCACACCTTCAGTGACTCCACACAGGAAGTGAGGGTTTGACAGTGCGCTCGGCCGCAGAGTGAAACGAGGACACACAACCTGCAGAAAGAACCGGAAGCAGCGCGGAGCTGCAACTGCTTTTCACTGCTCATCTTTTATCTAGCATTCGTTTCTCCCTTTCATTTCTCTAACGTACCCTTCCTCCCTCCGATTCTCTTCCTCTCTCTGTCTCACTCTTTGTGTTCCTCTCACAAACGCTTTCCGTTTTCCTGCCTGAAGTTCACAAAACCAAGACGGCCATGTTGTCTTCACCAACCAGACAGTATTCAGTGTTAAGTTGTAAGCCATAAAGTTACGCAAAATAAAAAAAGCTTGTCTAACACAGCATATTTTCAATAGTTCATATGAGGAAAGAAAAACAGTTCTACTGTTCCATAGAGAAATGAGTTATGCCTAAATATATATTTGAGAAAACCGCAAGACGGCAGAACCATTGAGTGTGGTTACATCCAGAAGCAGAAAGAAGATATCACCAAAAGACTTCATTGGCTGTAACTCCACAGAACGTTCTGGAAGTCTGAGAAAGACTGTCCACAGAAGCCAACCCCCATGAAGAACAAGCCCCTCAGACTGCTGAATATCCAGAATCAGATACACCAATGAATTTTAAAATACGTTTGAGGACGGACATAAGTCAACCGATGGAACTGCAAGAGCAAGCTGTTAAAAAGCCAGTTTTATGTCCTGTGCAAATCATAATAAAATTAAAAAAAAAAAGAAATAGATTTTTCAGAAGGAAATATATAACTCAACATTTCTGTTAACGGCAGTGTAAACCCCCCCCCCCCCCCAAAGCATAGTCACAGTCGAACCCAGACCATACAAACCAATCAATCCATTAAATAAACACTCTCCCCAACCCCCTGACTCAGGATGGAGCAGAGACACGCTAAAGCAAGCTCACATCCACACAGCGAGACCACAGGAGGAGCGAAACACGCTCTCACCTCCTCTAAAGGAGGACACAGCGGAGGACCTGCCCCAACCCCAGCTCTTACCTGCCCGTCTCTCCAGTACTGAGTACTCAGTGCTGTGGGGTTTCTCAAGTAGCAGAGGGAACGTTGGGTTATGGGGGCCCCGGTGCATTGTGGGTAGGCTCACGCCATTCCCCTCCCCTCTCAGCGCTGCTGCCTCAACAGCACCCCCGTCTGGAGAGAGCGGAACAAGCTACCGAACGATGTTGTCTTGGTGTGTCTCAATGTGCCTCCTGAAAATGAACCATGAGCCAGAGACTGCAGTACAATGGACCAATCATCAACCATGTGCTGATTTTATTATTTATTAAGGGTTACTATCAACTTGTTTGGAGTGTGTTTGAAGGAAGAATGGGTGTCAGGGTTAGTTCCTCTTCTCCTTCCCTTCCTCTCTGTAACAGCACAGAGTGCGTTAGAAACAGGAAGCTGTACATGCCTGTTGCGGTCATGAGGTCATGTGACAGCCCTCTGCCCAGTCAGAGTGCACAGAACACAACTGATCACCAGCTAACCGTTTACACACAGAAAATTTGGCCATGTTTCAGTGTGAAACTCTCACCTACTGCAGCTTTAAATAACACTGCTGCTAGTCTCATTTGCACAGCACATCAGTGCCAGAGCAACATTATCACTGCACCAATGACAGACAGCTAGTAACACTGCACTGGACCTATAACACTGTTCCCATTAGCTGATCACACTGTGTGTGTGTGTGTGTGGGAGAGAGAGTGAGATATAATCAGCCTCAGGCACAACATGAAGGCTATTTCTCATACTACGATTAGGGAGACGGCAACAGATTACAAAGAAATGAGTCATTGATCATTTATGGAAAAAAAAAAAAGACCCAGCCACTTAGGAGCAGGGGAACTGGGGAGAGAGAGAAAGAGAGCGAGAGAGAGAATGTGTGTGTCTACATGCAGACACAGATGTGTGCAAATATGTCAGTCTTAAACTGTTTCCACATGGCTGATCTCAGCCAGAGTCCAGATGCTCGGCTCACAGAAACTCGCAACACACAAGGGCTAAGGCAGGCGCTGTCTTACAGCCCGCTGACAAGAGCGATGCAGAATGACATCACTAACTATTTACCGTCACCATGGTAACAAATTCCATTCCCTTAACCAAGGTGGTCACATGGGTCTGCTGGCTTTATACAGCCATCCTCCAACTCATTCCTCTTCTCTCTCTCTCTCTTTCTCACTCTCTCTCTCTGTCTCTCTCTCTGGCACACACATACACGCACACACTTTATTTCACTTAAGAGGCTTTCATGGCAAGGATACATTAACACTGCCAAAGCATATGACAAACAATAAAAAACAAACAGTAACAACAAAATGATTTACAGTAAAAAAAATGTTATACAATGTTCTGTCTTTCTTATGTGCATGTATCTAAAAGACAAATACCTCGAAGTAGCCACGTAGCATAAGTTACTCACTGTCTTTCCACAAAAGGTGCCTTTCTCTGCTGCCAAAGCAGGGCAGTTTCTCCTGCCTCCCAGGATGGCCGCATCTCTGCCGCTGAGAGAGCTCAAACTCAGGGCAAGTTTCTTCTGTGTCACTCGAGCTCAGAGCTCCTTCCTCTCTGTACATCTCACATTTTGTGCGTGTGTGTGTGTTTGTTTGGCCTGGACTCTCCCAGTCTCGACAGCCAAGTCCCGTTCGCTCAGTCTGTCTGCTGAATGTACCGTATGTTTTTATATCCTTGACTGGAGACAGTTATCGGGCCCTTTCTTTTTAGGGCCCAATAAAAGCCTAATTTGTTTTTGTTTGTGTGTCCCAGCAGGTGATGCAATTTTGTTTGTGTTCTGCTGTAATTTGGTGAAATTAATTCTAATTATTGACTGTAATTGTTTGCGTGGGGGTGCTGTCTGCAGGTTGCTTTGTGTTAGCAGGGGAAGATCTCTCAGTTGCTTTCAGTAGTCATTATGAATGAAAGGGTAAATGAAAATCAGAAAACAATCAAACACCCCTGGTAGAGTCTGTGTGTGAGAGCTGTGTGCATTTGTTTATGTGTGTGTATTTATCTGTGCCAGTGAGTCTTGAGTGTGTGTGTGTGTGTGTGTGTGTGTATGTGTCTGTGTGTGTGTGCATATGCATGTGCGTGCGTGCGTGTGTGTGCGTGCATATGCATGTGTGTGTGTGTATGAGTGTGTGTGAGTGAGTGTGTGTGTGTGTGTATGTGAGTGAGTGTGTGTGTGTGTGTGTGTGTGTGTCTGTGTAGGTGCAGCCTGCAGAAAGAACTGAGAATAATTTCAGCAGCTCTTATTAAAGATCAGATCAAGGCCTTCAAGTGGCCTGTCCTATGACTGACTCATCCACAGTCACGATTCAGGCAGGTACATCACAGCCCCCCCCACCCCGCCGATCACTCCCTGCATACAGACTCAAGAGGGCTACATTCAGCCTAAAGCACTTCATAGCACATTTATTTCCTCTGAGTACCCATGATTTAATGGAGCCAAGCAAACGTTTCCTTTAGAATGTGCTGTTTTAATTTTTAAATAGAATAACGTATAACCTGAAACAGACCACAGTATATATTTAACATCTGCCGCCTGTCTGTTGCACAATAAAGGGTATTTTTACAATTGGAAAAGAGTCACGAAGCAAGCCTTCTCAGTGTTGTGTGAACGCACTTGTTCAGCGATAGATGTATCTTCACAGCTCAGAAAGGGTTGCAGTGCAGTTTGTTCGGTTTTAGCGTTGCTAAAATGTAAAAATTCTGAAACAGCATGCCAAAATGTAATATCTAATTTCATTAATTATGTTTATTCTGGTACTAAAAAGGGAAAATGTCTGGATACCACACCAAGTAATGGAAATGTGTGCTCAAACACAATGAGCCACTCATCAGCGTCGTGGTTAAGGTTGAATAACAATTGCTGGAACGTTCCTTTGAGCCGATCAGTGCTCCTCCAGATGAAAATCTGCTCTGTCGCCCTGTTACTGCCGGCAACCCAAATAATGTTACTGCCCTTTTAAGGCAGCATAAACACCGCTGGGGAGGTGGGGGGGGGGAGGGAGGAAGAAGGTGAGAGAACAAGGGAGGAAGAGAGGGAGAGTAGGGAGAGCCCATAGCCACACCTACCCAGGTCAGACGGTCACTAGATCAGGGAGATTTGATCTGACAGGAAATGACACGTTACAGACGGGAAGATTCTGACTGAGCCCTGCCTCAGTGATCAGGCTCTGGCCAATGAGATGGCCCGGCACAGGTAGAGACAGGAGAAAGACTGGTACTCTCAGCAATGGGGGATATTCTACCAAAATATAATGATGATGATGACTGTTCTCCCTCATGTCCTAAATATGACAGATATCATCGGTAATGTTCCACAATGTTCCCTGTGTGAGTGTGTGTGTATGTGTGTGAGAGAGAGAGAGAGAGAGGGAGAGAGAGAGAGAGAGCACAGTCTTGCCTCCTGGACAGACTGCCTCAGACAGACTGAAGACAGCAGGCTGTGTGGTCACTGTGGCCAGGGGTGGATCCAGGGCCCCTCTCTCTTATTAACTGGCCCAGGTACCTCCTCCTACTCAGACAAACCCCCCAAATGCCCAAAATTAAATTCCACTTTCAGCACCAATTAGCAGAACCAAGTGGGTGAAGCAGCACTGAGGGAGAGTCCCAGTTCATTTGCCTCTGTCTGAGCGGGTTCAGCGACGGCTTGAGCTTGTGTGTATATTTATATCCCAGCCTGCTTCCATTTCTTACAGATACAGCCTGTCAGAATGCACATTATTATTATTGTAATTATTACTTTTGTTATTGTTATTGTTTATTGTTATTATCTTACATTTCTGAGCTGGAATTTCAGAGAAATCAGAGACATAGTAGAGCTTGTGAGATGTCCGCTGAAATTCCTTTGTTCCTGGTGTAATTATTCCAATTTACTTCATCGAGCAGAGGGGGCTGCCGTATTTATAAACAGGATGTGGGGAGCACATGTCACTTCCTGTGGAGCTGCTGAGGGGTGGAGCTGTGTGACCCACAGCATGCACGGGGTCAGCTCCAGTGACACTAAATGTCAGAGGTCAGGCGTCAGCCACTCGCTGTTAAGACAGACGATCTTCTCAGAAACCTAAAAATAACGCACCCATACGCAACACTGGGGTAACACTCTGCACCTTAGCATGTGATAAAGCCCATTTCTGCCAGCAGAGCCCAAAGCAGCAAAATCAGCGCTTCAGCTTTTTCACACATAAACCCTGCAGACATACGACAACATAGTGTCAGATCAGCTCTGATTCTGTCAGCTTTAGTACGGAAGAGTAAATTCTGTCTTCTCTGGGCTCAGATAAGCTGTGCTGGATGGGAATCAATGCTGTTTTTTAGTGTGTGTGTGGGGGGGGGGGGAGTGGGGGGGTCTCTCCCCATTCAGTCTCTGTGTTGTGATTCACACAGTGAGGTAATTCCCAGAGGAATGTTCCATCCTTACCTTATAGAGTATCAGCTGCAAACTGCTGCCTCAAACCTCCCAGGATGAGGCCGCTTCAGCTCCTGCCTCTTTGTCACTGCTCCGGGTGTCTGCAGTACCATAAGACAGGTAGAGCCCGGTGTTAGCATCAGAGGGTGAGTAAAGTGTGTCCACATGGTGCCACTCCCCTATCCAGACCCATACACACAAAGTCACTCTGATGTACATGAAATCTGGACCTTCACTTCGTGAACGTTCCATAGGGCTGTGTTTATCCACAGTTTGTTTCAGCATTTCCGGAATATTACAGTGTTTGCTAAACAAGCGCAGCGAAAAAGCAAATTAAGTTCTCCAGAGGTCTGCAGCAATCATAACAGCCAGCTACAGCTCTGTGTGTGTGTGTGTGTGTGTGTTTAAATAGGGTTCCACACACTGGAAAAGGAAAGCAACAGATGCCAATTTCAATTTTCATCTCCTGGAGTATGACTTTGTGTGACATCTCAGAGTCACTTGAGTGAAAAAACTAAGAGCTCATGACAGCAGATCTGACTGGAGCCGTCTGTAATGTAGCCATGTGTGTAAATGTTTGCTTTTGCATGGTCAGTGAGAGCTGTGTGCATATATGTATCTATTTGTGCTCCAGAGTAATCCTATGGACTAAATTACAAATGTTTTTGGATTGTGTAATTTGAATTTAGTATCAAATCACATTTTCTAAATAACCTGCTCCATTCTGCAACTACATGCTTCTTCACCCACCACTGGCAGTTTGTTTAAACATAAAGTCATTACTATTAATTACACTATTCTTGTATTTCTGGTTTAAACTGTGCAATTATAAGCACACACAGACTGTGTCTCCTGTCTGTGGTCCTGGTAGGAACCATACTGAGTTTTGGATTGGGCGGGTGGTAGAGGGGTCATGATGAGCACTTCCTGGCACAGATACAGCCCCAAATCTCAGCCAATCAACCAATCCCAGATCAGATACAGCCCCACGGCGTGTGGTCTAAAATTCTCCAGTTTAATGAGGCTGAATCCACAAGAGCTGCACGACCCATTTCAGCCCTGTCTGTGACAGTGGGGCCGGAGTCTCTTCTGTCGAATCGTTGCTGTCTTTCTTGTCTTTATACCCCTGTATGTCCCGTGTATGACTGTAATTCTGACCCAGTTCTGAGTCCCACGCCCTGCTCGACCTACAGGCTCATGGGATTTCTTGTTGCACATCTCTACAATTCGTTGTTGTTCTTTTATTCAATCTGTCAAATGGCTTTGCTAATTCACACAGATGGCAGTTATTGGCCCGTGTTTGTTACACTGGATAGATGATAGCTCCACCCATTTGTGGAGTCATGAAGCCTCATTCTCCCATCACAAGTGTCGGCTGTTAGTTTGCGAGAGAGCAGACAAATGCACAGCACAGTACCCCAGGTGGGCTGCACAGCCGCTCTGCAGTCCAGCAATAGAAAGCTGCTGCATTTCACACACCATCGGCACCTGCAGGCACCTGCACAACCAGGAGGAGCAGCTTAAGGCACATTCTAACAGGAGGAGCAGCTTAAGACACATTCTAACAGGAGGAGCAGCTTAAGACACATTCTAACAGGAGGAGCAGCTTAAGGCACATTCTAACAGGAGGAGCAGCTTAAGACACATTCTAACAGGAGGAGCAGCATAAGGCACATTAACAGGAGGAGCAGCTTAAGGCACATTCTAACAGGAGGACCAGCTACAGAGTGATATTTCAAAGACAGCCCCACCAACATAAGACTCCATTTCCTTCCTGCCCAATATCACAACCAGTTAGTGGCTGCCCCGCACCACAGGCCCCTGGGCTGGGGATCTGTGGGTTCAGCTGCAGGCTGACTTGTGAAAAATGTGGGGTCCTAACTGGTGCAGGTGTGGACACCTAGTCACCAAAAACAAACCATTTCATAGATAATGAAGAGTTTAAATAGCAAATGGCAATGGACCGTTGTTGCACTGTGTTATTAAGCTCAAGAAAGACAAATGATGAAAAGTAAGAACATGATGGGGCCATTTGGTCCAGCTCAGCTCATTGATTTACCTGCAGTCTGCAGAGTCTCCTGAAGCCTGAGTCGGTTCTGTCATGGGTTTGGTGTCCCAGGAGAGACTGGAGCACCCAAAGGTCAGTCAGTAAGTCCCTGCAGAGAATGTCTTCAGAAACACACGCTGAGTGCGGCCTAGAGCCATCCTTTGACTCCCATCATCATGGAGATGCAAACAGGAGAACTGTGGGTACGATTCTGTCAATATGCACCAGGATTAAGAGTTACCAACAGGCTGAAAACATGCATACACAGGCGCACGCGCACACACACAAACCATTAGCTTCTGTCAGGAAAACAGACCTCAGTCTATATAAAATGCTTAAACTCTTGCAGCTCAAAACTACAAATAAACAGGCAAGTTAAACTTACTACAAATAAACAGGCAAGTTAAACTTACAGGCTCTTCCACCATGCAGCAGTTCTGAGTGCCCATGAGCCCGAGGTCTGCCCCAGAGGGGGGGCGTGGGGGGTCTGGGGTGGTAAGGGTGGGGGTGAATGATGGCTGGGACTGGGGGCACTATTTTTAGATTTTATAAGCAAGCTTAAATTCCACTCTGGATGTGTTGGGGTACTTCAGGGTATCAGTATCCAACAGGAGAAGAAACACTTAGCAGTGACGCAAGGGCACAAGCAGAGGGCATGAGTGAGCTCACTGCCACCCCCCCACCCAAAACCAGTCAGAGAATGCAGGGAAAATATCATTATAATCACAAACTTATTATGCATTCTGAATGTTGATGTTCAGTTCAGTTGGGAAAAGAAGGATTTGTATAATTTAAAACAGAAAAGGAAAACACCACACTCTTGTACACATTTATCATAATACTCTTGCACATATCTGTCTTTTTCTCTGAAATACTCTTTCAGGAGCCGTCTTGTTTGTGTGGGTTGTATTTATTTTTTTGTTTGTTCCATTTTTGAGTTTGCACACATATCTCTTGCCACAGGGGGGCAGTAGCACTGTAGCTGATGGGTCCTCTGGTTAGGCTGTGGGCTAAATCAGGCGAATCAGGCCAGAGGTAAAAGGAACAAGTTCTCCCACAATCGAGCAGAGAGAGACCACCTGAGTGCAAACATGACAGGTACTGGTGTCCCGTTCGGCCCAAAACTGATATTAGGAAGACCCTCTGGAGTTTTAGACTTCTGTGCCAGTTTGTATGTTTGGCAGGTCTAATGCACAGGACTGGAGTTCATTATAATGTTCTGATGGGAGTTCACTCAGCGTTTCACCTGTTCATACTCCTGTTCAGTGGGTGGCAGTAATGAGCTGTAAGGCTATAAAGTGGCCACTGTAAAAATTAAAAGAAGAAGAAAAAGTAGATATGAATGGATGATGGTACAGACACACCACAACAATAGTCTGGAGAGAAACAGTCTGTCATAAACCACCACACGGTAATTCTGGAATTTGTTTTGTTTTATATGATAGTGTACTGCAAATATTACATAAATATATGCTTGGGAGTGTGATAAAAGTGCAGTATTAACACTTATGAAATCAATTCTGTGCATTCTGTGCATCTAGTGGTTTGTAGAACTTGTAAACAGTCTTTATTTTAGTGCAACACTACTCATTACAATGCTTTTCATTATGAAATTATTTTAGTATATTTCCTCTGGATTATTAGTTCATCTTGACCAAACTGATGTGATGGCTGTGTAATGTGTAAGGTGGTTGTAGCAGTGCTGATGGGCGGCTCTGTGTACCCCTTGCATAGATGGGAAACAGCTGCTTTTGTCAATGACGGCAGTGTTGCCGGTGTGATACATTTATTTATAAATACAGAGTGTCCTGAAACGAGCCTCTGGGCAAACATGAACATCTTTGACTTTTGAAACATGGAGTGGGGAGGGAGGGGGGTAATCCAGTAGCTGTAATGAGGGAACAATCACACCCCACTGTGAAATAAAGAGAAGTGCTAAGCTCAGTCTCTTTGAGAATGAGCAAAAAAAAAAAAACCCTCTGCCATCTGCCGCCATCATTCATTTTGTAGGGATGGGAAGAGGAGGCAGGCACACAACCACAGAGACTCACCCTCAGCTGCTTTAAATTTCTGTCATCTGACCACATGACCACTGTAGCCTGTCATGAAAGCACCTGCAAGCACTGGGATGGGATGGGGTGAGGAAACAGAGCATTTGTTTATTTGGACATGAATGCAGCGTCTCACAGTGTTATGTGTTTGTTTTTGGGTGTAAATAACATGTAAATATGGGGATGTTTAGAGAAGGTTTTCTGGGGTGCACTCTGATCATCCCTGTATCTTTCCTGAAGATCAGCTCATATTAAAAGCTGATTGTGTGGAGCACTGATTGGGGGGAGCACTCTTTTGTACTTCCTCTGGCTCTTTCATCAGCGTCTGTCTCTCTGCTGTTTTATTGCAGGTTAATGTGGGAGGTAACTTTGGCCTTAACGGGACAGTGTCTCACATGAGCTGTGAATTAGTTTATCATCACCCTCACCATCATCATCCTCACCATCCTACAGTGCCCAGCTGGACCCAGGGCTCACCTGTGACAAGGCCAAAGTGCCTCAGTGATGTTACCATGGCAACGCAAAATGTGTCAGCAAACAGTGAGACATGAGGAAGACAAAAAGTAAAAAAAAAAAACAACTGACAAATCCCTCACAACCTTACCCTATACCCCAACAGAAAATTTATGTCCTGTCATAAAATTTGACATGACCAGCCACAACCACCAGAGGGTGCTGCTCCTGCTTTGAAGTGAAAAGTATCAACAGAAATATAAGAAATATTTAAATTTTGCCTTTGAAGAAACATCCAGGTGTTTCTGCACATTAACCCTCTTTTGTATCCTATCCCTGAATGTTTGACTGTATGGAATATTAAACTTAATCAATCTGTTGTATTCATCAATGTAGTCAGTATAAAATCGGTACTAAGGCTTCCCCTTTAGTCAGAAAACATGTCATATCTGCAGTTTGGATGACTCTGACAGATCTGTATTTTTTCACATTTACAAGTGTAATAAAGTTTGTATTTCAAATGTATACTATTTGCTCATTTTTGTCTTTATTCTTTGCATCTGTAGCTCTTCAAACCAAAGAATGTGACAGTCATATTTTTTTGTTAGGTTTTGGCAGTGTAAGGGAGTGTTTGGTCATAGAGTCACAGAGCAGCTCGTGTGTGTGACTGAAGGGGGGCGGGGGGTGAACACAGAGAAATCGCTGCAGATGATGATTATTGAGTTTAACACTATTAAAAACCACTTTATAAGCCAGTTTGGTTGGCAGCAGGATACCAGCTCTGCTTCCTCAGAGTGAACTTACAATTTGCTTGTGTGTTGGTCATGTCGATTTGAAGGTTGAATAAAAAGTATAAACACAAGAACTGAGTCTGTGGGTGTGTAGAGGCAGGATGTTAGGTTGAAGGGCTTTACCTGAGTTGGGCAAAGAAGACCATGTTTCCGGAGTTGGAGAGCAGTGAGATAAGACAAGCAAGTGTGGCAGGTAGTCTGTCTGGCTGGTCTGCTTTAGTGGTGTGTTATGGCCAGCAGAGGGAGACAGATCCCTCTTGTATCACGCCACAATGATTCCATCCCAGTATCCCTCCTATTTTCACTCTCCTGTTTTGCATTAATGGGTCCAGTTAAAATTTTAAATTATGTACCCAATAATGATGAAACATTGAAAGGTAACCGTGTGGATTTACCAACAGATTAAGACATCTAGTAACTACAGAGTGCACACCATGCATGGATTGTTTGAACTAAAGAAGTGTCCCTTTTTCCTCTTAAACATTTTATCTACATGGCTTGTGATGATCAATAGCATCAAATAGCAATAACTTTTTTGAAGTGCTATTTTCCAAAGTAGGTCTGTTGAATATCTGGTCACAATGGCGTCATGTAGGGCAAACTGAAGGCCATTTATCATGAGCATTACAAACATCTAGTAAGTCTAATCAATGGAAAAACAGGTTTGATTTTTTTTTCTTTTTTGCTGGTTTGAAAATGAAGAATTAACCAAAGTTCTTAAAGATGTACAGTCTGTTGCATGATGGTTCTTTTACTCTCTTAAATGCACATTGACTCTTTTGACCTGATTAAAATTGCAACAACTTCATTTAAAATACAGTACTAGCTCTTGTGCTGCTAACTAATGAAATAAGACTCTCTATTTTACTTCCTAAGCTGGTTCGGTGGCCACTCTGGATAATATGTATTAGCACATTCTCATGGTATCATCCAATACGAGAGCGCTGCTTTTCTTGAGTATGTCAGTACCGAAAACGCAAAGTCCACAATTCAAGCCGTTCAAATGGGTAACATGTGCACCGGTAGACAGTTTTAACCCGTTTCAGGTACCCATAATCCTTTGCACATCTGCAGAAACAGAAAAAATAATCATGTATAAGTCGTTTATACATATTTGCCTTTTTGTCGTTTGTTGTAAGGTCTAAATAGTTTTATTTTGTGTTTGTGCTGTTTCGCCGTCTTTGCTAAACATGTTCATTACTAACTGTAGTAACCGTGGGTGAGACAAGCTGTGGGGAGCCAACAGAAGGGTGGATTTGTAACAAGGTATAGATATAAACAGAAACATCTAATATGGGCGAACGGGCCTGATGTGTAGACACAATCACGCCTCCTTGCTCATGGTGCATTGAAGGAAGTTGCAACCTGATCTGATCTTATTCAGAAACTGCATTAAAATGCTAATGTTATTGTTTTCTACGATTGTTAAAAACACCGCAACACACAAGGTGTAGTGGTACAGCGGTGGAATAACTGGCTTGAGATAACAAGGTTCCTCTGCATTATATGGATTTTGTCAGCTGTAATGCTCTTGACATTTCAACCTAGCATTCGGACCTGTACTCGTTGTTGATAAGGCAGCGTCCTTGTCTCCGGATGAAGAGGTCCATTCAATCCCAGCTCTTTCCCTTGCTTTATGTGTGGTTTTGTTGTGTTGTTTATGAGGTTTCAAACTCAAGGTCACTAGTCCACTAAGTGTGCGGAGTGGTGTAGTGGTAGTACACTTACCCCTTGATTCGAAGAGCTCAGGTTCGAGCCTGCCTTAATTCTTGTCTTTTCGCACGGCTTGTCAGCAGTGCAGTGGATTGACACGTCAATTTGCCTTGCTCCCGGTAAGGTGTCGTGGTGTTGATGTAACACCATTGCCTCCGCATCTCAGGGTCCTTGGTTCAAGTCTCCCTTACGTCTTGTATTTTCATAGACTTAAAATGCGGTGCATTGACATGTCAAGAAGCAGCACTCTTCAAAAGGTGCTGTGGCGTTGAGGTAACACTGATGCCTCCAAGTCGCAAGATCCTGGGTTCGAAACTGCTTTACCGCATGTATTTTCATATCATAGACTTAGAATGCAGTGTATTGACATGTCAATTTGCAGTTGTCTTCACAAGGTCCTGTGACGCTGAGGTAACACAGTTGCCTCCAAGTTTCAAGGTCCTGCGTTCGAATCTGCTTAACCTCTTGTATTTTCATATCATAGACTTAGAATGCAGTGCATTGACATGTCAATTTCCAGCAAGTTTCATGTGGTGCTGTGGCGTTGAGGTAACACTGTGCCTCCGAATGTCAAGGTCCGGGGTTCGAGTCCACCTTACCTCTTGTATTTTCATATCATAGACTTAGAATGCAGTGCATTGACATGTCAATTTCCAACACGTTTCATGTGGTGCTGTGGCGTTGAGGTAACACCGTTGCCTCCGAATGTCAAGGGCCTGGGTTCGAGTCCACCTTACCTGTTGTATTTTCATATCATAGACTTACAATGCGCTGTATTGAAATGTCAATTCGCAGATGTCTCTACAAGGTGCCGTGGCGCCGAGGTAACGTCAATACCTAACAACCTCGAGGTTTTGGGTTCGAGCCTGCCTCAAGCCCTTTCTTTGCATGGGTTTTGTTACGTGGGATGTATAAATAGGCATGGGAAACACTTCGTTGGTGTGAGAGCTGCGGTGGTACAGTGGGATAACTCCCAACTCACAATGCCGGAGGTTGGGCGTTCGAGTCTGAGCGGTGGCGGAAATACAGAGAGAACAAGAACCTGAACTGGGTGGCGAGCAGGTACCAAAGAGGGAGGCGTTATCGAGCAACACAAAGAAAATCACTGAAATTTTGCTATATGCAAAATAGCCCTATATTAAAACCAATTTATAAGTCCCACCCTCAAAATGACCAACACGCCGCCTGGACAGGTCTCGGGAAATTCGGGGGGGGGCCAACCAATTATCCCCCCCCCTTGCAGGATCTGGTTCGGCCCTTGACCTGGCTGGTTCAGCCTTGTCTGGCAGTTTCGGCCCTGTATGGCATCGGGACTGGGTGCAGGTTCGAACTCACGACCTCCAGCTTGCTGGGGCGTAGCCAACCCGTCGCGCCACAGGATCCCTCACATTAGCTGCTGTCCATTTACTCGTACTTAAACAGCACATCTGACTAAACCCACGTCAAAAAAGGGGGGAAGCTGGGTTCGAACCGCTAACCTTCTCATCGGGAGTCGGCGACGTTACGTGGCGACACTTAGACTCCACAGCGTCAACTTTCAATTTGTGCTTCTGCGCTTGCGCGGACACTTAGAATACATCTAATCGGAAAGTTGGCCGATTCCCGGCAGCTTCCAACTCACCCACTTAGTCACGCTACAGCTGCACTTGGAGAACTTATCTGCATTTGCTCAACTTTCGCGTTGGTACCATCCCCATTGTAAAGAAGAGTAACAAGTTGTATAAACTGTCAACAGCATTTGCTTTTATTAGGTTTTAAGTTCAGAATTACATTAAAATCCACATTCACTTAAAAGCGGTCACAAACAACCTGCAAAGCAAAATAAACAATCGACCACAGAAGAGATATTTCTACCCCATACTTTAACAAAAGAAAAGAAACGAGCACTTGGCAACAGTTGCTGACCGGCAATCAAACCATAAGACATTAGGGGGAAAAAGGAAAATTTACCAAATGAGACAGAAAAGAAAAAAAAAAACCAACAATCACTTTTAAAAGCACAAAAAGCGCCAAAAGGAAAGGTCATGTGCTCGGGCTTTGGGTGGATTCAGCCCGGGTGGTTGATTACATGACTAGTTCTTTCCAGTGGTCCTCTTGCCAGTCTCTAACTTTTATGAAAGTCCACCACCACGCCCTCCGGAGAGTGACCGGATCTACGTGCTGCTGTCGGCAGACCTCCATGCTCCTCGTCTTCCACGGCACCTGTTCGATGGTGTCGATGATCCTCCACCTCCGGTCAGACGTCGAGGAGGACCTCGGCGGGAGCCTGTTCGGGGTGACAGAGGGCACGATGAGGCCGTGGGTTTGCATGTGTGTTTACGGTATGAAACATACTGGGTAAAAGGCAGATCGGTTACAAAAATGGTGTGGTTTAGATACAAGATTTATACGCAAAACCTGGCATAATATGCGATTGGCTTAGGTATCCTCGGAATGGGTCAAAGTTACTACTTCGTCGATAGCCGACGTCAACTCGGATTAGCTGCTCCGATTAGCTGTTCATCTCCTCCTTTCCTCCCCGGCTTTCCTCCACATATTTCCAGGGTAGGAAAAGGGGGGAGGAAACGATTGGAGGATATGAGAAAAAGTATCGGAACGCACCCGAGGCCTGCGTAAGGCTTTGCGTAGGATTTTCCATCAACTCCAGCCCCGATTAGTCTAAAGAACAAAAACTTCCACTGACACCACCATAAGCCTTTTGAAAATGAGCAAAGCATGCATATGTACATTTCCCATCTTTCATTCTAGATCTGAGGCTGCAGTGAACATTTTCTGATGTTTTTCTGCTCACCAGTGAAGCGATCAGACGCCGAGTGCCTGAGGCTGGAAAAAAAAGAACGCAAAAGCATTCAATAACTGTCATATCTGTTCATAAATCATGAGCTCCCTGTTCCAAAGTGATTTCCCCTTTCTCTCACCCTTATCTGAAGAACACCTGAATAAGAACTACAAGTGAAGACAGGTCAGAAAGGCACAGTTAGGCACAGGATACTGCATGTCTGCACTTAAATGTGGGCCAGCTGGAGGGTAAGAGAGGATCAACCACACAATCAATGACCTGCACAGACCGTTCGTCTCCTCCGCCTTTCAGTAGCACCCTGCTCGCTGCAAACACTGGTCAACTCCTCAAAATAATGCTCAATATGAAGCAGACAATAGAGAGAGAGAGAGGCGGCACTCACCGGATGGCGTCCCTGTGGGTACATGGTCCTGGCAGGGAAGGTGTCCTTCTTGACAGATGTCAGCCACTTTCCTCTGAGTCCTTATCCCCAGTCTGTTCCTGAGCTAAAAGTCTGAAATGGGGCAGAGCGCCGGAGAGCGAGAGAGAACAGCAGGCTTCAGCAACCAGCCCCACACTGTAATGCAACATGTTAGACTATTAGCTTCAGCACAAACAGGGCAGTCAGTGCTTAAGGTGGAACAGTGCTGAGGAGGAGGGGACAGACAGAGTCAGCTGTGACTTGGGACAGGGCTGAGCACGTACACACACACAAAGACACTGTGCATCCACAAATACACTCACTCATCCACATACACTGATGCTTATACACAGACTCCCACACGCAGCACGTGAGAGTGTCCACAAATACATGTGCACACACCAGCATACACTTACAAATACAAAATTATATATATTGTCACACATTTGAATAAACACACAAGCATATGCTCAACAATATGCAGATCACACACACACACACACACACACACACACGACTCCACTCATCCACCCAAAACCCAAACTCAGTGCGATGGAGATGTAGGAAACAGAAATACACACTGGAGATTTCTCTCTCACACCCGAGGCATGAGATGGGTTTCCACCACTCCCTTGCCCCTGATTAATGTGCATTTAGAGCGGCCGTTCTGGTGAACTCGACCTGCCAGGAGTAACTCTCAGAGACTGCAAAAACATCTCACATTCTTCACATTCTCTCAAAACTTTTAAAACAAATGGACACATTTGCAGGGCAACCGTGCTATTACTGTCACTCTTCCGTATTGTGAACATAGTACGTGATGCTGCCAGCACGATCACAAATGTGTTAAAGCCAAATGGCCAGGCTCCATCTATGACTTCTCGGGTACGTTCACTCACCTACAGGCCCGAGTGTAGCACTGTGCAGGTAAAGACACTCACCTACAGGCCCCTACACAGGCCTGAGCACTGGTTCTGCCAAATTAAATATTTAAATTTCAAAACATTGTCTCCCTCTGCTGGACATAAAACATCACTACAGCAGTGCAGTCCTGGGCAATATCACACACAGTGCAATTGCTAAAGGAATCACTACTGCAAGTTGTAAACCCCTTTCATTCTGACTGTAACACTGATTTACCATGTAAACGCCTGCACACCCTCACCAATGTTTGTCTTCATTCAAAACCTCACTGAAAATCCTCATTGAGGAGAAAACTAAGGATCTACTGCCTTTTAGCTCAACACTCTACATGTACACCATCAGTGACACATTTTTAGTGTTTGCTCTCTTTATTCAAAATGGGCCAGGGACTTTTTGATTGTGAAACCAAAGGTGACAGCTCATTTGTGAGATTAGCTTTGGAACATATCTCAATATGTGACCAGTGTAAAACATCCTAACAAACCAAAGTGGAGATGAATGAAACTTTCCCTCCCGTTCTCTCTCTCCTTCCCAGACCTTTACCTGCACAGAGCTGGTCAACCTGCTCCAGTGGTACGACCTCCCTACCATGTTCAGCCTGGAGTTCTGCCTGGGCTTCCTGGGTAACGTGCCGGTCATTCTGGGCCTCATCTTCTGCCTGAAAGAGTGGAAGAGCACCGACAATCTGGCAGTCTCGGACCCGCTCTTCCTGCGTACGCAGCCCCGCCTGGTGGATTCCTACGCCAACGGCCAGGCCGAGACCTCACCCTTCTTCTGCATCGCTGACCGCTAAATCCTCCATGTCAATCTGTACTCCAGCATCCTCTTCATGGTGTGGGTGAGTGTGGACCGGTGCCTCCGGGTCCAAAACCTGAAACACCAGCATTTCCTTCCGAGGCGAGGGTCAGCCATCGCCGTCTCTGCCTTCACTGTCCAGATTGCGCCACTGGTTATTTTCATATTCCAGGACATGAAGAGGGGCAACTGGAGCTGATGCGGGGATTTTGGCCAACCAAGCCCACGATCACCTCACATACAGCTGGAACAGGAAACAAGACACTTGGATTATAACATAGTTAACTTATAATTAAAACATTTTATATTTTGTTTATAAAATCAGTTCATCACAGATGTTTTTGTGACAGGGTGTGTTGATTATCAATTATTAAAAACACAGACATGCATCTTCCCTCACTTTCCCTCTGTTGACAGACTATTTAAGATCAACCCTATGGCTTTTGACGACCTCCATATCCATTTTGAGGAAGTTATAGTTTGGGGGAAAAATGTTTGATGAGAGAGAGTTCTCTTGCAAGATACACAGAGCCAGATTTAAAATCATCCCCTATAAACTCATGACTGCTGTATCAGTCCTTCCTCTTTCATTTTTATACTATAAATCATCATATAAAATTCAGTCGTATAAATTTTTTTTGTAAAATATCCTTTTCCTCTTTGTTAAGCTACATCCTACTCCTACGCACACCAATGCGAAGAAGCTTGTTCAACCTCTGTCTCCTTACGACTGCACTGCCACAATGATAGCGCTGCCACAGTTGTCTTAAGAGGACCGTGAAGATTATTGGCAGAAGATCACGTAACACTCATCTTTCATATCTCGCAATGTAGGTGCCGATGACTTTGACTATTGCCTCAATTACAATAAGCCAATCACAATTCAGCCATGAGCCCATTTTATGCTGAACAATGAAGTTTTCTAAGGGCTTCCTCCCTCATAGTTGACACTGAATTTGACAATGGTAAGCAAGTGAACTTGTCTCACCTCCTCTTATATTCTGGGAGAAGAGTCAAGGACAGTATATGACAAGAGAATATTTTAGAACACACTTGGTGCCTCCATAAACACCCCCTCAAGCCAATTTACTTCCTGGCTCTTTCTGAAATACACAAAAAACAGAAGCATTGAGAGGTGAACAAGACAAAACAGAATTTGTCAGCAAAAATCACAACTGTACAACTGCACAATACGACATATAAGCTGGCAAAACATCGAAGAGAATCAAGAGGGTGTGTAAATATGCATGCATGCTGAGCTGGTTTGCAGACATTGACACATATGTAACCAACAAAAATCACATTATGACATAACTAAAAACCACATGATTATGGCATTATCTGGCTATGGAATATGCTTTTGCTGTTAAGCACTTTGAGATTGTTGGGTTCATGTCACCATAAAAAAGTTTTGTTTTAGCTCAGCTTTCAAGCACAGAGATGGGCATCTGTCCTCACCCAGTAATGAAACTAAATACCAAATCACCAAATCATTTGACTGTGCTGCCTTGTGTTTAAACATTTCAGCGCACCCAGTAATGAAACTAAATACCAAATCGTTTGACTGTGCTGCCTTGTGTTTAAACATTTCAGCGCACCCAGTAATGAAACTAAATACCAAATTGTTTGACTGTGCTGCCTTGTGTTTAAACATTTCAGCGCACCCAGTAATGAAACTAAATACCAAATCGTTTGACTGTGCTGCCTTGTGTTTAAACATTTCAGCGCACCCAGTAATGAAACTAAATACCAAATCGTTTGACTGTGCTGCCTTGTGTTTAAACATTTCAGCGTACCCAGTAATGAAACTAAATACCAAATCGTTTGACTGTGCTGCCTTGTGTTTAAACATTTCAGCGTACCCAGTAATGAAACTAAATACCAAATCGTTTGACTGTGCTGCCTTGTGTTTAAACATTTCAGCGCACCCAGTAATGAAACTAAATACCAAATCGTTTGACTGTGCTGCCTTGTGTTTAAACATTTCAGCGCACCCAGTAATGAAACTAAATACCAAATTGTTTGACTGTGCTGCCTTGTGTTTAAACATTTCAGCGCACCCAGTAATGAAACTAAATACCAAATCGTTTGACTGTGCTGCCTTGTGTTTAAACATTTCAGCGCACCCAGTAATGAAACTAAATACCAAATCGTTTGACTGTGCTGCCTTGTGTTTAAACATTTCAGCGCACCCAGTAATGAAACTAAATACCAAATTGTTTGACTGTGCTGCCTTGTGTTTAAACATTTCAGTGCACCCAGTAATGAAACTAAATACCAAATTGTTTGACTGTGCTGCCTTGTGTTTAAACATTTCAGCGCACCCAGTAATGAAACTAAATACCAAATCGTTTGACTGTGCTGCCTTGTGTTTAAACATTTCAGCGCACCCAGTAATGAAACTAAATACCAAATCGTTTGACTGTGCTGCCTTGTGTTTAAACATTTCAGCGCACCCAGTAATGAAACTAAATACCAAATCGTTTGACTCTGATGCTTTGTGTTAAAACATTTCAGCGACAGGGCAAAGAAAACTGTCAATCATCTCCAGTTATAAAAGAATTGAAATAATAAAATAAACACAAAATTACAAAACAAATAACCTTATTCGGTCAACATAAATGTATAAATCACTATGTTTAATGCATGTGGATACAGGTGTGGATACATAAATGATAAGAAACGCATAACCAAAACACTTCGCTTTAGTGTGCTAGAGTGAAGTCATTGCAACATCCTCTGTATTGCAGTCATAACAGCATGCTGAAATATGGGATTACCTTCGGCTCTTCTCAGGAAACGGAAAATGGTTCAAAGCAACTAGGCTGAGCAAAAGTTGCAATAGTAAACATACGCATCATTTACAGTAAGGCGGAGGTATTCATGTTTTACACTGGAAGATGTGATTCGTTTTAAAATGGAATGGGGAACTACAATAAGCAATCTAGTAATGGTGATTTGCTGCCACCACATCACAATAAGCACTCGATGACCTTGAGCTTCAGATGTTTGTGAGCCATCCTAGTTGGATTGTCCTTGATCGTGAAGCCAGATTCATTTTCAGATTGACAATAATATGATAGATACATCTGAATCAATTTTATTTAAATATAGTTTACTCATGTACAAATTCAATCATCTAAAGACACAATTTTAAAGAGTAACTGTTCTCTAAATACTCTAATGAACACAATACATGATTAAAAATCAAGACACTGAAAATAATAACCCGGTCTCTAAAAAATACTAAATAATAGAAACCATCTACAGTTTAAATAGGAATCTGAGCTCAAAATCTGATTTACCAAAGTTCAATGGGCCGTAGTACTCTAACATAAACTAATAACAGACTCCAAAGGCAATTTAACCAATGAAGAGCAGGATGAATTAGAAATAAAGATGGAAAAGGCTGTTAATAAAATTAATTGATGAAGACTGTTGTTATGAAATTGATGCAAGCAGTACAACTTTGATAGTGCTGGACTAGAACATGTATGTCCTTGGTCTACCAGGCCTTTTGTCATTAATGAGCTTACCAGTGCTCTCTTTCTTCTTAGAGATGCTCCATCTATTTGTCCGTCTCATAATGACTTCTCAGCTTTCACTGGCACAACTCTGATCCTCATGTTGACAAACATCAATTACACGCTCCAAATGCAACCAAACAGCCTTGAATCGAGACTAGATACGGAGAGCTCTCCAGCACCTGCACCAAGTAAGTAATTGAACACGTCTTACTAAACAGAAACAGCTGTGATCGTGCCCAACATTATGGTGCGCTGAAATGGGGGGTGGGGGACTAAGTATCAAAAGTGCTGTAAATATTACCTGTTGAAACCAATATCTATGAAAATACCGTTAAACAAAAGCATAGAATATGTACTTTCACCACATGTCAATTATTTGATTACCAATCTGAAATTGTGGGGTACAGAGCCAGATCAATGAGAGCTACGTGTTTACGATACAGATAGGTGTACGGAACAGAGCAGGGGGTATTTCAGAATGGTGGTTTAAAAACAAAAACTCACATACCCCGAGTTTTCGATTCCAGAACAGCCGATTAGATTCAGTTCAAATAACTCTGACTAGTTTGAACCTGATTAAAGTGCGTTCATGGTGAACGTAAAAAGTCATCAATTGAGCGAAGTTAACAAGATGCACCTCAGCAGCTCAGAGTTTCGTCCGCGAATTCGGTTACTTCGCATTTTCACTCAAGAAATATTACTGTCTTCTTATGCGGACTAAGACTTTATCTCTCGGTAAAATGTAACAAGGCAGCGGCAGCGAATGAGCGTGAGTGAATTACTGACCGAATAAACAAGTTTAAAATACGTTTTAAAACTATGAAGTTGTATAAAGCGTGGTGTACTTGTTCAATCCACATAAACTGATGGCTTGTGTGTTTGACAATACTTATAATTTTGTATATACAAGTGTCTGCTATGGTGTATAAGCGTCAGTGTATGTGTGAGTGTATTTGTGGAGTGTGTGTGTGTGTGTGTGTGAGAGAGAGAGAGAGGGAGTGAGCAAGGGAGAGAGAGGGCAAGCGAGAGGGAGAGAGGGCAAGCGAGTGTGGGAAAGAGAGGGTAAGCGAGAGGAGAGAGAGAGGGCAAGCGAGTGTGTGGGAGAGAGGGCGAGCGAGAGGAGAGAGAGGGCAAGTGAGAGGGGAGAGAGAGGGCGAGCGAGAGTGGGAGAGAGGGCAAGCGAGAGTGGGAGAGAGAGGGTAAGCGAGAGTGGGAGAGAGGGCGAGCGAGAGGAGAGAGAGGGCAAGGCGAGAGGAGGCGAGGGCAAGTGAGAGGGGAGAGAGAGGGGCGAGCGAGAGTGGGAGAGAGGGCAAGCGAGAGTGGGGAGAGAGAGGATGAGGGCGAGGAGGAGAGGGAGAGAGAGAGGGCAAGCGAGAGTGGGAGAGAGAGGGCTGAGCGAGAGTGGGAGAAGAGAGGGCAAGTGAGAGGGGAGAGAGGGAGGAGGGAGAGCGAGAGTGGGAGAGAGAGGGCGGGAGAGAGGAGAGAGAAGAGAGAGGGTAAGCGAGAGGAGGGGGGAGAGGCGAGAGAGAGGAGAGAGAGGGCAAGCGAGAGAGCTGGGAGAGAGAGGCGAGAGAGAGAGAGTGGGAGAGAGAGGGCAAGGAGAGGGGGAGGAGAGAGAGGGAGAGGCGAGGAGCGGTGGAGAGAGGGCAAGCGAGAGGAGAGAGAGGGCAAGCGAGAGTGGGAGAGAGGAGGGAGGGCAAGCGAGAGTGGAGGAGAGAGGCGAGAGAGAGGAGAGAGAGGGCAAGAGAGAGTGGGAGACGAGAGGGTAAGCGAGAGAGGGGGGGACTAGCGGAGGGCGAGCGAGGAGAGGAGAGAGAGGGCAAGTGAGAGGGGAGAGAGAGGGCGAGCGAGAGGGGGAGAGAGAGGGGCAAGCGAGAGTGGAGAGACGAGAAGAAGAGAGGGCGAGCGAGAGGAGAGAGAGAGGGAGAGCGAGAGAGGGACAACGAGGGAGAGAGAGGGGCAAGCGAGAGATGGGAGAGAGAGGGCGAGCGAGAGGAGAGAGAGGGCAAGTGAGAGGGGAGAGAGAGGGCGAGCGAGAGGGGGAGAGAGAGGGAGAGAGAGAGGAGAGAGAGGGCAAGCGAGAGTGGGAGAGAGAGGGCGAGCGAGAGAGGAGAGAGAGGGCGAGCGAGAGGGGGAGAGAGAGGGAGAGAGAGAGAGAACTGAACTCACAACTTGATAGATGTAAGGCAATAGTGTTTCATTCCTGCCACTTCCCCATCAATGAAATGCTGTTTTCTTTTAATAAAAATAACAATTACCCCACCCTGTCCAAATCTCATTCAGCTAGACTGTTTGTCTGCAAATCTGCAATAATTTGGAAATGTAAAATGTAACAAGGCAGCGGCAGCGAATGAGTGTGAGTGAATCACAGACCGAATAAACAAGTTTAAAAGAAGTTTTAACACTATGAAGTTGTATAAAGCGGAGTGTACTTGTTCAATCCACATAAACCGATGGCAAATCCTTCAACAAAGATGATGGATAGACCATTTACTTAATTGTTGGTAAATTATGAAAATGAATTTTAGAGCATTTTTTTAGGGGAGAGAGACTTAAAATGAAGTATAAATGAATTTGACTTCATTGTATCCATGACTGCTGGGATGTGGTGGGTTAACGGGAGAGTGAATGTTTATTTTAAAAAATGTGGTCTTCCTTAGGCTCCATCATTTGTACGGTAGGGTGTCGTTCTCCTCTAATTGGTATTCCTCCTATTCCACATACCTCCCCATCGTCAAGGAAGGCATCAAACCAACCCACCAGGTCTGCAGGAGGCTGTGTGTATCTGTTTCAAAAGACAAAGCAATACCGTCACTCAGGTGTGCTCAAACAATTTTCACATACTGATACAAATGAGAAAATCTAAGGCTCAAAAGAAAATATTCAATATTCAAGTAACAGAAATACTGTTTCAGTTTTTTTGATACATACAGGTTGATGCCATGATGGCTGATGCCAAAACAGCACTAAGCTGCTAAAAATAAAGGTCACCAACAATCACACAAAGTACAATGGTGAATTTAAATAGAAGCTAACCTTATGTACATGAAGCCAAGGGACCTTATGTAGGGCGAGTCTGTGTGTGTGATGAGATGTCAGATTTCTCTGGATCAGAGGACAACAAAGCAGGTGTAATATACTGTTTTACACACAGTACCCTACGGCCTGGCATACAGCCCTCTGCCATCTGTATCCTAATATAAAGAGGAATGGGATTAGCAAGGGCAGGCAGATTTCTGTGTATGAAGACTCAGAAACTCACATTCCAATGCTAACTATCAACTTATATCATGATGGGACAGTTTTGGTGCAAGGATCTGAGAGCAGCCTGGATCAGTTTGAGCTTAGCTTTCAGGCCCTAAAAGATCAGGCAGAGAAATTTAAAAAAGAGCCCGAGCCAAAGACCCAGGAGAGTCACCTCCCTCAACACTACACCTGTCAACACTACACCTGCCAGTGAAACACCTCCTCCTGTACCCAGTACCCCCAGCTCTCCCAACGTCTTAAACAGCATTAGGAGCCTGAGGGACGGCCTGGCCATGCCGGAGCGGGAGTTCACTGAGTTCAGGGAAGAGACTCAAAGCAGCCACACTGAGCAGGACAACACTGAGATACAGCAGCTACAAGCTGCTATGAAAAAACTGAAGCAGGAAAACCTGGACATGCAGACAGAGCTATTCAAAGTGAAGGAGAGGCTAGCCAACACTGAGCAACAAAACCAAAATATGGAGAGAAAGATGGAGGCACTGATGCACTCTCTGCTTAACATTGAATACACAGACACACATTTGACCTCCCCCAACGCTGATTCAGTCACAGCCTCCCCCAACCCTAGCACATGCACCCACACTCCCTACACCATCACTAATACTCCTCCAGCAGTGACATTCCAACCACCCCTCCCTCCCCAGGCACAAACCCTACTCCCGCACTCACGGACACACACAGCACCCCACATAACACAAACCTTAATGCAGGCACACCTGATACTGACAGACACAACGCAGGCATGCCTAACACACCTGACGCTGACACGCACAACGCAGGCATGCCTAACACACCTGACGCTGACACGCACAACGCAGGCACGCCTAACACACCTGACGCTGACACACACAACGCAGGCACGCCTAACACACCTGACGCTGACACGCACACTGACAGCCACAGCAGTGAAACCCCCAGCACTCCCAACTCAAGCACACCCACAGTGCAACAAACTGCCTCTGACATCACAATCCTGTGTGACTCAAATGGAAAATTTCTTAATGAGAAACATCTTTTTCCAGGGAGAAAAGTAACGAAGATTCGCTGCCTGACAACTCGGACGGCCTCGGGACTACTGTCAGAGCAGAGGCTGAGTGATGCAAAACACATCATCATTCACACAGGGACCAACGACCTGAGCACACGCAGGATCAATGTAGCCAAAGCCTTAAAACAGGTGGCAGCTGAAGCCACAAAGAAATATCCTGCAGCGAAGGTCACAATCTCCACCCTGCTGCCCAGGATCGATGCGCCACAGAGGATAATCCACAGCATCAATGCAGAGGTGTCCCTAGGCTGTCTAACGTCCACCTGGCTCACCACCGCAACATCTACCATCACCATCACTTGCAGAAATTGAAAGAGCAATCACCCAGGACACTGTGTGGAATCTATGGAAAAGGTTAAATCAAAGGCCAGGGAAAATCATTCAGCTGTGGTCAGACTTTCATAAACAAAAAACGAAAAGACTTAGACATAACCATCAAGGATAACCAAAATCCTCTGGACAGCATGATTACTCTGCAGGAATTAAAAAACAATCTGCAGGCCCTGAAGACCAGAAAAGCTGGTGGAGCTGATGGTATCAGCACAGAGATGCTAAAACACAGCAACCCTAAACTACATGAGGCACTACTGAAACTATTTAATCTCGTCCTGAGTACTGAGTAAGGTATAATCACCCCTATATTTGAGAGCAGAGACAAATTCGACCCAAACAATTCTGTGCCAATAAATCTGTGTGAGCAGTAACCTGGGGAAGGTATTTCGCAGTGTAATTCATGCCCGGATACTGGCCTTCCTTACTGAACACAATGTCTTGAGTAACAGTCAGATTGGATTTTTACCAAATCATCGCACCCCTCACCATATTTACACCCTACACACGCTCATAAACAAACATGTCCTCCAAAGGAAAGTAAAAATATTTGCATGCTTTGTCGATTTCAAGAAAGCATTCAATTCGATTTGGCACGAAGGACTATTATTTAAACTCTTAGAAAGTGGTGTAGGGGGTAAAATCTATGGCATCATAAAATCGATGTATACAGAGAATAAGTGCAGTATTAGAACTGGAAACAATAGAACTGAATTCTTCACTCAGGGGCGTGGAGTGAGACAGGGCTGCACTCTGAGTCCAACTCTCTTCTACATTTACATCAATGAACTGGCTACACAGCTGGGCCAATCTGATGCCCCTGGACTCACTCTACATGATAAAGAAATCACATTCTTACTCTGTGCGGGTGACTTATTCCTGCTGTCACCCACAGAACAGGGTTACAGCAGAACCTGTCATACCTACAGCATTTCTGCCAGACCTGGGCACTGACAGTAAATCTGGACAAGACAAAAATGATGGTCTTTCAGAAAAAAGCCAGATCTCAGGGAAACAGCTCCCACTTCACCTTAGGAGACAGTAACCTGGAGCACCCCACCAGCTACACCTACCTGGGTCAGGTGATTAGTGCTTCAGGGTCATTTAACATGGCAACACCCTGGAGCACCCCACCAGCTACACCTACCTGGGTCAGGTGATTAGTGCTTCAGGGTCATTTAACATGGCAACACCCTGGAGCACCCCACCAGCTACACCTACCTGGGTCAGGTGATTAGTGCTTCAGGGTCATTTAACATGGCAACACCCTGGAGCACCCCACCAGCTACACCTACCTGGGTCAGGTGATTAGTGCTTCAGGGTCATTTAACATGGCAACACCCTGGAGCACCCCACCAGCTACACCTACCTGGGTCAGGTGATTAGTGCTTCAGGGTCATTTAACATGGCAACACCCTGGAGCACCCCACCAGCTACACCTACCTGGGTCAGGTGATTAGTGCTTCAGGGTCATTTAACATGGCAACACCCTGGAGCACCCCACCAGCTACATCTACCTGGGTCAGGTGATTAGTGCTTCAGGGTCATTTAACATGGCAACACCCTGGAGCACCCCACCAGCTACACCTACCTGGGTCAGGTGATTAGTGCTTCAGGGTCATTTAACATGGCAACACCCTGGAGCACCCCACCAGCTACACCTACCTGGGTCAGGTGATTAGTGCTTCAGGGTCATTTAACATGGCAACACCCTGGAGCACCCCACCAGCTACACCTACCTGGGTCAGGTGATTAGTGCTTCAGGGTCATTTAACATGGCAACACCCTGGAGCACCCCACCAGCTACACCTACCTGGGTCAGGTGATTAGTGCTTCAGGGTCATTTAACATGGCCGTGAATGCATTAAGGGACAAAGGACGCAGAGCATTCTATGCAATCAAAAAAAACAATGTCCAAATTCAACCCCCCAATAAAAATTTGGCTAAAAATATTTGTCACCATCATTCAGCCCATCCTTCTCTATGGGAGTGAAGTATGGGGCCCAAAATTACTAAATAATAGCAAGCCATGGGATGAAAACCCAACAGAAAAATTACATCAAGAATTCTGTAAAGCAATACTTCATTTCCACAAGTATGCTCCCAATCATGCATGGAGAGCCGAGCTAGGCCGCTTCCCACTCCGGCTGCTCATTGAGAAAAGAGCACTAAAGTTCTGGGTTCATTTGAATCAGGGCAACCCACACTGCTACCAACACAAAGCACTAAAAGCTAACCTTCTAAACCCAGAGAAAGACCCCCTGGTACAACTAGCCATAAAGTATGATCTTTTAAATTGTGCACAACAAAAAATGACAAACAATTTATACAAAAAAACTCAACAAAAAATTTTACATTACTAATTGGCTTAAGGAAACAAATTCTAATAATAAATTAGAAATATACCAGGCTCTCAATAGAGAATATGACCAAGCAACATACCTAATCAAAGTAAGAGACCCTCAACAAAGGCACACATTAACAATGTACAGACTCAGCGACCACAGCCTTGCAGTTGAAACAGGTCGCCACAAAAAGACCTGGCTGCCGAAAGAAAACAGGCTATGTGGTCGTTGAAGCCTGGCAGAAGTGGAGACAGAAGCCCACTTTCTATTAAACTGCCCAAAATGTTCGAAAATTAGGCAAAAAAATTTTCCCACAATGTATTATTCTCATTGCCGATTTCCAAAATCTAACACAATTTGATGTTAGATTCTAACACAATTTGATAAATTAAAAATACTCCTTGGAGAAGAGACCACCACAACTGGGTTAGCAGCCCAATATGTTTCTGCCTGCCACAATCTCAGAGAGGGTATAGGGTAGCCCTGCAGTTCTTTATTATTATTTTTTTTCTCTCTTCCTGTCAGTCTATCAATACATCTGTTTAAATTTGGTAAATGTGTTCATGTCAGGGATGTGAATGTTGTTATTGTCTTTGTTTGGTTTTCTTTGTATTTTGTATTCATGCTTTAGCAACACAAGAGTACCCTGTCATGCTAATAAAGCACATTTGAATTTGAAGAATCTGAAAAAAACATTAACAAGCAGAGGGTGACCACACCTGCAGTACACCTAACCAACAGAGAGAGAGATGAGAAGAGATGAGACGCAATATAAATATTAACCAGCAGAGGGCGACCACACCTGCAGTACACCTAACCAACAGAGAGAGAGATGAGACCTGCAATATAAACATTAACCAGCAGAGGGCGACCACACCTGCAGTACACCTAACCAACAGAGAGAGAGATGAGACCTGCAATATAAACATTAACCAGCAGAGGGCGACCACACCTGCAGTACACCTAACCAACAGAGAGAGAGATGAAGAGAGATGAGACCTGCAATATAAACATTAACCAGCAGAGGGCGACCACACCTGCAGTACACCTAACCAACAGAGAGAGAGATGAAGAGAGATGAGACCTGCAATATAAACATTAACCAGCAGAGGGCGACCACACCTGCAGTACACCTAACCAACAGAGAGAGAGATGAGACCTGCAATATAAACATTAACCAGCAGAGGGCGACGACACCAGCAGTACACATAACCATCAGAGAGAGATGAGAGATGAGACCTGCAATATAAACATTAACCAGCAGAGGGCGACCACACCTGCAGTACACATAACAACCAACACAGGGAAACATCTGCAATATAAATTTTAACTAGAGCTATGGATGCCATACAGCATAAAAGAGGTAAGACAGGAAAGCTGGTTTGTGCATGCTACATGCAAATCCCGTTTTGAAATAGTAGAAATTGAGTAACATGCTACATTATCTTCCCACAGGGTGTGACATCTCAACATTTAAACACAAACTTTCCAGTGGGGGGGACACAAAAAGGTAAAGGAAACCATCTTCTATCAGTTTTGGAATTGTAGGTAGATTCTTAAATGCTTTTTGTAAAATTTCATGTGTCCTTTGTGTCTGATTGCTTTGCAGGTTTGTGCATTAAGGAGCATATGGAAGCAGCTGAAGCTATTCTGACACAGAGGAACTTTTGTAACCTGCTCTCACCCTGTCACAAAAGGGATCTACATTAGATGCCACACATTGAAAACCTGACATATTAATACATTTTAAGTCCGAATTGTAAAAAGCTGTGAGTGCAATAAAGTGAAAACCCTAGACTGATATTCCACTGCTTTACTCTGATTATCTTCTTTTCCCCCAAGCATTCTATGGCACAGGGGTTAGTTGGCCTGCGCCAGAGCCACACCCCCAACATGCTCATAACATTTCAGCAAACAACTTTGTCCGATAATACTACAATGACACTGTTATACAAACCTGTCTATGTAGCGATGTAGCAGCTAATTATCAGCGAGGGACATACCTTTCTCATAAATGACTTTTCCCCATTGAGAATTCCCATCACCATGCGCACCCAGACCGAGGACTTTGGCAATCTAAAAACTGACACATCCCCGTTATTTCATGTGTGATGTCACACTACTGTGATGTCATACTCCTGACTCGACACATGGCCCCTGGCAAGCTAAGGGGCAATAACTGGAATGTGTCTTAGAATGTTGGTCAAATGTTGCAAAGTCTCTGACATTGCCGGATGGCCTATGAACACAACAGCTCAGAAACAGTAGGATTTCATATTACATGGGTACTCAGATTTTTTTTTTTTTTTTTTTATGTTGTTGGACCCCCAAGACAACATTGTAATATTTAACCTTACTTTACCAGCCAACTTGGAATCTTCTCTAGGCCTATTTATTATTATATTACATCAAACAAAATTTGTGCCTCGTAGAACAGACCAACACAGACAGGGATGCAGAAAATCCAGCATATTTTAAAATATGATGGGGATATGATGGGAAAATGAGAATTCATGTTACCAAATAGGTGTAGATACCAGCTGGCACGACAGAGTTTATCTGACCATTTTATTTTCCTGAGGAGGCTTTTGATCTTGATATATTTTGCATGTTGTCTTGATTTATCAGCTTACATGGGGGACCACTCAACTGAAAGAAGAAATAATACGCAAATAATTAAATGCAATACATTTCATGTTCAAAGTTCTATATTGTCATATATTTTTATTGCAGTTTTTCCTTCACCCTGCCCAAGACCTACGCCCATAAGGCTAGTCACGGAAAATGCATGATGGGAGGTGTAGTTTTAGTCTCTTGATCGGCAGCAAGTCAGATCGAGTATATTCAAATGTAATTGTCAATAGTACTGGGGAAAAAATCTACATACAATTACCTCGAGAACCAACATGTGGGCAAGAACAGAATGGACTATATTTTAAATTAAAGAGAACACGGTACTTTTAAGCAATAAATGAATCTATAAAAATTAAGCACTTTATTGGTAAATAATAATACATGTACACATTTATTTATTCCCCGTTTCATTTAATCGTTCGCTTTGACTTCAATTCTATCATACATTATTCCGTCATTCAAGAGTGCATTTACCTAATATGGCATAATTTATCTTCCGTTCATCATTATCCAAATATACAGTCAATTCACTTACATGTATGCACATGGTACGAGCGCCGGTCTACCAACCTTACTTCCTTAATCTTTCGTCGCATGCGTTATGTTGGTCAATCAGGTGTTAGCATTTTCTTCTGTCCAGAACTTTAACCAATCACCACATTTCTTCTTCAGATAGGCTTTCAGTGTGCCAGTGCCAAGTTTTGGGTTTGAATGTCCCAACGTCAACAAGGGAGGTATGACGGGAGAGGGTTTACCGGGGTGCTGGAACTTTTAAATCAGTAATTTTAATATTTCAATTCATGAACTGGCATTGACTTCCACAGATCACTGGCTTGATACAAGTTATTTTTGGTTAAATGGAAAGCATTCGTCCTGTCAAACTGTGCAACTGCTGTAAGCAAGCTAACCAAGCCTGAGTAATCAGAAGCGAAAAACGCTGACCTGCGGTGAAGGGAGCGATTGTGCACCAAGCAAATGCCTGCTCAAACTTAGCTATTCAATAGTGTTCTGCTGTAATTAACACTCCTGTAAACTAACGTGATCTTACATGTGTCGTTTCTAACTAACGTTAGTTCAGTTAAGATTTGGTGTGTGGTTCTACAACAAAATGTATCAAGTTAGCTAACTTTGCTTGGGAGTGGGCTAACGTGGTTTCCGCTGTTTTTACGTTTTTAAGTCGTAGCTAGCCAACCGTATTAGTGTGGGCATGCAACATTTTCCTGATAAGTAATTACACAGCTTTAGTTACCGTATTTGGGAAATTTAACAAGCAATTGTTAATTCTTGTTCAGTCATAATTGCACTGTGCAGGTTGACGCGAGGCATTGCCGTCACCCTTACCGGAGCGGTAACGCGTCACGCTTCATGTCCCGGCTCGGTGTTGTCCAACTACAGAGTCAAAGTCTCGAAGTTCCGGACCATGCCCCAAACCAACAAGTCCAAAAGTGATGCCAGCGCCATGGGCCAACCGCCTGGCCCGGACCGGGGAGACCCGCAGCTCTTCGCCGGTCCCCGCGTGGGAGGCGACGAGGACAACCTCGGAGACCCCCAGATAGTCAAGTCGCCGAGCGACCCCAAACAGTACAGGTAATATATCTGTCATACACATAATTACTGTATGAAGCAGCCGATATCTCTTGACTGGCTAGTTTAAACTGAGGTTAGTACCTCAAAAACATATTTAAAATTACATTAAATAATTAAATTACATTAAACAACAAAGCAGTTTCAATCACTTGCGCTTTTTCGATGGTAAACGGTCTAACTAATTGTTTAGCGTCTGCGACCAGGTGTGTACACTTTCACTAATTAAGACTCCACAGAGCCAACGTTCTACGTGTAATTTTGCCTCTATTGAAGACACTATTTGCCTTGTAGCACAGTAAGTATTTCTTCATGTGACTAATAGTTTACCTGCCCTAGCATGTGAACTATTGGTCTGTTTGTGATGGAATGTGCCTTAAGAGGAAAGACCGCTGCTCCTAACCAAATGGTCTAACTGTAACAGCTTGCTGTAATTCAGTGGTTGCCACCGCAGTCGGAATGAGAGCCAGCATTCACAGGGGCTACCAATGACTGGAAAGCCTTGGAAGTTCTGTATCCAAATCGCATTTTCAGGCAAGCAACTGACCTGTGCTCATTTGCAGAAATTGCTACTCATGGTTGTTGTTTTGGGATGGAGTGGTGACCCAGTGAAGTCAGTGCCCCAGTGAAGTGGGGAATGGCAAAAAAATCTAGTGAGGGCAGGGCTGTAACCAGGGTGTAGAAATATTGAGGTCCAATTTCTGAGAAAAAAGACAAACCACAGCTGAACCTCCCTGGAGTGGTAACATATCTGGTGAATTATAGATTTTGTTGAAAGCAGAGATCATATCCTGGTTTCACATGTAGGCTGAACAGTTCATCACTCTGACTCAGCATGTAAAAAAAAAAAAAAAAAAAGTCACACAAAAATACTCAGGACAAGACCTCTGTGTCCTCAATAGCGGTTTTTTGCAGTAATTTAGGGCAAAAAAAATCTGATTGATCCAAGAACAATTAGCACTGAATGGAAACTGTATTTGTATCGCGTTTAAATCGCATACTAGTGTAGTTCAAATCAGATCAGAAAAAATTGGATTTTATATTTCTGTTTGCTGTTTTGACCTTAAGGAAAACATCAAATATAAATGTGATGTGGGAGTAAAATTAGACTTGAGTCACTTCATGCTGGTTTACAAAAAAAAATAAAGCCTTAATGTAGCTTTATTCACTCTTCTAATGTTAGGTAGTGATTGACAGAAGCATACAAACTTTGTATCTGTTGACAAATCGCGTCCTCCTCCAGTGCTTGTTCATGATATATACTCAATGTGTTTGTGTGCTTATTTGTTCTGTGAAAGATTTCTGTACGTGTATGATGGCTCCCTCCAGAAAGCCGTGCAAGTGGGTTGTTTAGAGAGTAACATGGCAGCCATGATGGATTGGCTGTAATCCCATAATCCCATGCTGTAGAGACACAGCGCCAGCACCCCAGGGAGGCAGCGACTCTTTGTGTTTCAGCGTCAGCAGCAACTGAACCCAAAACCCGCTGCGTGTCCTTTCTGCCGGCTACAAGGCTAGTCAGGTTTCTGAAAGCGGAGTGCTTTCTCTTTTTATAGAAAGACGAATCTGAGCGCAGATTGTAGCATTCCAGAAGACAAATTCCCTGACATTTTTCTCACTTTTAAACACAATTCTGATTGGGGCAGTGGTAGTCACTTAGTGGTTGGCAAACAGGAACCTGAGGGGACACCAGTCTGATTCCCCAGACTGGGTGAGATGACAGTTTGCCTTGACTTTTTTGGCCCCTCCCCCAGGTACATCCAGCTGGCCAATGGCCTGCGAGCGCTCCTCATCTCAGATCGCAGCTCCACAGATGGGAGGGCAGCTGGCGAAGACGACGAAGAGGATGACTCTGAAGAGGGTGAGGAAGAGGAGGAGGAGGGCGAGGAGGAGGAAGAAGAAGAGGACTCCGGGGAGGGAACAGAGGAAGAGGAGGAGGAGGGCGAGGAAGAGCAGGACAGTGATTTTGAAGAGCTGGACGAGGACAATGAAGGGAAGAAGAAGAAAGGGAAATCAGAGAAACAGGTAAAAAACAACACTCTTAAATATAATATACTTATCTAAGTTCCTTATCAACGCGTTGATGAAGATGGAATGAGATTTCAGTCTAAATTATGTGAAAATACAGACCATTCCAAAGGGGTTGACAAACTCTAAATTGGCGCTGTATGCTCCTCCGTACAGATCTAGGCCCTCTCACTGGCTTTCTGTAGGCAGGATCTTTGTGTGTGTATAATGTTGTCCCTGTCTCTCTCCCAGGCTGCTGCTGCTCTCTGTATAGGGGTCGGGAGTTTCAGTGACCCTGGCGATCTGCCTGGCCTGGCACACTTTCTGGAGCACAGTGAGTTCCCCCACCTCTAAGACCTCATCCTTCACACTCCCCACCAGCTCAGCCACTTTGATTTACCATTTGACCCTTGGAGTGTTCAAGTCCTGGCTGGTGTAGTGCTGGTTACTCTGTTGAGTACATGCAGAGCTTAGGTGGGACGAAGAGTCTGCTCTCCTCAATTTCTAACGCTGTTATTGAATGCTGAATATTGGATTGCTTGACTGATTTGGTAATTCATTATTTGAATGTCTGGTTGGGTATTGGTTGATTTGTCAGCTTGAAATCTGGTATTGTTTACTTTTAATTGGCTTGTTTAGAATTTTTTTTTTGATTTATTGATCTGTCTGATGTACCTGATTGGTATAATTGATATTGTCGCTCTCTCTCAGTGGTGTTTATGGGCAGTGAGAAGTATCCTGCAGAAAATGGCTTTGATGCCTTCCTGAAGAAGCATGGCGGCAGTGACAACGCCTCCACTGACTGCGAGAGAACCATCTTCCAGTTCGATGTGCAGAGAAAGCACTTCCGCGAGGCCCTGGACAGGTGTGTATGTCTGCATGTTGATGAAGTTTTGAGTGTGTGTTCCTTTCCATATGTGTATGTATGTTTGTGTGCATGCTTACATGTTTGGATGCATGTTGGTTAGCAGGTGCGCGTGTGTGCGACTGTATGCGTGTGTTTGTGCATGCACAGTGATTGACAGATCCTCTTTCACCTGTTTGCAGGTGGGCGCAGTTCTTCATTGGCCCACTGATGATCAAAGACGCCATTGACAGGGAGGTGGAGGCAGTGGACAGTGGTGAGGCAGAAAGAATGGGCTGTTTCAGTTAACACACAGAACAAGCTAATGTACCCAATACGCTAACACACAGAACAAGCTAATGTACCCAATACGCTAACACACAGAACAAGCTAATGTACCCAATAAGCTAACACACAGAACAAGCTAATGTACCCAATAAGCTAACACACAGAACAAGCTAATGTACCCAATAAGCTAACACACAGAACAAGCTAATGTACTGGATATTACAGCACGCAGGCTGAGTTAAGTTAGTGAGTATGTTAACACACAGATTAAGCTATTAAACTGAAAATGTATTTGCGAGCATGCGTGTGTGTGTGTGCACACACACATAAGTGGCTCACTGGGGCTGTCTGTGCTGCCCCCTGCAGAGTACCAGCTGGCTAAGCCCTCAGACTCCCACCGTAAGGAGATGCTGTTTGGCAGCCTGGCCAAACCCGGACACCCGATGGGCAAGTTCTGCTGGGGTGAGCACAAGCTACCTGTCCCTCTCACCTGTCTGAGCTGTGTGATCTGTCCCTGCTGTGGTAAAGGTGTGGTGCTCTTGCTTTGGTAGGGAATGCCCAGACTCTGAAGTATGAGCCCAGAGAGAAGAACATCGACACCTACAAGCGCCTCCGGGGATTCTGGGAAAGGCACTACTCCGCCCACTACATGACACTGGCTGTGCAGTCCAGAGGTACATTCAGCTCAGCAAACCAGGAAAAGCTCCATCAGCAGCTATGCCTCCAATCATACCAGCATCCATACCAGAGTTATGTTATTTCACAGTCCATTATGCTATATCACAGCCCATTATGCTATATCACAGTCCATTATGCTATATCGCAGTCCATTATGCTATATCACAGCCCATTATGCTATATCACAGCCCATTATGCTATATCACAGCCCATTATGCTATATCACAGTCCATTATGCTATATCACAGTCCATTATGCAATATCACAGCCCATTATGCTATATCACAGTCCATTATGCTATATCACAGCCCATTATGCTATATCACAGTCCATTATGCTATATCACAGCCCATTATGCTATATCACAGTCCATTATGCTATATCACAGTCCATTATGCTATATCACAGCCCATTATGCTATATCACAGTCCATTATGCTATATCACAGTCCATTATGCTATATCACAGTCCATTATGCTATATCACAGCCCATTATGCTATATCACAGCCCATTATGCTATATCACAGTCCATTATGCTATATCACAGCCCATTATGCTATATCACAGTCCATTATGCTATATCACAGCCCATTATGCTATATCACAGTCCATTATGCTATATCACAGCCCATTATGCTATATCACAGCCCATTATGCTATATCACAGCCCATTATGCTATATCACAGCCCATGCACTGGGGATCCATGACATAATTATAATATCAACCTGTGTTAATAAATGAAAGGATCTGCTAATGCAGGTGTCTTTGCATTCAGTATTGCTGAGGATAAGTGTCTTTATTCCTGAATGTAGGTGTACATTTGTTTTATGGATATGAACCATCGCCTCCTATTGGCTTTTGAGGGTATGACAGTGATGTGTGTTCATCTTGCAGAGACCTTGGACACACTTGAAGAGTGGGTGAGAGAAATCTTCAGCAAGATTCCCAACAAGTGAGTGTGTGCAACTCTCTGTCTGTCACACACACACACTCTCTCTCACATGTATGGTCAGTCTCTTTCTGACTCAAAGTTTTGTTCTGTTTTCAGTGGCCAATCGAAACCTGACTTCTCTGACCAGCTGGACCCCTTTGATACTCCAGCCTTCAACAAGCTGTATCGAGGTACTGCTCTGTGATTGGGTGACGGTGACTGGATGTGCTGTCTGTGCTCTGTGATTGGGTGTTGAGGGTTTGCCCTGTGTTGCAGTGGTACCTGTGCGGAAGGTGCATGCCCTCACAATCACCTGGGCCCTGCCCCCCCAGGAAAAGTACTACAGGTGAGAACAACTGCACTCATCAAAAGTTTCATTTTATGTTAATTCATCTTTTTACAGCTCTGATTTCTTAATTCTTAATTCTAAGTCACCCTGAGAAACTTTTGAATTTTTTTTCTGTGTGTGTGTGTTAGGGTGAAGCCTCTGCACTACATTTCCTGGTTGATTGGTCATGAGGGAACAGGCAGCATCCTCTCCCTGCTGAGGAAGAAGTAAGTGGACTTCAAATACCATAACCCACCTGTGCAACGGCAGAACTTATTTTCCCATGGTCCCTTGGTTTAGGACTTTTGCTGGCTGTTTTGACTGTTGTGTGTTCTGTGGATTTGAGGTGCTGGGCTCTGGCGCTGTTTGGCGGGAACAGTGAAACGGGGTTCGACCAGAACAGCACATACTCCATCTTCAGCATCTCCATCACACTTACTGACGAGGGGTACCAAAACTTCTACCAGGTATACACACACACACAACATGCCAAACCTAACTCTTAACAAGCCAATAAAATTAATCAACACTACAATTTATGAAGATTAAATTGATCTACAACTTTATAGTATACTCCTTGCACTGATGGAGTGGTGTAGTGTGACCGGTGTTCAGAGATAAACCCAGGTGTCTCACCTGTCCTGTCAGTGCAACACACTCATGATGGCAGGGTTGTGTCCCATACAGGTGGCAGACCTGGTGTTTCAGTACCTGAAGATGCTGCAGACACTAGGCCCCCAGCAGAGGTCAGTGATGGCTGAATTAAATTAATTATCAAATTCATATTCTCAGTCATGTCTGTGAATTTGTGAGTCTGACGGTGTCTGTTGCTGTAGGATATACGAAGAGATCCAGAAGATCGAAGATAACGAGTTTCACTATCAGGAGCAGGTGAGAGCCCCATTCCCAGATCACCAGCCCCTCATGATGTCCCGGTAAACCGCCTCGTTAACTGAGAGGGTCTACCAGCCGAAATGCCGCTTATTTAAATGGTAAATAAATGGCAGTTCACTCTAAATGCAGTGGCCTGGTGAGTGAGATGGCTGGCTCTCTTACAGACGGATCCCATCGAGTACGTTGAGGACATCTGTGAGAACCTGCAGCTGTTTCCCAAAGAGGACTTCCTGACCGGAGACCAGCTGATGTTTGAGTACAAACCAGAGGTGCAGTAACTCCAGAGATACTCCATTAGTCTGAGATACAGAGGTGCAGTAACTCAAGAGATATTCATTAATCTGAGCTACAGAGGTGCAGTAACTCCAGAGATATTCATTAGTCTGAGATACAGAGGTGCAGTAACTCCAAAGATATTCATTAATCTGAGCTACAGAGGTGATAACTCTCTCTCCCCCTCTCTTCCTCCTGTCTCAGGTGATCTCGGCAGCCCTTAACCTGCTGACTCCAGACAGGGCTAACCTGATGCTGCTGTCTCCAGAGCAGGAGGGCAGCTGTGAGCTAAGGGAGCGCTGGTTTGGGACTCAGTACGGCATGCACGGTTAGTGCCCCAACAGTAGCATGCATGCTAATTTCAGTGCTAACACCAGCCTGACTCTGCTCCTAATGCTGCTCTGTGCTCTGACCCTGCTGTGACTCTGTGCTGTAACTCTATGCAGACATACAGCAGGAATGGAGAGACCGCTGGAGTGGAGATTTCCCACTGAATCCTGAGCTTCACCTCCCGGCTGAGAACAAGTTCATCGGTGCGTCTGTCCGTCCGTTTGGCTAACTGGGTCCCAGTCTTTAAGCAACTTTGAAACACTTTAAAGCAGGATCTCCTTCCTCATCCCCTTGTTTCTGCTGTTGCACCTGCAGCTACGGATTTTACCCTGAAAACGTCAGACTGTCCTGACACAGACTACCCTGTCAGAATCCTCAACACAGAGAGAGGCTGCCTATGGTTCAGGAAGGACAATAAATTCAAGATTCCTAAAGGTGTGTGTGTGTGTGTGTGTGTGTGTGTGTGTGTGTGTGTCTGTATTCAGTTACATGTGACGGTTAACTGCGATCAGATGTGGAGAGTTGTCTGTGTCTCTGTCCCTGTGAATGTGTGCATGTCCCCCATACATGAATTCAGGCCTGTATTCATAAAGCTTGGGCTGACCTTGGATCAGTTTTATCTGTTACCTTGTTATTGATAAGGTTGAGAGATGGTCACAGAAAACTGATCCTAAATCAGTGTCTCAGTGTCCTCTGAGATGCTTCATGAGAACAGGCTGGGAGTGTTGTTTGCAGTGCCGGATTCTCCTTTTGTAGCTTCACCTTTTCCTTCTCTCCTCTTCTCCCAGCTTACATCCGATTCCACCTCATTTCACCTGTCATCCAGAAATCTCCAGAGAAGTGAGTACAGCACTGGATAAGAGTGTTTGCTTCATGATTACATGTATGTAGCATCTCTCCTTCTCGTTCCTGTGCCTCTTGCTGTCTGTCTTGATGCCTTTTCTCCACAACCTGGCTGTTTTCTCACTGCTGTCTCAATGCTTTCTCTCCACAGCCTGGTTCTGTTCGACCTGTTTGTGAACATCCTGGCCCACAGCCTGGCGGAGCCGGCATATGAAGCGGACGTAGCGCAGCTGGAGTACAAGCTGGTGGCCGGAGAGCATGGCCTGGTCATCAAGGTCAAGGGCTTCAACCACAAACTGCCTGTGAGTCTCTCTCTCTCTCTCTCTCTCTCTCTCTCTCACACACACACACACACACACACACACACACACACACACACACACACACGCGGCTTATACTCACACATAAAGACTTACAGTTACTCTGCTGTGTCTCTGTTGCTGTAGCTGATTGGCTCAGCTGTCTCTCTGTTGCTGTAGCTGATTGGCTCAGCTGTGTCTCTGTTGCTATAGCTGATTGGCTCAGCTGTCTTCCTCTCTCTCGCAGCTGCTGTTTAACCTGATAGTGGACTACCTGGCCGATTTCTCCGCCGCTCCCGATGTTTTCTCCATGTTTGTAGAACAGCTGAAGAAGACCTACTTCAACATCCTCATAAAACCCGAGAAGCTTAGCAAGTGAGTCCCTCCCCTGTGTCACTCTTTCCTTAATCCTACCCTACTCCTACCCTTCTCCTTTTGTATTGTGTGGGTGACACACGTTGACTGGTCGTCTTAGTGACACGTGTTGGCTCTCCCTATAGGGATGTGCGGCTGCTGATCCTGGAGCAGGCGCGCTGGTCCGTGGTGCAGAAGTATGAGGCCATAATGAAGGGACTGAGCATCACCGATCTGATGGAGTTCACCCGCAGCCTCAAGTCTGAGCTCTATGCTGAGGGACTGGTCCAGGGCAACTTCACCAGCACTGTGAGTGTGTCCCCCTAAACCCTGAAACCTCACTATGAGTGTCCCCCTAAACCCTTAAACCTCACTATGAGTGTCCCCATAAACCCTTAAACCTCACTATGAGTGTCCCCCTAAACCCTTAAACCTCACCATGAGTGTCCCCATAAACCCTTAAACCTCACCATGAGTGTCCCCTAAACCCTGAAACCTCACCATGAGTGTCCCCTAAACCCTGAAACCTCACTATGAGTGTCCCCCCTAAACCCTTAAACCTCACTATGAGTGTCGCCTAAACCCTTAAACCTCACTGTTAGTGCCCCCCTAAACCCTTAAACCTCATTATCAGTACCCCCTAAACCCTGAAACCTCACTATTAGTGTCCCTTAAACCCTTAAACCTCTCCCTGAATGTCCCCTATGTTGTCAAGCTTTTCCCTACTCTGTCTTTAATCAAAGCATCCTTCCTGTTTTGATGATGATTGACCGATTGTTTGTATTTAGCAGATTCTGACAGTTCTGTCATGTTTTTTGTGTTGTAGGAGTCCATGCAGTTTCTGCAGTATGTCACAGAGTAAGTTTAAACGGCTGAGCTGCAAAAATGGCAGTTCCACTCCGAGCCCCTCCCCTCCATCACATGACTCCTCCCACTCTCCTGCTACGACTCCACCCCTTCACAGCTGTGACTCCTCCCCATTCTCAAGATTATGCTCAAGTGCAGCCGACAGATGCTGTATGGTACACAGTGTGATCACATACCTCCAGCTCATCTGTGCAGGTTTGTCTCACTATTTCCTGTTTGGCCTCTCTGTGCTTGCAGGAAGCTGCAGTTCCGGCCGCTGTCAGTAGAGGTCCCTGTCCTGTTCCGCGTCGTAGAGCTGCCTGAGAAAGCCCACCTCTGCAAGGTCAAGTCCCTCAACAAAGGAGATGCCAATTCTGAGGTCACAGTGTATTACCAGGTGAGTGTGGGCACATGGCTGACATGGTTTTCTCTCCACTGAGTGGTGAGTTTATCTAGGGAAAGCCTTATTACTTTTTTTTTTTTTTAGTTAAAAAAAGCCTTATTACTTATTACCTCATTTATGTCATGTAATTTATCCCTTTACGTACTATTACAGTCCGTGTAGATTACTGATAATTTTGAAAGACAGTATTTAGTAAAAAATCAGCTGTGTGATGTCATTTGTGAAATGTTGTGAATGGAAATACATGATATATCAGTGACACCTGGTGTGCAGGCTGCAGGTTAGGTTAGCTGTAGAGTGCATGTTTGGTGGTGCATGATAAAGGTCATGACCTATGTTTCCCCACCTCTCCCCACCCCAGTCAGGACCCAAAGCCCTGAAAGAGCACACACTGATGGAGCTGCTGGTGGTGAGTACAGCCAGACCTGTGTACCCCTGAACCCTACACCCCAAAACCCTCACACCATAAACCTCTACGCTTCCTGGGCCCCCATACTCCCCAAACCCCAGTGTGATAGAGTGAGAATCACAGAGTCACAGTTCAGAGATTTGGGGTGGTAATGGAGTGGGCTTTTGGGTCACAGTGGGGCAGAATTTGGGGTGACCCTCTCTCCTTTGTGGTCTCAGATGCACATGGAGGAGCCCTGCTTTGACTTCCTGCGGACGAAGGAGACGCTGGGGTGAGTCAGAGCTTCATCCACATGGTAACGCAGTCACACACCCGGATGCCAACATGGCCCAATAATCAGTGCTGTTAATGTGTGATTTGAATCTTGCATTGATTCATTGTTTCATTAACTAGTTCACCTATTCCATTCACCCAACCCCCCCCACCACAGGTACCATGTCTACCCCACCTGCAGAAATACCTCGGGTGTCCTGGGGTTCTCTGTTACTGTGGAAACGCAAGCCACAAAGTTCAAGTGAGTTCTGCCTTAAACTCAGCACCACACCTCTATTGCTCTCTTTCTCTCTCTCTCTCTCTCTCGCTCCCTCTCTCTCTCTCTGTCCATCTGCAATACACTATCACACTTTGTGTGTGTGTGTGTATGTGTGTGTTTTTGTGCAGCTCAGAGCTGGTGGAGCAGAAGATAGAGGAGTTCCTGGTGTGCTTTGGAAATAAGATGAGCGCTCTGACAGATGAGGCGTTCCGGACGCAGGTGACAGCACTCATCAAACTGAAGGAGTGTGAGGACACTCACCTGGGCGAGGAAGTTGACAGGAACTGGTTCGAGGTGGTCACTCAGCAGTACGTCTTCAACCGGCTCAACAGAGAGGTGAGAGGCTGTGTATGGAAGCAATCTGCCATCTGAGTGAGTCGGTCTGGCCCTCTCTCTGAGCCAGGTTGTCAGTTGTTTGTTGGATGTACAAAGAGGGAGGAAGCAAAGCCCTGTCTCTCTATTGCCCCCTGCAGGTGGAGGCTCTGAAGCAGATGACCAAGGCAGAGCTGCTCTCTTGGTTCCAGCAACACCGAGGCCCTCACAGCCGGAAACTCAGCGTGCATGTAAGTGTCTTTGTGTGTCTGTGTGGGTGAAAGAATGTGTGTTTATGTTTGTGTGAGGGTGTAAGCTTGTGTTCTCTCTCTCATCACAGGTGGTGGGTTTTGGGGAGCAGGAAGGGGATCCCCCAGCGTTGGGTGGAGATGAGGAGGGAGGCCAGTGCTCTTCATCCTATGGGGAGGTGTCTAAGCTCACCTTCCTCCCAGCCACACCCAGACTGCCCGACGCCACCATCATCACCGACATCCGCGCGTTCACCGCCTCTCTCAACCTGTTCCCTTACCACAAGATCCTCCAATAACAGCCCACCTCTACCACAAGATCCTCCAATAACAGCCCACCTCTACCACAAGATCCTCCAATAACAGCCCACCTCTACCACAAGATCCTCCAATAACGGCTCACCTCTACCACAAGATCCTCCAATAACGGCTCACCTCTACCACAAGATCCTCTAATAACGGCTCACCTCTACCACAAGATCCTCCAATAACGGCTCACCTCTACCACAAGATCCTCCAACAACAGTCCACCCTCCACTGTCTTTCTCTCTCTTTCTCGCACTCTTTCACATGCTCTCTCCTTTTCTGCTGTCTAATTCCTGTCTCTCCTGTCTCACCTATCTATTCCCATTTCATTCCCCATCTCTCTCCCTCCCTCCCTATATTTGTTCCTTCCCTCTCTCATGCCCCCCACCTCTCTCAGTAGCAGAATGGCTGGTTCTCCCGCTGTATCTGGGCAGACTCTACTCGGTATAATGGGGGTGCGGTCCACAAAGCCTCACCCTCCAAAGGAGAATGACCTCACAGGTAGCCATGACAGCAGCTCAGGGTCAGAGGTCAGAGGCCGGGGGGCTTCCATGGTGATATCTGTGTTGGGCTTGGGTGTTCTGCTGTTGCTGATTTGGGCCTCCTCTCCAAGGACCAATGAAAAGAATAAAAAGTAATAAAAAAAGAGTGCAGAGTGTGTGCGTGCGTGTGTGTGTGTGGTTTAGTGACTGGTGTGCAGCACAGAGACATTGTGAGAGTTTTAATCTGTTTTTACCTGGACTTGGGGAGGAGGGAGTCCCAGTCAAAAATAATCATTAGCGCTGCACCCGAGCCCTCTGAGCAACTGCATTTAATAGCGCACCTGTCTGAATGCAGATTAATCTCATGTGTATTTATTAAATATGCAGACAACTGAACAAGATTGACTGTTTCATTGTCCCTTTTCTGCTGCTGCAGACAGACAGACAGACAGACAGGAGTTCATAGTTTCATTGATCATTTCTGAAGAGTAACTTATGTAAGATGATAAGTGGATATATGTATCAGAAAGTTTGTAAGTAATTGTAAACATTTTAACGCCAGTCATGAAAAGAATCTTATCAGAACTACAGTAGAGCTGCAGAGATGCACATACTTTTTGGTTGGAAGCTGTTGTAACGGAGGTGACATTCATGCACCATTTAAAGAAGCTTCAAGTAGTGGTTTGAAAATGTAAATGTTTCCGTTAAAGACAGATGCACAGAGAATCTGGTAAATGAACATTTGGCCTCTGTATGTGCCTGAAAATGCTTGATGCAGCTGTACATCTACGTTACAGTTTCAGCTTTCGCCAGTAGGTGTCACATTTTCACAGGACTGCACATCTGGACACAGTTTTAGCTCCAGGTGTGCCATCTCTGAGTGTCTTCAAAACATCCATTGATCTTTTTCTCTTGCAATAGTCTTCCTTGAATGATTGTAGTGTCCTCAGAATTGTGTGTGTGGATTTAGCCGAGAAAGAAAAGTTTGCCCACGTCTATATTTATTAGGGAACCACCGAATAATTTTCTGGATGTGGACTTCAATTTGGGGTCCCACTTACTGAAGATAATGAGGAGTCAAAAGTAGTAACTTGCTTTCCATTTCTTTGGAAAGAGCATCCCTGAGGATATGTAGCATAGAGCTCTGCTCCATACGGTCATGGGGAAGCTCCACTCTAGACTCCCAGTCGGGGTGTGCCATAGTCTACTGCAGGCTCTAATTTCATACATTTGGAGCCAGTTAGGAGCACCCAATTTGCAGATCAAATTCAGTCTCTACCAGCTGCCGTCTCACTCTGTAAAGTGGAGCTTTTTTGATGCCTGATAGGAATGCACTGCCAGTATCTCATCAGGTGTGTAGTTAGGATCTCAGCACTGAGCTGCAGTCTGTACCTTGGATCCTGTGATCTGATGGTAAATTAGACAAGTACAATTAAATATTCCTCAGATGTTTCAGTTGTGTTCTCTGCATTATCAATTAATGATGTGACTAGTCCCAGGCAGCCGTGGAGGGGCAGAAAGCGAACACACATGTCTGTACATACATAAAACAGACCAGAAGTTGCAGTCTTGGTATTTTATTATATGCCTGCAGTGTTCAGAACATAGGACTTTTAGCACATCCGGTTGGATACTGCCCGCACTTTATTCAGTTACAAACCACATCAAATCTACATTTATGACATCACAGTAGAGGTCACAAAGGTCAGGCACATATGCTCTACAGCAGCCAGATGCTCAGCTCCAGCTTATCCTGAAAGATCCTGGCTGGGAATGGGTATGATATGTCAGTGTCGTGTTATGGAACATCCTCTCCCATAGTATGGCAGTTGGCCAAACACTTTTTAATTAAAATTATTTAGGTCAGTGCATTTGTCCTGGAGAGCTGCAGTTTATGCTAACATTTTGTTTTCTCTTACAATTCCACACCCTGCTCAGACCCAGTTAACCAGATAACTGCAATCAACTGATTTTATTGGACAATTTAGTGCTGCGTAACAACAAAATGCCAGCATACAAAGGGGCCCTCCAGGTCCGAACATGAAATAACATTGCTTCGGAGGAGTGAGTTTGGAGTGTTTAGGTTTTGGTGTGGAGGAGACGGACGTGACATGAGGAGTGTGGAGCCGAGCATGGAGCTGGGTGCGTGGCCTCTGTGACAGCGCGGACCGCAGGCCCCGGCCTCCCTCTCTAGGGCTTGTACATGCCGTGGAAGGTGACAGGAATGATAACCTCCACCTCAGCACGGGCGACCTCGGACAGGTCCTTGGCGTTCAGGATGAGCAGGTAAGCAGGCCTCAGCGCCGCACCGGGGTTCACCACGATGGTCAGCAGGATCCCTGTGGGGCGGGAAGGGGGAGGAGCCTTTTACACACTTTCCCATCATGCTTTGCACAGCCCCATGCCTACTGCTCAGCAGGCTGAAAAAGCAAGGATTAGGTTTCTCTAAGCTTCCATCCCGGCTGGCTGGTTCATCCTATTTATAAGTTCTTCAGTTACCTGTGTCGTCCCTGATGGGTCTTGGATACTTCAGTAACCAGTGTGCTCCCATAACATCCTGTCCCTGAGTGTGATTGGTTTGGAACTGTAGCATCCAGAAGCACTCAACTGCTATTGCTTTCTATTGAAGTTAGTCATGGAATAAACTCAGAATACCAGTTTATGAGGTGCCCCTAAATTCACCATTACACCACATGGGATTGAGGAAGTAATAGACTCAATTATGATGGCATAGTTATGTTGACAGTGAGGCTGCAGTGAATGTCATGTAATTGCAGAACTGTTGGACACTGCTTCCATGGCGACGAACCATGGAAACTCCATGGTAACACCAGGACCCTCTCTTACCATCGTCCTCGTCCACTCCGTCGGGCGTCTGCACGAACAGCGGCTCGGAGGGGTACGAGTCAGGTTCCTGCCACACCCAGGTTTCCTTGGTCCGTACATTCAGCTTACAGATCTGGGGACGAAACAGAGAACAGCATCTTCAGCTCACAGTCTCCTTCACTGTTCAGTGCCCCCTCCCATATGTTCACCCTTGTTATCTCAGCTTGACTGGCTAATTGCGTTCTCAGTCCTCTTGTACTTTCACATTCTGTTATATGTATGCTCTGCACAATTCAGCAAGAGTGCAAAATAACTACTGCGATAAAGTGGAACTGTCCTGGTCATTTTTCTTGTTGAGCCTGAGCTCATTGTGAGGAACGCTGCCTCGCGCTGTACCCACCCTGTCAGGGATGAAGTGGTTGAGCCCCAGGCCATAGGCGTAGGTGTAGTTCTTACCACTGCAGCGAGAGTAGTTGATCTGAGGGAACTCAAATGCTGGAAAATATGAACAAATTTTTTTTTTTTTTAGGAAAAACTGCATAGTCAGTCAGGTGTATGGGACAGGTGTTTCTGTGGAAATAAACAGAACACAGACGATTAACCCCCCTTCAGGACGGAAGGGTGCAGTGTGGAGTGGCTGCTTTGCTTCAGGGTACAGGGTGGTATGGCGACTGTTAGGCCCATTTGGCGGGGAGTGGCCAGCGAGGTATGGGGTGGGACTCACCTTGGCGGGGGCCGGAAAACAGAACCTCAGGCTCGAGCCACACACTGCCATCAGAGCGCATGACCGCAGTCGCCGTTGTGTAGGGCAGGGAGATCAGGTTCTTCCCCTGCTCCTCCTGCAGAACCACCCAGCGAGAAAGTTGAGAAGTATGAGAAACCTGAGCTCACACACCTGATTGGGCAAAGGGAGGTGGAGCTATGTAAGGTGGTGAGGCTTGACGGGACACCTACCCGGTGAACATCCATGGGGAGGACGTATCTCCGCACCTCGGGCTGGGGCGCCATCATGGCCGCCTTCTTCACCTCGTCCCAGTTCTCCCGCAAGTTCGCCAGGTACAGGTAGTTGTATACAAACTCAAACCTGCCACACAGGTACAGGTATTGACACGCGAATTCACCAGCAGGTAACACTGAAGAGGCCTTGGTGAGCGTGAGGTGCTCCATGATGAGTGACCTACACCTACCCTTTCCATGTGCACAGGTCCACCACGATGAAGCCCTGATCCTCATAGGCATTGATGTGGTGGAACAGGTTCATGGCCGTAGCCCTGAATTTCACATCCACATACTCATGTGGGTTACGGGTGGCCAGATGGAACCAGGTCTGCCAAAGAAACAAACCAGTCATCAGTAATTAAACGCTACATCGTCCTCCGGTGTGCTGGTTGCTGAGCTTGTATAGAGGTCAGTGTAGTGGAGCTTGATGCAGGGGCTGTGCTGTAATTATTGCATTGGTTAACTTTCAGCATGGCTTTGTCCCTTTAACAAGAGAACTATTGAAGTCTAAGGGGGAGTGTAATGTGTAAGCTGAGTGACCTGTATTATGTATAGCAGGGCATTCAGTCATTATTTTAACTGTAAAATGGTAGAGGCACATTTAGCCCACAGATCTGAGCTGTGTGTGTCATACACTACAGCTCTGTGCACCGTGTTTCACATCACAAACACACACTCACACTCGGGGTTTGATACACGTATATGCTTGCACCCATTTGCATTCTCACACACACACACACACGCAGCAGTGTCTCTCACGCACCCCCATGCTCTCGTTGGCCTCAAAGCAGTCCATGTAGTTGGACCCACGGATGCTCCAGGCGCTCAAGAACTTCAGCAGGTTGATCTTCACGGGAGTCTCCACAAAGATGAAGTAGTTTGGCGTAATTCCAAAACTGCCGGGAAAGAAGAGGGGTTCGATGTAGCAACATCAGGAACAACATCACAGGTGAGTGTGCTTGCAGTACAGTCCATCTATAGTACTACTACAACTACTATAGCACAGCTGAGGTGACGTACCTGTGCACATAGGAAGGCTTGAATCGCTCACTGCTGGGGATTTGCACCAGAATCTTGGATTTATCAATGGGGTCCGATTTGTCTGTGAAAAAAAGTTTCCTGTCAGTTTTGCATGTGTGGCCTGTGTCCAAGTGTGTGTACAAGCATGGTGAAGGGAAGATTTAGCACTGAGGGTATTAGTTCACAGGTGTATGTATGTGTCTTTGTGTCTATGTCTGTTGCAGACAGTTGAGAAATGATACATTTTAGTAAAGATTGCAGGTCGTATAGGTTTACTGGTTTGTGCTATGGGTATGCAACTGTTAATTATGCATGAGCAGGTGTGAAGGTACTGTACTATAGATGTACAGTAGTGCCGCATAAGGATCCAGGTGTTTACATTGGTGTTGTATACGCATACAGGTGTACTTTAAGGATGAAGGATGAGTGCTGCAGTTGAGCAGTTATGCATTGTACAGGTGTGTTCGTTGAAAGATTTGATCAGCTGACCCTTCTGAGTTGGCGGGATGCTGACGATGTTGTAGGCCAGCGTGGCGCCTTTCCCAAAGCAGTTGCCGATGTTGTATACGGTGCCGTCGGCCTCGATGTGGGGGTGCGCCGTCACTCCATTTATGGATATGTAGTTACACAGGTCCACCTGGGGAGACGTGTCGGAAACATTCAGACTTCGTGTCACATTAACCAGGCTGGCAAACGGAGAGCTCTTAACTGCAGTGATCATGTGGTCAGTCACAGAAGGTACAGGGCAGTGTTGCAGACCACAGGTGAGGCACCGTGGCCCAAATGCAGGCTGACCTTTTTCAGGGTCTCCAGGGTCTCAGGGTTGACCTTGGTGATGTAGTTGGTCTCAGTGCAGGCATAGAAATCCTCCCCCACTGGGTACACATTCACCAAGCAGTTATCTGTTACCTCCACTCCTTTAAAGTAGGAGAAGAACCTGTGGAGGACACACACACAAACATATTCAGACACACGTGGACATACACACACACAAGCATATAAAAAGCACACACAAATTTCAACACTTGTGTTAATGTAACCGATAAAATTAATCACTCAATTCAAAATTTTTTGTAACTTTATAAACTTCTGTAACTTGATAATAAAATTGATTGATTTTCTTAGGCTTTTGTTGTGACAGCCCTTGTGATATTAGGCACATGCAGGAAGCTGGATGTAAGTAGCTACAGGCGCACACCCTGGCATTTTGTAACCTTGCAGGAATGTCCTGAGGACTGAATCTAGGGGTTTGGTGAGCACACCTGGAGAAGATGTTCTTGCAGGGGTCAGGGAAGGCGAAGGTCCCAAACTCCGTGATGACGACGCGCTTCTCCGTCATAGCTCGTACGTAAGCATCAGTCCTTACAAACCTGAGAGAAACCGCGCAAATCAACCGCCAACAAAACTGCACCATATCAACTAAACTGCACCATATCAACTAAACTGCACCGAATCAATTACCACATTGTGAGTTTGCATAAGCGCATTGCTTGCTTGTTGATAGCTAAAAATATACTTCTCAGTTAGCAAATGAATAAAAAACGAGTCTTAAAAAAGTGGGCAGGAATCCCAACATTTGTTTGCACAAGCAAACCGTGTGTTTACACGAGCGTAACACATCTTTGCACGAGCATAATGTGTGGCTGCAGTGTGTTGCTCTTACTTGCGGTAGTAGGTAACTTGTCCATTCTTGAAGTCAAACTTGTGCATGAGGGCCTGGCCATCAAACAGGTGGTAAAAGGGCTCATCCCCCACCTCAAACAGCCCTGGGCCCAGACGCAGGAGGCTGCCCTTCAGCCAGGAGGGGATACGGCCTGGGAACACAGGACAGACACCGGGTTATCCCTGTCACACTTGCACAACACAGGACTAAGGCCTGGTCTCTCACATATAAATTCAATATGATGGAGTGCTTATATTTCACTTCAGTTTACTTTGGCACACACATAGACTCATCACCTTTTAAGCCAAGCTGCCTTCTTTAGAGCATATAAAATCACTTCAGGTCAAAGTGTAAGTTCAGTGACTCAGTCATTCAGACCAAGGATCACGTTTGTGTCGGACAGTAAAACATTGTTTATTGCATCCATCTGTGCATGTGACTGTGCTGACCTGTGACCTGCGCTGGGATTGGCTCAGCCAGCTCCTCGCACGTCTCAAAGATCTTCCTATACCCTCCAGCAGGGTGCTCCACTCTGCCAAAGGAACAGAAGAAAGCCTGAAAATCCACTCACAAAAGTGAGGAGAGCCTTTAAACACCAGAGAGCAAAGCACAGGCCGAGGGTTTAAACACCAGAGGTGTGTAAGGCCAGGCAGCTAGGCCTCATGCAAACTTTCATAAATAAACACAGAATTGACAAAAGTTTTTAGATTAACTGTATGTTTCTGCACATTTTTGGTCTCTGGAGACGATACCTCCCCCCTGTAGGGTATTTTTTCAATTCAGTCCTGATTTATGCACTTGTCTTTGTGTTGCAAAGTGCTCTGAATAAAAGCACATGCTAAATGCTTGGGCTGTAATGTACCGAAGTATAAGACTGCCATGCAATGACAAAAAAGTTAATGGTAATAATTGGCATAAGTGAATTGAATAATCTCAGAATTTCAGAAGTGATATTGATAATCTCAAAGATATTCAAACAATGTTATGACATGCTAAAATGTACAATATAATATCATAGTGATGATGTTTTTGGTAAAGATAAAATGATCAAACCGGAGTTGACATACTGCCCTCCTCATGAGCAGTGTGGAGAGTGAATTCCAGGTGATAGTGAGGTTAGAATGGGGACCAGGGGGTGTTTCACAAAGCAGATTTGAGAATAATGCCAGGTAACATTTGGAATTTTTTAATAAATTTGATGACATTGCATTGGATGAGAGCCGTAGTTACTCCAAAAGTTAGCTGGCCAACCCCTTTATCCATCTTTATGGAACACCCCCAGGATCCAAAATTCAGTTTCATTCCAGCAGTTAATGGAGGTTCATGCTGGGCATTTTCCAGTTTAGCTTCAGTTTAGTTCCTGAAGTGAATGAATTCAGATTGAGTTGAGCTCAACCCTGGTGACTTGTTTTCCCCTCTCAGCAGTGTGGAGGTGAGAGTGAAGCCCAGGTGAGAATGAAGCTCAGGTGTAGTTAAAAGCCGGTGATGAGAGTGAAGATCAGGAAAAAGAGAAGATCAGGTGAGAGTGCGGGCAGGATGGACAGTCACTCACCTGCTAACCATTGTGTCGTTGGTGGTGACAGCGGTATACGCAGCGGCAGGTCTGAAGGGTCAGAGTCGTCTCTGCCCGCACATTGCCTGGGGTACTTATACTCCAACTGCCCCGTTAAGCCACGCCTCCGCTGGGTGACGGTGGCCTCTCAGCCAATCACAGCTCTCTGGAACAACAGGCCCTTTGTGCCGGAGCTCTTCCACGCATCACCTGGTCTGCACGTTGACGACATCACCGCCTTGGCTGGGAGTCTGTCGCAACAGAGTAAGAACTGATTGTACAATCATTAATGCAATCTTTAATCTTCAATAATCTAACAGACCCCTGGAGAACGCACAGATTTCTCCCAGCAGAGTCATTACAAAATGCAGCGTTGGGGTGATTGTGCACCTTTGGGAGGGTTATGCTGTTTGGCTGTAATCGCGTGTAATTGTAGCTCTCCTCTCATATCTGTGATGCCTTGATGCCTTTCTTTGGGCGGCAGATTTGAGATCTTAACCTCCGACTCAAAAGCCTCCTCTGCCACACAAATCCCACAGGCCACAGCTGTGGCTGCCTAATAAGGGTGAGCCAGCAGCGCAGAGCCCGACTGACAGCAGCATTATGGCATGTAACTCTGATAATACTATAAGCTTATTTCCTGTGTCTTCAAATCGCATGAATTGACCACAGAACATTTGTTTTTTAAATTTTATTTATTATTATTTTAAATTCCGTTGAACACTTTAATGGAGCGATATTTTCTTTATGCTGATCAAAATGTCACAGTAAAACAGAGGGAATTGTGGGATAGGTTTTGTTCCAGGGCACATGCCTGGCAGAGAATCCTTCAGCCTGTAATCCAGGTTGCACCACAGACGCACAACAGGGCCATTGTAATATCAAACTCTTGGGAAAGCCAGCTCACGATGAAAGCTTCATTTGTAGTGCCTTTCTGAAAATCCAACTGCAGGTTTGTGTTTTGTTTTGCAAAAACGTGCAGAGGACAAACTTGATGCCAAGATACCATGCAAGTGTTTGTGTTCTGAATGTCACGCATGCCGTTTGGAAATGAGAGCACCGCCTCCCACGTGGTGAAAGACTGACAGACTGAACGTTTTATGGAGCTCCACAGATCCTTTTAATCATAAATGGTGCTAAAAACTTTTTACGGCAGTTTTTTATCCCTGAATTTTTCCCATTTTCTCAGATCAAACTGAGCTAGTTGATTTCCCCCAAGCAAACCTTCCAGTCATCTTCAGGGGGAAAGTGCTATAAGCATGTGACTCCTTCAGTTCACCAAATGGCCACTCTTACTTCTTTCCACACTGCAGATGCCCCACTAATGACAGACTGACTATGTCATTATGCAGGATTACAAGGTCAGCATCCGCTCGGTTTGGGCAGCCGCAGGTGCCTGGCCTAACCAGGAGAGGCTGCTAGAGAGTAATGAGACAGGTGAAGCTGGCTTACCCCCTATTATTCCCTGGCAAGGCTTGGCAAATTCTAGCCTTGCCAGTGTGGACCTCTGGCCAAAGGCAGCAATAGCACAGCTGGGAATCAAACACAGTCTGTGCTTGACATAGGTAGCACTTATGCACAGTCATTTACAGTCTATCTGTTGACAGCTCCAGCACAGAGATACACAGCGTGGGCGAGTCTGTGTTGAGAAAGGTACCTGAACACGAGATTGAGAAACATGTGCTGTGGTTTTGGCGCATGGCTTTTGTTTTGAGGGTCTGTGTTGTCTGTGAGGTTCTGCCGCAGTGTGCGTGGCAGCAGAGTTGGTGGCTAATGCGCTAACGATAAAGGCACAGCCAAATACAAAGCCTTTTGTGTCTGTAGTGTGACGGGGACTGTGGCGTAGGCTTTCGCCCCAATCTGCATTCCTGCTGAGATTACAATAAACTACATAACGGTTGACCCTGTTCCAGATGGAAATAAAGCTGCCCCCCCCCCCCACTTAGCTACTCTGTGAATAGAGACTAACTAATAACCCCCCACCCACCCCCCAACACCACCACCCACTGTTTCACCAGCCCTGTGTAGAGTGCAGACAAGATCTCCTATAGAACAGGGACACACACAACCCCTCTATAAAGCAGCTGAGAGACTCCTATTGATCATGAACAGAGAATCCTTCACAGAGCACCATATAGGCCCCTATAGAGCAGTGACACACAGATCCCCTATATGATGGCACATGTGTTCCTATTGAACAAGAACTTACAGAACACCCTATATAGCAGCAAAGGTCTAGAAAGAGGACACACAGAGTCCTCTATATATTACACAGTTCCAGATCAAGAGTAAGGCTTGGGTATTTGTTCATTACTTTAAGTTATATCACTTAAGGAGCTGTAATGCAAGTGGAAATCAGTGTCGAAACTTCAGCTTAAGCAAAGTGACCTGGATAGGATGAAGCACATTCAACACATTACACTACATTAAACAGAAGTAGGTCAGTTTTACTCCAGCCCTGGGGCTAAAAGGAGGTACGTAAATAAATGTTTCATCAATTACATAAGGTAACCATCAGCATGTAGCGCCAGTTCACTGAAGAAGGCAGTGGCATGCTGAAGCATTTGAGTTGTTCGTGTTGAAAAATGTACAACTGAAAACTGAAAAATGTACAGACCGTCTGAGTGTCATGTACACCCCTGAACATCAAAACTAATATTGCTCAAAATTCTGAAGGTAAACCCATGCAAAAACCAAATCTTATTCAGAAACCTTGATAGAAGTTTTTTTTTTTGAAAAATGAAATATTCTGCAAAAGGGGAGTTTTGAGAGGCCAACAGAATCAGGACAGTGCAGATCCGCCACAGAACTGAAATTAAGCACATTTGAAACCACTCAGTGACATCTAGTGGCTAGCCTGGGGAAGGCAGGCAGTGCGCTACAATTGTTAACTGTGATACAGTCCTGCATGCATGTTGTCAAGAGACTGCCAGGAGAAGGTTCACATCAGACTGTCACATTTCTATGGTTAACTTACTTTTCCTGACATGCCCTCACGAAGGAACCCACATGACTCAGCTGATACAGTACACTCTCATATCTTAGTGGAGAAAGATGAGTATTTCTTCAGTTCCAGATATGCAGAGGCAGAGTGATAATTATCTAGCCTGGTCTGGCCTATTACTAATCTTTCTCTGTCTTTGCAATTTTATTTCACTTTAACATCTTGTTTAACTTATTTTTGGGTCATGATAGATAGGCAGACTGCATTGACTTAATAAATGCACATGCTTTATATTTTCAATATCCTGTCATTGTGAATAAATCAGTTTAATTCTGTATCTGTTTGCCATGCAGGTTGATTGCACAAGCTATATCTTGTAATTAATTTTTCAACAGATCTGTTCTGCTGATACATTAAATTAGATTTGTTCTGTGGATGTGGTGTATTAACTGCTCCCTTGGGTTGCCATTCCTGGAGTTAACTTATTAATCCAATCTGGTTGACATTTTTCTGTGACGGAATGTGTGTTCTGCCTTGCTTAGTTAGCCAACTTTACATCATATTACAGTGCATGTCGGTATCGGACTTTGATGCCATCTCACTGCAAGTCACCCAGATTTTATCCTTTATTTAAGCAGGTTAGGTCAATACCTCCATGTCCCATGATGTTACGATCCAAACCTTCACATGTTCCTCTTCACTGTGGCCATGTGTTTGTGTTTGTGGAGCAGGGAGGGTAAAGGGCATCGCCATGGTAATGGGCTGGGCTGTCCAATCACATCCCATGGTCAGTAAAGCCATATAAGAATGCAGATGGCTGCAGGCCCAATCTGCAAGTGAGATATAAAACAGCTTCACTCCTCCTTTTCTACAATATTTTTTTTTTGTTGGTTAGTAAATATATTTATATTTTGATATTACATCCCAATATGCAGCTGCTCCTCTGCTATCAGAACAATTCAGCTTATTGTGTAAAATACAATAAAATCAGGACGGTTGCATGTGTTTGAATTATAGCCTGACAATGGCTTTATGAAAAGAGCTTATTGCAGTGTTTCACAAACCCTGTGAAGCCCGACGCGGCAGCGTGCAGCACTGCGGGGGAGATTACAACCCCTTCAGGAGGGAATTTAATGGATTTTTTCAGAAAGAGGATTTTCTTGCTTTTCAGGCATTTTCGCTGTATTTTCAGCGAATGGACTCTGCTGGAGGAGAAAATACAGCTCTCAGACTCTCCCCAAAACAAAACAATTCATTTTATGTAAACATCCATCCAAAATGAGCAGTAATTTAATACATAAAGTTTCAGTCTCTGAAGCAACAGTGACCATAACATTATTTTTCCTAATATTTCTACTGCTGAAGAAGGGCCATTTGTATGCACACGCTGTGCACATATACAGTACTGCAAAAAAGTATCTGCTCCTTGTCTGATTTACATTTTAACATTTTAAATTTGGTCTGATCTTGTGTGTGTTGTAGTGTATGTAGAGGATGTCTGAAAGGAAAAAAATTACCCCACAGTTTGTTGCTTCTTTTGTTTGTTTGATGTGCATGGTAAACATATAATCTTCCTGTGTTTAAAAAATAACCTCCATAGTTTAGTCACCCTTATTAAGGGATAATGGGGGTCAGCTGTTTGAATCCGCTAGTAAACAATCAGGCCTGATTGGGTTCAGCCCTGACCAATAAAAATCTGACCCTCTCATTACAGGGAGAGCCATGTAGTCAAAATGGAAAGAGTTTGGGACTGGAGCTAAACTTTCCAGAAATGGCCAGGAAGGCTGATTAGAAGTAATGCTCCTCCCTGCAGTTAGGAGGCAGTGTTTGCACATTTATCTCTAAGTGCCTCGCTGTGAAGCAGAGTTAAATGAATGCTTGTAACCTGCTGCTATTATGCTATTATTATAATAAGGTGTGAGAGAAAATTGCACTGCTGTCAAATCAAAGTGAAAATTGTGCTTTAGATAAAATTAAACTCTCCTGCTCTGGGTTTAATTTTGGCTGTACAATCAGATGGTTTTATCCAGAGTGACTTACACATTTTTACTCTCTGTCCATTCAAATGCCTGGGTATTTACTGAATTAATTGGGATAGTTACATCATTTTTGGGCAGAAAACAAGCTTTATTTATTCTAAACCCCAACAAATCTGAAAACTTTAGTCCCTGTGGCAATTGTTTTTATTGTCTGTTTACTCTTGGTGTTTTAATGCACTTGTATCCAGACAAAAATGTTCATTTTCCATTGATTGCCCCCTACAGACCTTTCTGAGTGGGTTTTTTCCCTTCCCTTTTAGAATTATGCCCCACTAAAAGGCAAATGATGCTAATTTTCTGTCTGGATTTGGGTCTCTGTGCGATGGAGAGATGTAGCCTGGCTCCGCTACTTCCTTGACTATCCTGCCTTGTCTGTGCTGCCGTGAGCTGCTGAGTGTGCTTTAAAGAGAAACTCCAGCCCCGGCTCCAGCCTTTCTCTGCACCCTTTACCCCTCTCAAAGGTACTCAGAGGTGGGAGGAGAGTGAGGGATGGAGAGGGGGCGTGTCTTGTGATGCAGGACTCAGGAACAGTTCGACAAGCCACGCCCCCTGCCTGGACACATAGTATCAGTGTGATTCTGAGAATGAGGAGGATAGCAGTATTCCACAAGCCACGCCCCCTGCCTGGACACAATGTAGCAGTGTGATTCTGAGAATGAGGAGGATGGCAGTATTCCACAAGCCACGCCCCCTGCCTGGACACAATGTAGCAGTGTGATTCTGAGAATGAGGGGGATAGCAGTATACAGACCAAAGGGCCTGCCTGTGGTCAGATCATCTATCTTTGATCAGCTGTTATGGTTGGAGCGTTAACTTTGTCATATGTTGAAGCACTTTTGTATGTCAGAATTTCATGAGTTTAACCCGCAAAAGCAAAAATGTAGTTTTTTTTTTATTCTTGTCGTTTTTCTCCCATTTCCTCCACCGAAAACTCATCCAAACAGTGTAGTCTCTTGCAGCTACCCTGTCTCATGGAGGAAGTAGCTGTGAGTGTGATGGCCTTGCTTCCCATGATGCCCAGCTGTGGCTTCTGTCCACATTGCAGACACACCAGCAATTACATGCTGCCTGTGTCATTGGAGGGCAATATCAGCATACTTTTACTTCATACACTTGCAGTTGTCTGGCTGTATAGAAATGGCCAGTAGAGAGCGATGAGACCAATGATCTTACCTTAGCCCTTCCCCATTGCGGCTTGGCCAGTTGTTGGCTCACAAGTGCGGACCTCCAGCCATAGCAAGTAACAGAGTAACTGAGACTAAAATGCTAACATACAGTGTTCGTGTCTGGAATTTAGCCTGTTTTCCTGCCAAACACTAACTCTACCCCATTTGCACATAAATGCTGATTTTATGACCAAGACCGATAACTTTCTCTATGTGCAAGCAATACAAAACAGTCTCCAGCTCAAACATATGCTATTTTGTGTATTTCCACTCTAATGGCAGTCTGAGATATACTCATTTCAGGCACAGTGTAGTTTTAAGAGAATCACTGATTTATGATTGAGGTGCTCCATTGAGAGGGGGGGGGAGGCCAATGCCCCCAGGTCAGAGGTCAAAGCTCAAAGGTCAATCACAAACCACACAAACACACCCCAATGATCCCTATCCCATTATTTTCAATAGCATCCTATTGATGTCTGGTTTTTAAAAGGGAAAATCCCTATTTAGAGTCACCCTGTTGTCCCCCTGTCTGAGCTGCGCAATCACTCTGCAGTTCCCTGTCTTAGCTGCTCAGTCACTCTGTAGTCCCCCTGTCTTAGCTGCGCAATCACTGTGCAGTTCCCTGTCTTAGCTGCGCAGTCACTTTGTAGTCCCCCTGTCTGAGCTGCGCAATCACTCTGTAGTTCCCTGTCTGAGCTGCGCAGTCACTTTGTAGTCCCCCTGTCTGAGCTGCACAATCACTCTGCAGTTCCCTCTCTGAGCTGCACAGTCACTCTGCAGTTCCCTGTCTGAGCTGCACAATCACTCTGCAGTTCCCTGTCTTAGCTGCGCAGTCACTCTGCAGTTCCTTCTCTGAGCTGCACAGTCACTCTGCAGTTCCCTGTCTGAGCTGCACAATCACTCTGCAGTTCCCTGTCTTAGCTGCGCAGTCACTCTGCAGTTCCCTGTCTGAGCTGCGCAATCACTCTGCAGTTTTCTGTCTGAGCTGCACAGTCACTCTGCAGTTCCCCAGTAAAATGGCTCTGGAGCTCACCTGGTGGACTCTAGCAGAAGCTAGTGCCCATGTTTGGGTGAATTACTGTGTTCTCTAAGCACAGATGGGCATTCCAATCTGTACAAAAAATAAATATTGGGAGATAATTGGATTGCAAAATATCAAAGGCAAGAGGGATGGTTTATGGTATGTTATTATGGTATGAAATCAATAATCAAAACAAAAATAAGGAAAAATAAATAAATGTAGCAAATACTATAAATGAAGAAGAGGAGAGAACACTGACCTGATTTAAACTGCAGCTGGAGCCTCTGGGAGGAGCCTGTTCAGAGAGAACCAATCAGATGTAAGTGGGTCCTCAGCTTGTCCCACATTTCTTTGTATCAGAGAGCACAGTGCTCTCCATCCAGTCCTGGAGGGCCGCAGTGTCTTCAGGCTTACCTGACATCCTGGAACTCCAGTATCTCTAGGTTTAACTCCAGTCCTGGGGAGCTGCAGTGTCTGCAGGTTTAACTCCAGTCCTGGAGGGCCGCAGTGTCTGCAGGTTTTACTCCAGTCCTAGAGGGCTGCAGTGTCTCCAGGTTTAACTCCAGTCCTGGGGAGCTGCAGTGTCTGCAGGTTTAACTCCAGTCCTGGAGGGCCACAGTGTCTGCAGGTTTTACTCCAGTCCTAGAGGGCTGCAGTGTCTGCAGGTTTAACTCCAGTCCTGGGGAGCTGCAGTGTCTGCAGGTTTAACTCCAGTCCTGGAGGGCCGCAGTGTCTGCAGGTTTTACTCCAGTCCTAGAGGGCTGCAGTGTCTCCAGGTTTAACTCCAGTCCTGGAGGGCCACAGTGTCTGCAGGTTTAACTCCAGTTCTGGAGGGCCGCAGTGTCTGCAGGTTTAACTCCAGTCCTGTGTGAGCAGGTGCATCACCTAACAACCTGGCAAGCAGGTAGTGACCTGGCTGGAGATGACCACCACAGAGGTGAGAACAAGGGGCAGTACAGCCTGCAGTCCCAGGGCAGGTACCCACACTGTCTCCAGTGACACAGGCAGGGCTAAACTGATAATCAAGAAAGACTCCGGCTGCCCTGATGTCTGAGGTTGTCCCACTGAAGAGTACTATACAGACTCCCACCACTAGAGGACACTGTGGAGATCATCACCCTCTGTGCAATCACATTCATCAGGTAACTTTTACATGTATATTAAGACCAATAGCAGATGTTCTTATCCAGGGCAATTTACAAAAAAATTATGTCAAACAACAGCATATCGTTTACATCCCTGGTAGGTGGTAGAGGAAATACAGGTACCTTGATGTGAATTTAACTGCATGAAATTTAAAGGCTGAACTCACAAAAGGCCTCTCTTTGGAGGCTAAGTGCTCCCCACAGAAGGTCGTACGGCCTGGGCTTGGTATAGTCAGGCAGGTATTGTCTTTAATTAGGACTGCAAAACGTTTGAAGGAATTCTTTTTTAACATTCACAATATGTCACACAGAAACCCACAAATAGCCAAAAGCTAACATTCAAGAGGAGAACCTATGTTAACATTCAGGAAACGTTCCCTGACCGTTCTGGAGAGGCAAATATGTCAGCTGGGTAATGTTTACGATTAGTATTTTGTGGTATTCATATCGTTGCAGACGTATTGTAGACCATACACATACGCGCTGCTTGAGCCACGGTTCTTTGTTAACGGACACCAGCCCTGTCTGACATTTTCCTTAAGTTTCTCACACAGCGTTCTGTCCGCGCGAAGAATGATGTAAGCATCCTGCAATAGCTGGGTAACCTACCATCGGCGCGCAGATGCACTGGCTGTCCGATTCGCGGAGCTTCCTAGGGACCGGCGGTTACATTTTTTTAATACTTGTCATGTAGCCTGTATTGTAAAGGTTCTGTGATTCACTGCACTAGCAAAATTATCATGGTGTAGTGCAGGTGTGTTTTCCTCTGTTCTTTTTTCGGATGTGGCTTATGCGTGATGTCTTAAGGTAGTTACAGGGGGTGTGCGCTGATGCTGTTTTTATTACCATAGCAACAGTGAACGTTTCAGCATCCTTATCACCAATAATACATGTTTTTTTAACATATCATATGATGGCATTTGTATGTATATACATGTCTGACTGCATTTCCGATGTTAATCGTCTAATAAGTATCCAAATGTACAGACTCTTTCGTTATTTTTGTCATACTTGCCCCGTTCTGAAATATTCTCAAATCAGTAATGATTTACCTCAAATGAACTACACCCAGACTGTGGGAATTCTTCGTGACAGTATATTTAATGATCTCTTGAACCTTCATTTTCTTATAAAGAACAACCGGGGACGTGTGCAGTCTGAAGGCTGATTCAGGGACAACCTGTTGTTCTAAACCTGTATTCTCTGCAGACATTATCAGCTCTTATGTTTTACATTTATATAATTCTGATCAAGATGCCAGTTAATCTGCTGTCGCCCAGAAAGCATCGCTACATTCTCCGCTTGGGTATCTGGTGCATAGAAAATCTACTTTCCTGCGCGCCCATCTAACACACATTCACACTAGGCACGTCATGCAGGTATCCTGTTCTCCAGAAGCATTACTGCACCCTGAGAATCTTGGGCTTTAAACCGCGAGCCTGCCACTGTCCAGTGCATGCCGATTCGTGCAGCTCTGTTGCTGCTCACGGCCGCATTTCAGCAGCGCGGCGTGATGAGGTAAACGGCGGCAAAAGGGAGGGGAGTAGCGAGGGCTCCGCGAGCTCCCTTCGCCTCCCTCACACGCGCACGCATCCTCACACGTAAACCACTCCTCTTTTGGCGTTCTATCATCTGTCTCCGTCCATCCGTCTCTGTTAGGAGCCGTCTCATGATCCACACCGCAAGCAGCTGGGGGAAGAGACGGTCATCATATCCGTGGGAAGGAAACTCTTTGGTCATCTTCTCACATATCTGTCACGAGTCGCGGGCCACCGAAAGGAAAGGTATTCCTGCGATGTTCACCGAAGGCACGCGCTCTCTCTTCCAGCTTCCCTTGGATGGAAGCCTGCAATTGGTCCTGGTTCTACGGAATACAAGATAAAGGATTCGAGGCGCGCACCCTCCCCCCGCGGTCTGGAGTTATATTTTATTGAATCACAAATCTGTCGTGATCATTTGGTTACTGACAGGACCGCTGCTCTATGGGGTTCGGTCCGTTTTCGGACGGCGGGAGCGCTTCTCTCTTGAAGGAGACTCCTATTATGCGCAGACAACCGCTCGATGGTCCTTGAATTTTCTCAAGACTAACGGCTCGGTTTGGAATTACAGTTGGATTCTGATTGATTAACGCTCGCGCACAATCGATGGATAATCATTCAACAATTCAACGTAAGTATTACTCACCTGCAGGTTTTCCATCAGCATTCCGTCTCAGTTTCAGTCAGAGAATAACGTCTGGGAGAGCGCACGTTATTATGCCATTTAATGTCACAACTGTGCTCTTGTATCCTAAGTGAAGGCTACACCGTGTCTTTAGTTCTGAAAAGGCCTGTAGTCGGTTAGCATGTCTGTTCTCTCCTCCACAACTCTCGAGGGTGAATTCCAAAGACTGAAGACATGCCTCCCTCCTTATTTGGGCCTTTTACCGGGCCCTGTATTTCACACATTTTTACAATGACCGCGAAGCATCTTCTACTGTGGAAACAGAACGGGATGCGAAGGAGTGCTTAATTCTCATGAGTGGGAATTTCGCATTTCGGCTCCCCGGGCTATAGTCAATCCAGCGAGAAACTGAACCCGGCCGCGCGTCTCAGCTGGTGCTGTCAGGGTAAAATGTGCGCGCCATCTGAGTGCTTGTCCAAATTCTCCAGCGCATCAATGCAGCCGAAAGCTGTGAGGCACAAAACACAAGTACAGCGATCAGCAAGGGCTGCAGCGCACCTTAGACTGTTAAGTATGATCTGATAACTCCAACGCCTTATTTATTTATTTACTTATTTATCACATTCTTGCGCTTTTTGAGTAGGCGTTCTGAAGGTTGTCATTGAGACAAGGTAGTTTTTAACTGTTCACAAACCGAACAATGCATATTATTACAATCAATAAATAATTCTGCTGATGATTCAGTTCGTATCGTTTTAACCATTGGGCTAAAATTCAAGGTTAAAGTGGTGATATTAATGATGATGCATTTTTTTAGCATTCTCTACAGAAGTGCATTGATTCTTCAGGGGGTGATGTCCTTGTTGCAGCTTTAAGAGTTAGGCTTGTGTTGTGTTGCAGTCACATAGGGGACGTGCAGCATCAGCTTATTGCTATTTTTACCATCGTGCACAAATTTGACGGACACCTGTGCGCCGCTTTGTCTGCCGCTCCGCAGCGGGCCCTGTGATTTTAGAGTTTCACACCGGCGCCGCTAACGCTAGTCTTTGTGGGAAGTGTGGAGTGACTGCGGATGCAGATCGCTAATGAAGGTTAAGGTGTTCTAGATTAGCGCTTCCCAAACTTTCTGAAGCAACAACCCACTTAACGCGCAAAGACATTGCCTGTCCCTGACCTCGTCTTAAAATGGACGCATTAAATACTGCAGTCTCTGTTTCCCGGTAGGGAAAATGTATGATGTACAGCTATGTGCAGCAGGTTATTTTCCCACATTTAGCCTATCTATAAATATCAATAGTCAGATTGCATGCCGGTGGGCTCTGTAGCACAGTCTTGGTTTCTCTGTTTGACAGGACCCCTCTGCCTCAGTCTGAGAGAGCATATTTAGTGAAAGTGAGTCAGTCAGGGCCTCCGGGTGGCTCACTCTATAAAGGGTAGTGTTTGTGATGCAGCTGTGAGATGCTGACATTTTGAGGACAGTATCCCCAGGTACTACACCAGCCTTAAATAAGTAAGGGGGCATCTGAGATTTACAGGGCACAGCTAGCATTATCGCTTAATTGGGATATGGACCCTGCTGTGACTGTATTTCCTTTATATCAAATGCAGCCATTTCACAGGCTATGCCACAGCCTTGCCACAAGAGTGCGCTGCTGTGTCTTCACAACAGAGATGCCACCCAACAGCTTGGTTACCACAACAACCTTTTAGTCCCCTTTACCACAGTAAGCATCAGGGTTTGCCATGTGACCCATCGGTGAGGTCATTATACTGTATTACAAAACAGTTGAAGAATTCCATATAGACCTAATTAACAATGCATGCACCACAGCTGATATTCAAGATCATCATGATGTTTATAGTCCTTCTAAATACATGCACAGCTTTAAATATTAAAGAATATAATGCATTTTCTTGTTATATATGGCACTATACACAAGCTGACACAAGCTATTTTGTGGATATTATCTCTTAGCATTTATTGAGCTGTTAAACTTTACTTGTTGACCAAGCTAAACAAGAAACATGTTAAGGATGCACTTTCCTTTCAGAAGTTACAGCCTCCAGGATGTTGTGTTGATCCTCCTGAGTAATTCCTCTTTCCAGCCTTCTGTTTGACGGTTAAGTACCTCTTGACTCAAGCTTGGATGAGCTTGACCTTCTTACCATGCAACGGGCTCCATTGATGTTCAACACATTCGTTGTCAAAGTGGAGAAAGAATTTTCACACCTCATCGAGGAGGCCCTGAATGCCTCAGTGTGGTGAGAGAGGTCAGCAGTGCTGAGAGCTGCCTGGAGATACTTACTACAGTGTTCCAGTACAGTGTTCCAGTACTGTGCTTCACTACGGTGCTCTGGTACAATTTCCCAGTGCAGCATCCCACTACAGTTGTTGAGTACAATGTTCCAACATAGTGCTCTACTACAGTGTTCTAGGACAGTGTTCTAGTTGATTTTCTTTGGTGCTGACAGTGCCATATCTACAGCACATTAGACCATACTGTGTGCTTCACTCTACAGGGATAGAAACAGGGCGACTGAGCACAGAGATAAGTAGGCCATTGTAGGAGATGAAGTGAGCAGCACTGTCAGGCTGGTCATTGATTAGTCCCTGTGGATCAGCTGCAGTTGTCTCAGCTCTTAGAGTACAAAAGCACGTTGTCTAAGTTCAGAGAATCACTGACATTCTTTGAAATTACTGTCATCTTAGAGAGTTTTTGAAAAAAAAATTACTATTCTAAGGTACACAAGATTTCACCTTATTTTAATTTTACTAGTGCTTGCATACTGTCCTGGTGTCATTTACCATAGTAGCACATCTTGCAATATCAGTTTGCTTGCATTATTAATACCATTGGATTGTATTGGAAAGTGTTTGAGAAGTTATGGAAAGTGAGACAGCAGGAAGGCTCAGGGCAGTGAGTGTGGTGCAGGGGGAAGGCCTGCTCTGCACAGTGAGCCTACTCAGCTCAGGCGATATAATGTCCCAGCAGAGTGGCAGTACTCACTGGCTGGTCTGACCAGAGTAGTGTTGCTGTAACAGTGGAGTAGTACTACCACCTGGCCTCTCAGTAGGGTAGTGTTGCTCTTGCATAGTAGAGTAGCACCATTCACTGGGTGCTTGTTGTAGTGCTGGTTGTCAAACAGTCATGAAGGTGTGTTAGAAGGACATGGGCAGCACTTAAACATTTGATTGCCATATCCAAGGAGATGGGAGGGAAATGTGACCTATGCTGTATCCGTGGCGATGCTGTATCCGTGAAGTTGAGAAGGGAATGTGAGCAATGTTGTATCCATGGAGAAGGGAGGGGAAAGTGAGTGGTGATGTATTTGTAGTGATGCTGTGTCTGTGGTGATAGGCAGGGAATGTGAGTGATGCTGTATACATAGTGATGCTGTATCCATGGAGATGGGAGGAAACTGTGAGAAATGCTGTATCCATGCCAATGGGAAGGGAAGTTAGTGATTCTGTATCCGTGGTGTAAGATGGGAATGTGAGCAATGGGAGGAGATAGTAAGTGATGCTGTATCCATAGCGATGCTGTATCTGTGGTGATGGGAGGGGTATGTAAGCAGTGCTTAATACATAGCAATACTGTATCCATAGCAATGGGAGGAGATAGTAAGTGATGCTGTATCCATAGCAATGCTGTATCTGTGGTGATGGGAGGGGTATGTAAGCAGTGCTTTATACATGGCAATGCTGTATCCATAGCAATAGGAGGGGAGAGTAAGTGATGCTGTATCCATAGCGATGCTGTGTTTGTGGCAATGGGAAGGGAATGAGAGCGATGCTGTATCCATAGCGATGCTGTATCTGTGGCGATGGGAGTGGAAAGCGAGTGATGTTTTTCTGTGTCATTGCCAGAAGAGTGGCACTCCTCATTCAGAGGGCTGGCTGTGTTTCTGTCGCACCCTCGCAACAGCCCCATGCTCTATCACACACACCAGAACTAACATGCACCAATCACAACATGTATCACAAACACTACCAGCTTTTTCTCCCTAGTCATGTTTAAACCTCAGTTACAGTTTCCTGAGTGACTAATGAAATGCAGTTATTCCTGTCCATTTGGATTTGGTGAGTAAACTGTCTGCTTTTAGAGTAAATGCAGTTACAGCTGAAAAGAATGGCAAACCTGTCTCTTCCTCCTCCTCCTCTTCCTCCAACTGTCTGTCTGAATTTCTTCCTGTTTTAGCAGAAAAGACTGCAGGGTCGATTTCTCAAAAGAAAGACCAATCTCAAGGTTACACTGCACAGCCATCATGCATTTCAATCATTTGCGCCTGGACAGTAGTGCACTGCTCACGCTCAATCCACTCAATCCTGATTGGTCCTTTCCCTTCTCTACACCTGAAGGTGGGAATCACATGATACCTGTTAGCACGTGTCATTGTCTCATTCAGTAAAATCACCTTCATGGCAGCTGGAGTCCAGGTGCTAAACTATGTTTTCTCATCTGCCGGTGGGGTGTGTAGGTGAAGTCAAGGTGGGTTGCCAGGTTGTTGCATGTAGACGAGAGGCTCTGTGACAGATGGGTTGCCAGTTCTGTTGAGTTAAAAGGAGCAGGCTTGTGAGGTGGAAGAGCTTTCTGAGGATACACTTGTTCCTGCAGGTCTAAGGACATAGCATAGTCACATACCAGCTCCAGAACACAGACACAGTTGTTAAAGAAAGAGCTTTTTTTGGAACTTTTAAAAATAGGAGGAATTTCCCATCATGCCTTTTTTAATGGTTGCAGAATCTAGGCTGAGTCCCTCGGGCGTTGGCTCACTCTACAGATAAAAGCTCTACAGAGAGAGTCAGCTACAGGACCATACTGACATCTACAGAGTAAAACCAGCTACAGGACAATACTCACATCTACAGAGTAAAACCAGCTACAGGACAATACTCACATCTACAGAGTAAAACCAGCTACAGGACAATACTCACATCTGCAGAGTAAAACCAGCTACAGGACCATACTCACATCTACAGAGAGAGTCAGCTACAGGACCATACTGACATCTACAGAGTAAAACCAGCTACAGGACAATACTCACATCTACAGAGTAAAACCAGCTGCAGGGCAATACTCACATCTACAGAGTAAAACCAGCTACAGGACAATACTCACATCTGCAGAGTAAAACCAGCTACAGGACAATACTCACATCTGCAGAGTAAAACCAGCTACAGGACAATACTCACATCTACAGAGAGAGTCAGCTACAGGACAATACTCACATCTACAGAGTAAAACCAGCTACAGGACAATACTCACATCTACAGAGTAAAACCAGCTGCAGGACAATACTCACATCTACAGAGTAAAACCAGTTGCAGGACAATACTGACATCTACAGAGTAAAACCAGCTACAGGACAATACTCACATCTACAGAGTAAAACCAGCTGCAGGACAATACTCACATCTACAGAGTAAAACAAGTAACATGATAATACTGACATTTACAGGGTATAACCAGCTACAGGACAATACTGACACCTATAGAATAAAATGACTTGCAGAAATATGCTGAGTAAAGTCACATCAACTAGCAAGCTGTGTCGGGTAAAATGACCTGTTCTCATCATGATATGTATTTAATTTAAAATGGTCGTAACTACTGGAACATACTTTTAATGATTGATAACTGTTTGTTTGAAATAATATGTAATACCTTTCATTTTAGTGTAGAATTTACCTGATCTAATTTCTGTCTATGCTCCCTTGTTCCACTGTCTGAATTCAACTTGAAAAATCTTTAGTAGCTTGTTAAATCCTTTTATGAATTTGACAACGTTAATTAAACCCTGTTTGCTGAGCCTGAATAGATTAACTGAATAGCTTTTAAATTTCATACCAGAAGCCAATTTAGTTGCCCTTCTTGGTACTTTTTCAGGAGCCTTGATATCTTTGTTGTAGAATGTAAAAATGAGTGTGTACATGTATGTGTGTGCGTGTGTATATGTAAATGTGTGCATGCATGAGTGTGACTGCATCCATGAGTGAGCATGCATGTGTGAGTGTATGCATGCATGAGAGTGTGTGCATGCATGTGTGAGTGTATACATGCATGAGTGTGTGTGCGCATGCATGAGTGTGACTGCAGACATTTATGCATGGATGTATGCATGAGCGCATACATGCATGTGTGTGCAAACAGGTGCATAAGTATGTACATGCATGAATGCGTTAGTGTGTGCATTTTCCTGTGTGTATGTGTGCAAGTGCATGTATGTATGTGCAATCTCTGGAGATTCCTTGCTTGGTTGGGGAGTGTATCTAAGCTGTGGAATGATTTGCTTCCGTCTCTTCATGAGGAGGTGAAATAGCTTGATTGCGCATCACTTCTCCCTCATTTGAACTGTTCCTCCATTCATTAATTCTGCTCTTTCATTTAATTTCCTTTACTGCTGTATTTATATTTCACATATAATACTGTTGCTAGGTAACAAGATGAGTGCCTACAGGAGCACAGAATCTTACTTTAAAAAAACTTTATTTTAATCCTGCTTTTAAACCTTCACCCCGATCCACATGTGTAACCTGTTCTATGCTCCTGCCTGTCTATATTTAATCCTGTTTCAATGCCTCTACGTTTCTACACCCCCCACAGACTTCTCCACAACATTCCACCGAAAACCCTGCGTAATCTACACCGTCAAACTGGGGAAAAACTCAACATGCCCTGCACAACAAATAACCGCTGTCACTGCTGTGTTCTGGATTGTTAATGTTTCTAGATTGTTGCCTTTTCTGGATTCCTGAGTGTTCTGGATTGTTGAGTGTTCCATAATGTAACTTTGCCCTGGATTACCGGTGTGTTCTGTACTGTTGAGAGTTCTGGATTGCTGCCGTGTTCTGGAATGTCACACACTGTGAGTTTCACATGAAAATAAAATGTTGCAGATAAATTGTATTGTGATATTTGTGATAACGTTCAGCATGTTTTTTTGAGTTGTGCTCTGATCTGAGCGGTCTGACCCATGGGGAGGCTGGGGAGGGGGTGTCTGCAATGACTGGAGGATGGACTGATTATTCAAACAGACACAGTGCATCAAGTCAAACCTGTCAAGAATTTCACTCACACAGACCTAAGAGGAAGTTGTTTATGTAAATTGGGGTTAAGGAATGCCATTTTGTGTGGTGTGCTTGGACAACATTATCATGAAAACAGCACCCACATTACCATAGAAATGCTGCAGAACCTCTGTTCCTGTCCAACAAGGCTGGTTTATTTTAAGGCTCTTTTTTGGCAGTTAAACCATAGCTATTGCCTTTTTATTCTTGCCAATACCAGGAAGGATACCATCAGTCAGACTTTTAATTTCAGACTAACTTTTCACACATGGCTGCCTCCGGTTGTCTCAGCGGGTATCTTTGGAAACCAGTTTCCTGCTCTATTAAGGAGGTGGATGGGAATGGTCTGTGGGACTCAGTGAGAGATAATGGCTCCTGGTTCTGGTCTGGTAGCTGCTGGGAATCAATGGGCAGAGCAGTAGCTTTGGCTCAGTCGGCCACTGAGGGACCCGTTATGGCCCGTTGGGGAGAATGAGGATGGGAGCGGCAGTGTTACTGTCCCAGGGTCAGTTTGGTTTCTGACAAATGAAGCTACACAGACTACTTCATTTGGATCAATTCAGGCGGTGTCTGGTACTGGGATTCAGTCGACGCACTCCCACAGGTAACTCAGGTAGAGAGCCTCATGCATGCTGACCGTTAGCTCAGCCAGCAGGGCCCATGCATTTACACAGGTACCTCCGCTTTGCTGTGTGTAAGTGCGTATTTCCAGAGCACAGAGCGTTTTGTTACCGTCTCTGACGACCCCCTCCTCTTCCTCAGTGCAGTGCCTGGAGATGAGCACCAGGAGGAAGATCATGGGCCGGCTGGTGCCGTGCCGCTGTTTCCGTGGCGAGGAGGAGGTGATCTCCGTGCTGGACTACTCCCACTGCAGCCTGCAGCAGGTGCCCAAGGAGATCTTCAGCTTCGAGCGCACTCTGGAGGAGCTCTACCTGGACGCCAACCAGATCGAGGAGCTCCCCAAGGTGTGTGTGTGTGTGTGTGTGTGTGTGTGTGTGTGTGTGTGTGTGTGTGTGTGTGTATGGGTTTAATGTTGGACCATAACAGCCATAACAGGAACATCTGAATTATAGTGATCTGATTATTCTCAAGTGGATTTACAATCTCTGGGCCACATTTAGTCAGAAATGGCTTTGTGTGCCAAGGGTGTCCCATAATTACAGTCCCGGACTTTCCATCAGTCAAGTCAGCTAATGCTTTCACTTCCTTTTGCTGTTTGTGATCTATTGCAAATAATTTCATTTGAAAGAGGTTCCTTTTTATTCCTTTATTCAGTTATAGAAGGACAGGTGAAATCAATGAGGTCTGTTTTTATTGGAATTAGTAAACCTTGTCACCTGAAACTGAACCTTGTTTGTGTATAATGTAGAGTACAGAGGTAGAGCAAATGAAGTAAACAAGCCAAGCTTGCACTGCAAAGTTTAAGGTCAAGGATATTGGCTGCAACAAAAGCATCATTTACAGTGGGTCCCCAAGACTGAACTTGAGAACCAGGGCACAGAGAGTGCCTGACCAACCCATGCCACTATTCCTTCATGAACACTAGGGGGCGATAGTGACACTGACTAACCTCACTTCTCGATGCCCTCATTTAGCCTTACATCCTCATGTAGTGGTGTGTAAAATACAGCAACTAGCAGCTACATTGAGTTACAGAATCTATGTGGTGTGAGAGGGTCGGGACACTGGAGTCAGTTCTGCTCTGGGGTCAGTACTGCACTCTGCTACTCTGTGTGCCTATGGTCAGTGCTGCTGTAGGGTCAGTGCTACTCTGTGCTTTGATATAGCCCTTTTTACCTCTGTGGATTGACCACAGGACTAAATAAAGAAAAGCTTGGCAATAATTGGCTTCCAAATGAAATGTAATATGAGCCAAATCTCCCAGCAGAAGTATACATTAGATCATTAGACTGTGTGAGCAAATTAGAAAACAAATGCTGCAGCGTTCCCCGGAGCTCGTCAGAGTGTCTCATCTGCATTTACCGGGTGGGGGAGGAGCAGGGAGGGGGGCTCGGTGGAACAGGTCAGAGGTCAGCAGCATCAGCCCCACTGATGTTCACCCTCCTTTCTGAAACACAAACGCCATGTCACCATGGAAACAAGCCCATTAGATTGTTCTGTTATGTCTCTTTGCAGTGTGGCGGCCCAGCACTCTGTGTAACAACGACAAGACATTTTTATCTGTTTTCTTTTTTTTTAAATTCAGCATCTCCTCTTAGTCATCACTCGTGTTTCCATGACAACTAGTCCTCGTCTGGCCAAATCAGGGGGAGCCACCATACCTGTGAATGAGTGCAGGGTATGGGGGGGGGGCAGAAATCATTCAAAATTTAAAAATAAATAAATAAGTAAACCTGCAAACCTAAAAGCTGGAGCGTTGCATTTTTTATGAATGAAGCTGATGTCTCTGTGTTATCAGAGAAGCCCAGGTCTCTCCTCTCCAGCCAGAGTCAGCACCATGGACAGCAAACTGTAGTGAGCATCGTCATGGTCTCTCTGACCCACAGCAGAACATGCCTGCATCACCCCCTAGGGGCTGCTGAGTGAACTGCATTTCGTTAATCACCATTACTCAGTTAATCAGTATGTCTTACCTGATTTATGGCATTTTGTGGGATAAAATGCCACATGGCAGGAGCCTTTATTCGACAGGGTCCATGTTCCCTGCCCAGACTCTGTACTCTGCAGGGCATCATGGTAAATGCATGGCTTCTAATTAATCAATGCAACCAGACTTGAGTCAAACTGTATGATTTACTCTGGTATAAATGTAGTATAAATACATAATTATTTGAAATAATCTATTTAAATTTGACTGGTATCTTAGAGGTTAGCATGTTTTACCCCCACTTTAGAAAAATGAATAAAAAAACCTACAACAGCCTATCCTTGCAGTAGCTGGAGTTTCTCCCTCCTGATGTCACAGAATGTGCACTCCACCCGGCCACCTGCAGGAGGTCTGACCTGAAAAGGCCATGCTGCAGGTCATTGGATACCTGCAGCAGAGTCATCACTGTGCTTCTCTCTGATTCGCAGAGTCATCACTCTGCTTTTCTCTGATTCGCAGAGTCATCACTGTGCTTCTTTATGATTTGCAGCAACTCTTCAGCTGCCAGGCCCTGCGGAAACTCAGCATGGCAGACAACGACCTCTCCTCTCTGCCCACCACCATTGCCAGCCTCGTCAACCTGAAGGAGCTGGATGTCAGCAAGAATGGTGAGCAGCTTTGCTTATGTATTTGTTTAGATTTTTCTTCATCCATTCATCCAGTTCATTCTTACAGTTGTATGCTGCTTCAGCAGCTTCATTCATTCATAAAGTTGTTAGTAGAGTCTTCTCAGCATCAGTCATTCATAGAGCTGTATATTTGTGTCAACTCAGAAATAACTGCATTAAAGTTATGCTGAGATGGTTTTACTAGGTGAAAAAGCTTTGTTTTTATTTTATGAAATGATGCTAAGATGGTTTTGTTTGTTTGTGATGTAAAAACAGTTTTTATTTCTGTCTGAAAGGCATCCAGGAGTTCCCTGACAACATTAAGGGCTGTAAGTGTCTCTCTGTGGTGGAGGCCAGTGTCAATCCAATTACCAAGTAAGTACCAAATCTTACCACTGTGTACAAAACCTGCAACTGTTCCAAAACCTTACCACTGTGTACAAAACCTGCAACTGTTCACCAAACCTTACCAATGTGTACAAAACCTGCAACTGTTCACAAAACCTTACCAATGTGTACAAAACCTGCAACTGTTCACCTGTTCACCACTGTAGCACAGGGGGACAGGGAGGGAGGGAGTGTGAGTGAATGAGTGAGGGGGACAGGGAGGGAGTGAGTGTAAGTGAATGAGTGAGGGGGACAGGGAGGGAGTGAGTGTAAGTGAATGAGTGAGAGGGACAGGGAGGGAGTGAGTGTAAGTGAATGAGCGAGGGGGACAGGGAGGGAGGGAGTGTAAGTGAATGAGTGAGGGGGGCAGGGGGGGAGGGAGTGTGAGTGAATGAGAGAGGGGGACAGGGAGGGAGGGAGTGTGAGTGAATGAGCGAGGGGGACAGGGAGGGAGGGAGTGTAAGTGAATGAGCGAGGGGGACAGGGAGGGAGGGAGTGTGAGTGAATGAGTGAGGGGGGCAGGGAGGGAGGGAGTGTAAGTGAATGAGCGAGGGGGACAGGGAGGGAGGGAGTGTAAGTGAATGAGTGAGGGGGGCAGGGAGGGAGGGAGTGTAAGTGAATGAGTGAGGGGGACAGGGAGGGAGTGAGTGTAAGTGAATGAGTGAGGGGGACAGGGAGGGAGGGAGTGTAAGTGCTGAGCGAGGGGGGAAGGAGGCAGTGAGACTGAGTGAACGAGTGAGCAAGCGAGTGAGTGAATGAGTGAGGGAGGTGTGCCACGTTAGTATTAAAAAAAAAATACCTTTTTCTGTTGTAAGAGGTGTCACATGATCCCTAACTCAGTTTACAGACAGTAAGGGGGATGAGTAGGGGAATGTTTTAAAATCTCGCACCCCCTGCAGGCTCCCAGACGGATTTACTCAGCTCCTTAACCTGACACAGCTCTTCCTTAATGATGCCTTCCTGGACTGCCTGCCCACGAACTTCGGGAAGTGAGTGCAGTCTTCTGTTTCTGCTGCAGGGGGTGCTGGCGAGCCCTGCGAGAGCCACAGGGCCTGTGCTCTTGTGACGTCACTCAGAACCCGAAACAATTACAGCAGCTGATTACACTGCTAGCTGGCTCTCCTGGCTGCAGGTCGCCGATTTTAACATAGACACTAGCACATTCTACGGCTCTCCTGGCCCAGCAATTACCACTCATAATACTCAAACTCAAATACACCACAGTGTGTATGGAGGAAACACAAGAAGTCACTGTGGCTTATGAGTATTGTTTATGTTTGATATGGAGTGATAATTCCATCATAATATTTTTTAGATTTTGTAGTCAGCCATGGCAGTGTAATGCAGGTTTTAGTTATTTTCATGCTTCAATTTGATTTTTCTCACTTCAACTTAAGCATTTCAGCTCTCCCTCTCTCTCTCTCTCTCTCTCTCCATGTGTCAGACTCTCCAAACTGCGCATTCTGGAGCTACGAGAGAATCACCTGAAATCATTGCCAAAGTGAGTATGCCAGGATTCTCTATTGAGCGAACACACACCAGCATGCACACACACACACACACACACACACACACACACACACACACAGTCTCCTCGCACAGTATTAGGAATTGTTAGTGGCTGGTTTGAAGTTCATTACCTGAGTCTGTGTGTTATTGTTTAAGCAGACTGTTCCCTGAGTCTTTGTGTTGCTGTTCTTTACAGGTCGTTGCACAAGCTGTCGCAGCTGGAACGGTTGGATCTGGGGAGTAATGAATTCTCTGAGCTGGTAGGAAACCTACTGCTGGAGCTTTTAGCTTTTAGCAGCGTCAAATCTCTGAGCTGAGGTCTGAATCTCTAAATAACCGCATGTCTGAATCTCTGAATCAGATCTGGTATAATAATCTGAACTGAAGCATGTCTGAATCTCTGAATCAGAGCTGGTATAATAATCTGAACTGAAGCATGTCTGAATCTCTGAATCACAGCATGTCTGAATCTCTGAATCAGAGCTGGTATAATAATCTGAACTGAAGCATGTCTGAATCTCTGAATCAGAGCTGGTATAATAATCTGAACTGAAGCATGTCTGAATCTCTGAATCACAGCATGTCTGAATCTCTGAATCAGAGCTGGTATAATAATCTGAACTGAAGCATGTCTGAATCTCTGAATCAGAGCTGGTATAATAATATGAACTGCAGCATGTCTGAATCTCTAAATCACAGCATGTCTGAATCTCTGAATCAGAGCTGGTATAATAATCTGAACTGAAGCATGTCTGAATCTCTGAATCACAGCATGTCTGAATCTCTGAATCAGAGCTGGTATAATAATCTGAACTGAAGCATGTCTGAATCTCTGAATCAGAGCTGGTATAATAATATGAACTGCAGCATGTCTGAATCTCTAAATCACAGCATGTCTGAATCTCTGAATCAGAGCTGGTCTAATTCTCTGAACTAAAGCATTGACAATTGTCTTGCCAGAGAGCAGTCTTCCATGGCCAGCAAAACAAGGGGAAAAATTTACTGCGAATTGTGATTGGCTTATTTTTGGGGAGACAGGCCTGTGATTGGTTTGTTTTGGGGAGAGATGACTGCGATTGGTTCATTTTTGTGGAGACAGGGGTGTGATTGATTCATATGGTTTATTTCAGCCTGAAGTCCTGGAGCAGATTCAACACCTCAAAGAGCTGTGGATGGATAACAACTCCCTGCAGAGAATACCTGGGGTAGGCCACACCCCCTCTGCCCCCCACCCACCAGGTCACCTGAGTGCTGGAATAGCGTCCCATGAAAGTGGCACTCATACACACTGAGACAGCTGTGAGAGGCAGCTGCATGACGTGCCTAAGGCTGTCACCATTAATGAAATTTGGGTCAACCCGTAATCGTCAGGCTAATAACGTTTATCAAAGATGTTATATGGGGATGTTTAAATTAAGTAATCGTCACAACTATTGAACGCAATTGTTGGCATGACAGTTACACAGTGACCATGCCAGCCCCAATAGTGTGTGGCATAAGCTAACGGTGTGTAAAAATGTAAGCTGTGTGCAATCGCTCTGGGTAAGAGTGTGTTCTGAGTGCATAAAATGTAAATGTGATGTGATGTTGACTTTGCTGTGGTGACTGTGAGCTCCAGTGGTATATCAGTGCTGGAGATATACAGGGGAGCCCAGAGTTAGGCTGCTCCCAGCCTGGACTCCACACACTGTATCTCTGCTCCAGCGGCAGGCTAATGTCATTAGCTCCTCAGGCCCGGCTTCCAGCAGTCTGCCAGCAGGTTTCTGATGGTGGATTCGGTTTGCTAATGCTGTTGATCATTTCATGCATCTGCTCTATGGAGGGACTCATCAGAGGAAGTAACTGAGCGTTGGTTTATTAGTTAAACACATCCCAGGGAGATGAGCAGAGTCATACCACATCAGAGTGGTTTAATAGGCCCACAACTCAGAGTGAGGCTCCTGTGCTCCTAAAACAACTGACAAACACGGCTTCACAAGCAAAGAGCTGATTGGCAGACAAGTGAAACACGGCTCCAGAAGCAAAGAGCTGATTGGCTGTCAGCTGCAGTTATGTCAGGGTGTGTAGGTGTTTCAGGCCCCTCCCCTCTGTAGAGTCATCTGGTTGTGGTGTGTGACCTGTCCCCGTTTGTGTGTTGAAGTCTGTCGGCAGGCTAAAACACCTGACTTACCTTGACCTGTCCAAGAACCGGATCGAGATGCTGGACTCGGACATATCAGGGTGCGAGCTTCTGGAAGACCTCCTATTGTCCTCCAACTCCCTGCAGCAGCTGCCTGAGTCCATAGGTGAGTGAATTAGTGCTGCCGCCTACTGGCCGTCTTTATAACAACACTGTTGAATTGTGATAGATCGGCATAATTAATCATTTATTAATTATACAATACAATTTGCAATTTATTACAAGTACACTGTATAATAATACAATTTATAAATAATTGCAATTATGGCCTGTGTAGTGAACTAATCACAAGAGGCTGCGATTATTAGCGTAAATACACTCAAATCAGCAATGTTATTGCATCAAATGAATCACCTTTTAGGGAAGGGCGTAGCTCATTAGCGCTTGTGTCTGTCCCAGGCATGCTGAAGAAACTGACAACTCTGAAGGTGGATGAAAACCAGCTGTCCTCACTGCCCAACGCCATCGGGAGGTAGGTACTGCTGCTTAGCAACAGAGGCTTACGGCACTCTGCCAATGTTTATGGTCACACTCTACGAGAGTGCTACTATACCCTGGACCTGCAGGGCTACTCAAGCCTGTAGGCCAAGGTTCCACATAACACAGCATCAGTTACACAGTGTTAATTACACAGTTAAACATTGTTAATTACACAGCTACTTAGCATTAGTTACACAGTTACAAAGCCCATTTCTCTGTCCTCTCCTTCGTGTTGTGAGTCCCCTTGGAGAGAGCATCTGCATAATGCATGTAATGTAATGTAACATTTCCCCCTGTGAGTGGCCAGCGCAGACCTCGGCCTCTCTGGTATCAGTGCAGTAGATTCAGTCACAGCAGGACATGCGGGCCCAGCTGGGAGTGTTTGTATAAATGTGTAAATGTGCTGCTAACCACACTAGGCAGGCCATCTGGATTGCAAAAGAGGCCGTATTCAGAGCACAGCCAGGAATCACCCCATCACATGTGTGAACCGTATTAATCACTGTGTCTTATGCTTACCCTGAAAACGATCATTTCAGTCGTCATACAGATTGCTGTGCAGGTGGTGTACAGAATGCAGGGACTCTTTTAACTACAGAAAATGGACAATAGTGAAATGAATTTGCAGTTCATGGGGAATAAGGTCTTGATATCCAAACTTAATGACCTGGACACAGAAGGGGAATATTAATAACAGAAATGTGTTTGAAATGTAGGGAGCTGAAACGTATGAGTCATGTGTTTGAAATGCTTTCTGCAGCCTATCGCTTTTGGAGGAGTTTGACTGCAGCTGTAACGAGCTGGAGGCTCTTCCGCCCACCGTCGGATACCTGCACAACCTCCACACCTTCGCTGCTGATGAGAACTTCCTGTCTGAGCTGCCCAGAGAGGTAAGCATCACCCAAGGTCACAGGATGTCACTGTTACCATAGTTACTGTGCCTCGCTGTTTGGCAGTCTGCCTCGTGCGATGTCTTAGGTTGCAAGGTGAGGCTTTGTATGGCAAACGCAGGCAAACAAGCAGGTAAATATTTGGAGGCTCATGTAAAACACAGTTAAACACAGGTAGAAGCTCCCTTTTCTCTGTGTTAAGTCTCATTGTCTCTGCTCTCTGTAGATCGGAAGCTGCAGAAACGTGACAGTCATGTCTCTGCGCTCCAATAAGCTGCACAGTCTGCCTGAGGAAATCGGACAAATGACCAAACTGCGTGTTCTGAACCTGAGTGACAACAGGTAAAACCTGCCAGTTCCTGTAGGGAACACCTGCCAGGTGTGCTTAAAAATAACAGGTAAAATCTGCCAGGTGTGCTCACCAACAACAAAGCAGTAGTAGTACTTGTTACTTCAAAATTCCCAGTGTTTTTACGTCAGGTGTATAATAAGCTTGGGTGAGACATTAACACTGTATTATTTGTTGTGTGCTATATATATTGGTGCCCTGTACCCATCGGTGTTCTGTCTTTATTCCTATGATCTTGCTCAGGTTAAAGAACCTGCCCTTTACCTTCACCAAACTGAAGGACCTGTCTGCCCTGTGGTTGTCAGACAATCAGGTGAGCATGGGCCTTCACAGAAAGGCCAGTGTGTGTCCGTGGTGTGACAGAGTGAGGGAGAGGTGGCAGGGTGGCATGAAGGACCTTTCATCTGAAATGGCAGATCAGCCTCTGTCGCACACAGAGTCAGCTGTGCTGGTGAAATGAGCAGTGCGGATGTCTGTGGTCAATGTGTGACCTTTAACCTTCAGTGTGTCTCTGTGGTCCCTGTATGACCTTTAACTTTTTGCTTGTGCTGGCAGTCCAAGGCGCTGATCCCCCTGCAGTCGGAGGCCAATCCTGAGACCAAGCAGAGGGTGCTCACAAACTACATGTTTCCCCAGCAGCCCCGGCGTGACGAGGGTGTGTGCTGCCATCAAAGGGACTGAAACATTCACCACCCAGCACAGTTACTGACACACACGTAGCCAACATAGTTACCAACAGGCACAATTACTGTCCAACATAATTACAGTTTAGCTCATTTATTATCCTGTGCATGCTCGTGCACATTTACCTGCCAACTGATTTACCAACCAGAAGGGTTACTGACTGATTTTTACACACAGTCTAACACAGTCACTAGCCAGAGGGTTTGTGCAGTGGGGAGGAGGGTGCAGTGTTTGTAGTTGGTGTGTTGATTCCTGATTAGATGAAGCACTCACCTGCTCTCTGGCCCCTCTGATCCTCCTCAGATTACCAATCAGATAGCGACAGCTTTAACCCCGCCCTGTGGGAGGAGCAACGGCAGCAGCGAATGACAGTGGCTTTTGATTTTGAGGAGAAGGAGGAGGAGGACAGTGCGGGAAAAGTGAAGGTACCTTCTCTTTTTTTTTATTTACGAACGCAAACCCAAATCTTACCTTCTAATTCTAACCCTTCAGAACCTACCCACATGTATAACAGAGTGATGGTGTCGTAAAACAGTCAGAGAACGAGGCTTCCAAACAGATTTAAGGCCAAATTCCCTGCTGTATCCTTTAATGTACGTACCCTGATTTGCTCCAGTAAATGCACAGCTACATTAATGGATAATGTGTAAAAATATTAGCTGTGTAAGCTTGTCTGGATAAGAGCGTTGGCTAAATGCCTAACTGTAAATATAACAATTGTGGCAGTTTCCCAGATTATGTCATGTCTGCCACTAGTGCTGTTTGTACATGTGTAATTACTGCAGCCTGCTCAGCTGATGCATTATGTTACAAACATGTAATAAACACTGCTGGCTCTGCTACTCCACGGATTGTTCCTCTGTAATAAATGCCTCTCTCACAGGTTGAGATAAACCTGAAGCGATACCCCACACCCTACCCAGAGGACCTGAAGAACATGGTGAAGTCCATCCAGAGCATTGTGGGTAAGGGTGGCCACGCCCTGAGCCCTGATAAAGGCCCCACGCAAGCCGGCATGGACCTCCATGTCATGGACAAATACGAGCACAAGTGGCCGAGCGCGACCGTAACCGGGCCGAAGGAGATGACTGCAAAGGTAACACCAAAAGCCCACATCCCACTAACCAAAGCCAAAGTCCTGGGGCCACAGGCTTAGGGTTGACATGCACACAGAGGCCGGGTACAGAAAAGACAATGACAGTGGACATTATAGACATATGGCACTCAAAACTGTTCTATATCAGCAACACTACAGTCCCAGCTGTGCCATTACCGGCTGAGGATGGGGGTTGACACTGATGAGGCAGTGATTGGTTCAGTCTAGCCTGGGAAAGACAGGGTATAAGCCTATTAAAGTGATCTGTGTCATCACTCTCTAGCGGCCACTCCTGGCTGACCAAGCACTTGCAAGTTCATGAATTTAGTATATGTTGGCTTTGTGTTCCCCTTACAGAACAGGCAGTATGTATGGAAGGAAGTGAGCTTCTCCTCCCTTTGCTTCTCCTCCTCAGTCTGTGGGGGGGTTGGTGCAGTGGGTGGATACATTTGGCTCGGGGAAGAAAGGGGAGGATAAAAACAGAACATGGGCACAGGGAGGGGATGTAGTTTGGCACGATGCAAAGCAGAGTGTCTGCAGCTCCGTATTCGTGCCAACAATCATGATAAAACACAAGCTCAGGCACAATGTCACTTTTTTAACTAGAGCCAATCCGCAGATAGTCTGAAAGCCTCAGCAAAGTAAGACAAGACCCTGCAAAACAGTGAAAACGGTCTGCATTTGGCATCCTTTTTTCAGTAGTTATTCAGTAACTAAGAGAGAAGAGTTGCAATGCTCAGCTAAGAGGACCAAGGCAGAATACACAATGATATTAAAATTAGGCAGATTGCTGGAGATTCCAGTGTTCTCTCAAACAGTCTAATCCTGTTAGACCAGAGCTCTTTATTTGAACATTGGACTAATGTTGTTGACTTGCATTATCATTTATAATATTTGTCCAATAAAATCTCAATCATAATAATTTTACATTTAAAGTGAAACTTTCTCTGATTTTCATACATGGCATGTGTTTTACAACTCAACTAAACTTCCCAACAGCAGAAAGTTTTGAAACAGTGTGCTGCCAGGGCCTGCTGACTGAGGTTCCCCACTGGCTGCGTCTGATTGCAGGGCCTTAGTCATGATCATGTCATTCATGCAGACTGTCTGTATTCAGATAAAACTGGCTGGAACCGGTCAGCAGTGCTGTAACCTGAGCATGGTTTGGCAGAGGGGCGGGGCTGATCTGACCACGCCTGTACTCTGTTGCCAGGTGACTGACAGAGAGGTTAAAGAATTTCAGAGGGTGGAGCCAGGCCAACTGCACATGCTGGAGAAAGAGGGCGGAGCCGAGGGTTCAGAGGTGGGTGGGGCTTTTGGGTTGTGACTTTGTGGGGTCAGTCAGCTGTATGTGTGCACTCCACAGCGCACGTCTCTCTTTAGTGTGTATTTATCTCTTTACTATGAGTCTTTCTGAAGTGGGTATATGTCCATTGTGTATACACCTGGCATTAGTGAATATGTCCCTCTTTAGTGCTTTGTCTCTCTTTAGTGTGTAGGTCTCTCTACAGTGTACTGGTCTCTCCATAGGATTCCCGATGTGGTTCCCCTAATGATATCCGCATTTCGGACATGAGACCCACGCTGGTGGAGCCTCCAAGCTACAAGCCACAGGGTGTCTTACTGGGAAAAAACAAAAAAGGTACAACAAAGCACCTCAAGACATAAAACCAAACGGATACAGCAAACCAAAGGAACTGCTGGTCTCTTTCGTAGCCAGTAGATTCTGTTCCTCTCCAGAGGGCTACTTGCTTTGCAGCTGCCTGATGACCAGTGTTTGCCCAGTCATGTGACTCTTTCCTCATAACTTAAACCAGAATTAAAGATAGGTTTACTCATGGTTCATTAATTGACTTAATGGTTGACAGTTTCATTTTTGGGTTCAGGTATTGATCATTAGGCTTGTTGATTTGTTGGTTCATGGATTGATCAGTTGGCTGACAAGACTGGTTGATTGATTGCGTGTTGATCAGCGTGTGATGGTTTGATTTAGTGGTTAATTGATTGATAAGTTGTTTGATAGAGTGACAGATGGGAGGCTTGATTGTGTTGACAGAGTCAGAGGAGTCGGATGCAGATAAAGGCCAGTGCCTGAACACCAGCGGGTCCTCAGCCCCCTCCTCGGAGTACTCCCCTTCCCAGGCCTCCAGTGCCTCCTCCAACCCCCCTGTGCCCCGCCCTGTCCCGCCCTCCACCCAGCAGGAGGCCACGACCCCAGCCCACTGGACCAGCAGGTGGGAAACCCAGGCCTGGTCGTATTGTGCATGCATTCACACTCACATGTACACATGCACTTTCTTTCACACCGACTCACCGACACACTTTCATGTTGTTCCCTGCAGGTTTGGCCCAGCCCTGCCCCTCCTCTGTCAGAGGGAGACTCTGCAAACCCGCTGGAGTGCCCCCCCACTGCAGTACGACAGCACAGACCCCCCTGCACCCCCTGCTCCTGGCCCCGCCCCTGCCAACACCTCCGGTCCCGCCCGCCGGCCCCTCCTACGGCAGGAGAGGATCATGGGGCTCCCCCTGGAGCTAGAGGGGTCGCCACGCGCCCCCCGAGCCCGGGCCTCGCCTCAGCCGCCCCCCCCAGTCCCGCCCGCTCGCTGGCACAACTGGACCCGCACCCCAAGCCCGCTTGAGGATCGAACTGCGTTCCCCTCCAAACCCGACCCTTCCCTTGGCCACGCCCCCGCCACAGGCCAGGGGTCCACAACCACATCTGGCCCTTCCCCCCATCCTGAGCGTGACTCCACCCAGCTGCCTGGCTCCTCCCCCTCTTCGGGCCCCTGGGGGGGTCCTGCACGGACAGACTCAGGGCCCCTTGACCCCTATTCAGGCGCCCTTGTGCTAAGCAAGAGCTCGGAGCGGCTAAACCCTGCTAACGCGGCTGACCCCGCTAACCCCGCTAACACCCTGGCTGCCAGGGACTCCAGAGCCAAGTTCAGGAAGTCCCAGAGCATCGATGAGATAGACTCTGCCCCCACCCTTTACAGCATCCCACTGGCCGACACCCAGGGGGGAGGGGCTGATCTCACAATGCCCCTCCCCCAGCCCATCCCCCGCAGCCAGTCCGCCCCCATGCTGGACGATGACACCCTGGGGGCGGAGCCCGAACCCCATCCACAGGGTGGGGGGGTGCAGCAGGGGCTCTATCAGACTGCTGCCCCTCCACCCTTCCCCACCACATCCGAGGGCATGGCCCAGGTGAGCAGGGCCCCTCCCAGAGCACAGCGGGGGTACCTGCCTGGGGAGCCAGTGTTTGGGGGAGTAGGGGCTCCACAGAGCACCGCCCCCAGGTCGCGGCCGGGCCTCCTGCGTCGGGCAGACTCCCTGGTGAGCTCAGCGGAGTTGGCGGTTTTCCGGCGGGCAGTGGAGGCCCAGCAGCTGCAGCTGACGGAGAGGAGTAACCGGCCACTCTACCGGAACCTTCTGGAGCAGCAGCCTGTGCTCCCGCCCGACTCGCACTACCCCCGCAGCAGGGACACGCGCTACGCCATCGCCCACGACCCTAAAAAACAGCCCCCCATCTCCAACCCTGCAGCGGGATACCCCACCAAAAGCCTGCCCCAGCGCCGGCCAATGTCCGCCCGCAGCTTCAGCACTGAGGGGTTTGGGGGTCCCCAGGCGCGCCCTGTCTCTGCCCGCCCCTCCATGGCCGCGCTGCTGGAGAAGGGGCCCCTGGACATGAGCCTAAGCCCCTGCCTGGAGCACGGGGTGGAGCCCGACCTGCAGCCCCACCCCGACGTCCTCACCTCTCACCTGAGCTCGCACCTGTCCTCCCGCATGCCTGCAGACTGGAGGCAGCAGCTCCTGCGGCACATCGAGTCCAAACGCATGGACCGGGTAAGAGCTGGGGCCCCATCTGCGCCAGTGAGAGCTGTTTCCTGTGTGGGTGCCCTCTGCGGGGGGCGTTAGGTCGGTCACCACCCCTGTGTGCATTCTGCCTGTGTGCTCCTGACGCCTATGAGGACCTGCTAATGTGCTAATGCTTGTAAAAATGTGCTGACACGCTAACACGTGTGCTAGTATGCTAACGTGCTACACTCTGCCCCTGTGTTACTGTGTGTACTGCAGACACCAGACACATCCTACTGCTGCCACTACTGATGGTTGAAATGAGGCTTCATGAGTCCCGTTAGGGCGTAGCTGTTCAGCTGCGAATCATCGACTTGTTTGAATCAATGAAAAATGTTTTCTCTCGACAGCCAATGCAGTTATTGGTCCGAATCACTGAGACACAGTGTGTTACCTCCTCCCATTTTGGATTCAGTGAAACCTCACTTCCCCATCACAAGCTGTCACCACTGCTCCAGTATTTACGTTTCTGATTTTGTGGCACTGTGTACAAGATTAGCACAACTAAATATGTTGTGTCACTTTTCAGCATAGTCATTGTTATATTGTTTGTTGTGAGTGGTGATGACAGTATGAGGAGTGTGTGTGTGGTATGCCTTTTGACTATAATGTGGGTGTGCGTGTGGTGTGCGAGAGTGCGAATGACTGTATGTATGAGTGTATGTATGAGAGTGTGTGTGTGTGTGTCTGTGTGTGTGTGTGTGTTTGCTCACTGCTAACCCAGCCTTTTGCTTCTCGCCTCTGTCCAGCTTCCCCATGCACTCATGTCACATGATTGTTTCCCTCCAATCAGAGCGCTGTCCTAAAGCACAACACGCTAAACTTGGGCAGGCTGTACTCTGGACGTGCTGCCTCACCGCATGCCCCTGGACACATGACAATAAACTTTTACAGTAATGCAAACCCCAGGCAGCACTGGCCTCCTCTCACACAGGTGAGTACCAGGTGTGCATCACTCAGGGCCTTCGCGACAGCAGAGAAGCTCCACCCCCCATGTGTAGGACCTACCACTGTAAAGGCTAACACTGTCATTAGCCTTAGTGGAATTCTGCATTTATTTTGATCACATGATCAGAACTGGTTGTGGTCAATTGTGTCATACCACTATCAAAATTGGAAATTTTAGTGGTAAGTCAAAATCAACTGCAAAGATGGTTTTAGAGAAGTAAAAATTATGGCAGCAATCATAATAATAATAATTCAGCAGGAACTTAAGATGATAACATCCATTACAACATAGGTGCTCACAGGCGATTGGTCAGTTTGATCTCTGAATGCCTGTGGGAGAATTTGGTCCTCTATTTCCAGTGTCATTACATAGCTAACATGTGCACTCATGATACAAAAGAGCATCGATTTAAACACCAACAAAAGTGATATGACAAAACATGTCCATAAATGGCTGCTATTTATGTTCTGCCTTGCTCCTCTGTTGTTTTTCATGTCTCTGGCTGTGTGGTTGTGATGTGCTGGTGTTTGGTCATTGTTTCAGTAATGTTGTGTCACAAGTGAATGGGAATGTAACCAGAATGGTCCCCGCTGGTCCTGAACTGCTCTGTGCTGAGCAGACATGCGAGTCCCTGTCCTGACTGTTATATTAGCTATGGGGGAACTGCTTTGTAATGGTGAAAGAGCTCCATAAGTACAGCCTGAGACGTGGCTGCCATGAAACCGTCCTCTGAACGAGTTTCCTCTCTCTGAAGCGATGGAGTGGAGTGAGGCCCCCCTGGTCCAGTGCCCCCCCCCCCCCACACACACTGTTCAACCATAAGCTTTACCCCTCCCTCCCTCTGTCTCCACAGGGCCCTCTCATAGAAAAGCAGCAGGACGACTTGTCTCCCATGAGCCAGTGGGGCCCGTACGCTCTTGCAAGGCGGGACGTCCCACCGGAAATCCTCATCAGAAAGGTGGGCATGGATTAGGAGGCGGAGTCACTGAGACCCCTCTCTTAAAGAGGTGGAGCCATTAGTAACCCTACCTTAAAGGAGAGGAGTCACCATGAGCACTTCCATGACCCCCCCCCCCCCCCCCCCACCCAGAGGCGGTGTGTGTGTCTGCGCAGCTGTGTAATCTGTCTCTCTCTGTGCAGGCAGGCGGTCTCCCACACCCCACCCAGGGGATGATGCTGCCGTCCGTGACTGGACAGAGCCCGACATATGAGGGGGGGGTTGGAGATCTCCCCTTCCAGCCATACCCCTCCCCACTGCCAACACCCACCCCCGCCGCCCGCCCCCAGAGCGCCCGATCCCTCATACAGACCAAAGGACAGAAGGGCAGGGACACCTACCAGGAACAGGTGAAGCTTCGGCTCCTCTACACTGTAAACAGTCTCACGGGCATGTGTGTGAGTGCATTTGTGTGTGTATTGGCTGTGCTGTCTCTCACAGGTGTGAGTGTGTGTGTATTGACTGTGCTGTCTCTCACAGGTGTGTGTGCAGATAGAGAAGAGCCCAGGCCTTGGGGTTTGGATGTGTGTGTGTATTGACTGTGCTGTCTCTCACAGGTGTGAGTGTGTGTGTGGTGTGTGTGTGTATTGACTGTGCTGTCTCTCACAGGTGTGAGTGTGTGTGTGTATTGACTGTGCTGTCTCTCACAGGTGTGTGTGCGGATAGAGAAGAGCCCAGGCCTCGGGGGTTTGGGATTCAGTATCTCAGGAGGAGTAACTGGGCAGGGAAATCCCTTCCGACCTTCAGACATGGTGAGACTACAGCTCTCCCTCTCCCCCTCCCCCTCTCTCCACATCAGGTAATAGTGTTTCTGTTGCCCATTAGCGCCCGTGACCCAGTAAGTGTCCAGACAGGAGCAGGTCCTGAAGGATCTTTAGATGGCTGCTAACCACCTGTCACTTTTGACTTATAGGGTATCTTTGTCACTAGGGTACAACCTGATGGGCCTGCTACCCACCTGCTCCAACCTGGAGACAAAATTCTGAAGGTGAGAAACTGAAGTGTGTGAGACCGGTCTGTATGTAAGTGTGTGTGTGTTACAGGCTGTGTGTGTGTGTGTGTGTGTGTGTGTGTGTGTGTGTGTGTGTGTGTGTGTGTGTGTGTGTGTGTGTGTGTGTTTCTGGCTGTGTGTGTGTGTGTGTTACAGGCTGTGTGTGTGTGTTTGTTACAGGCTGTGAGTGTGTGTGTGTGTGTGTGTGTGTGTGTACAGTTGCTCTGTGTCCCATGTCAGCATTCAGATTGCAGAACTCATCAGCTTTTCAGTGCAACTCTGGATCAGATTTTTTCACAGTTTCCTTTAGTCAATTGAAGTCACTCAGGCTGTCCACCTTAGAGTCTCATAGACAGGGCAAACCCTGTGCTCCCCCCCCCCCCCTCTCTCTCTCTCTCTCTCTCTCTCTCGGTTTCTCTCATACACTCTCAGTCATCTAACTCTGCATTTTGTACTCTCTGTTGCAGGCCAATGGACACAGTTTTTTAAACATGGAGCACACAACTGCTGTGTGTCTGCTGAAGAGTTTCCATAACCCCGTGGACCTGCTCATCTCCCGAGAGGGCAGAGCCTGACACTTTCACCCACAATCCTCTCTTCTGGGATAGAACACACTAACACACTCTTACCCACTATCCTCTATCAGAGTGCACTCTGGGATAGACCACACAAACACATTCTTACCAACAAAACAGTAACATTTGCCACTTGCTGGATCAATGGCAAACACTAGTGCCAAATGTAAGAAAGAATGCGTTTCTCTCATTACTACTGTACATAAAGGGTTCAAATTTGATGTTGACTTGATTGTAATGTATTTATATCGAACAGCTTCATGCTGTACCGTGGTGCAAATATTTCTTTCGTTTTTTTTTTTTGTTGTTGTTTTTTGTTTTTTGTTTTTGTGCAATGTTCCTTCATTTTTATGCCTTTATATTAATTTCATCTTTATTATCATTTAGATTTTAAAGAGAGAAAGCACACTGGGTCTTTAGGCGCTAACGATCACCATGAACACTGCCTCAACTTTGCATATGCCTTTATCAGCATTTAAAATAAACAAAGTGGAAGCTTGACCCGCAAGAAGACAGACACAGATAAGAATGTATCCTATTTGCTATTTTCATAATAATTCAAAGGAATCTTATTTATTGTTCATATATCCCTGACGTACAGATTCTCTGGATGCCAAATCTAATGGAAATTGACGTGTCTCTGAAAATGCCAGTTCCAATCCCTCTGGAGCAGACACTGTGCTACCTATTCAGCATATCCTAAAATGCTCGTGATTTTTCAGTGTTCAGGGTCCCCTATTACAGTGTGTCTAATCACTAAATGCATTCATACAGTCTGTCTGGATGTTTTAACGCTGTTCAGTGTCTCATCCTCTGGATTCAAACCTGCAATCCTGACTGTAATTCCAGTGCCATAACTGGTACCTCTCTCTGCTTCTTTGTGCATGTGTGTACTTAAGCGCATGTGTGTGTGAGAGTGTGAGTGTGTGTGTGTGTGTGTGTGTGTGTGTGTGAGAGAGTGTGAGTGTGTTCGTGTGTGTGTGTGTGTGTGTGTGTGTGTGAGTGTGTTTCCAATACAATGCTGTCACTCGATGCTGTGTGCTGGCTGTGGCACTGTCAGGCAGTGGACATTTCCTTCACACACAGGGGGCCAGCCATAAGCCCTGAATCCCTGAACCACAAGCGAAAGCTGAGCGCATCACAGTCACTCCAGCCATACGCTGCAGGCTGCCAGCTGCCAGCTGCTTTTGCCTGGTGACACTGCGCAGGATGAGAGGGTGGGACAGTGTCACGTGCACGCTCACACAGATCACTCTAGCATAGTCTGTGTGCGCATTCACTCTGCACACTCTGGCATTGTAAACGTGCCCTGTCACAGAGCATGCTCTGGCATGGCTCTGTGAGGAAAACGCAGGGATGAATGCAGTTAAACTGCATTCTGAGAACGTGGCTCAGGATTTTAAAAAAAGCCTCAACTGGCTTTTATTAACAGTGCCACTTGGACTGTGCTTCTTTGACTGGCATTGGAGGTTTTCACATTTGTGCGATGTGTCTCTGAAAATGTCATTAAGAGAGCTCTAAAGCTGTAGATGAGGTGGTTTTAATAGAGTAAAAATGTGGCAACATCATGGTGACAGAATGCGCAGCTTGTGCCACACAATCACAGAACTTACAGTGAAGCTCAGCAGTGCCAAAGCTGTACAGGGCCGCCAATATTTGCCAAACTTTAAAGGATGTCTTTAAGTATTTCAGTGTTTTTCCAATTCCTTTCTGTCAAAGTAATGCTTTTATCATCAGCCATTACAAAGACAACTGGTGCCATAATGTTCCTATAAATGTTAGCCTATATTATAAACCCTTAAAAAAGTTATTTTCCTTTATATGGAAATATGTAGTTTTTTAAATGACATTTTTAAGAAAAACAAATCACTCAAAGCCTAATAATTCCCCACAGAAGGACTTTGACAAATTTGTGCCTAGCTGTTTTAAGGTATTTACTGTCTTTGCCAAGATTGTGAAATTTTATGTGGTAAATTATTACAAAAAAAAATTTGAAGGAAGACAAATATTTAGACGATGGAGGAGAACAGCTGTATCTGACCTGTATAATACAGTATATTACTACAGTAATTGTGAAATTGTGTTATACAGAAATATATGTATATGAATATCAAAATTATCATTTTTATGCATTAAGAATAAAGCTAAACATAAGGAGCCAATAAGTGGTACTTTTCAGTCTTGCAGCACTGATGTAAATACTTTTAAATGACAACACGTTTAGAACGTTGACAGTGAACTTACGCTACGCTTCTACGGACTTGCTGGACTTGAAAGCTCATTTGTGTTATAAAAAAAAGTAATTTGAATGGACACACGAATGAAAACAAAATGCAAAATACGGTGCAGCAGGGTGACGGAGCCGTTTTAGGCTCTGGAAGTGTGATTTTGCACAACATGTTTAAGAACAATGTGGAAAAGTATTGTAAAGTAATAAAAACTGTTATTTGATTGTTAAATTATTTTGTCATATCTGTGTGTGCCAGTTTTTTAATAGCAAAAAATACATTTAGCTATTTAAAATGAAGTGGATTGACAGGAATATATGTGTTTATATTCAGTGTTTTAGTTTATTAGTAAAATAAGCTATGGGATTTGATATCTGAAATCTGACCTGGGTTTTGAAAGTAAAACAATGCTTGTATGTAAATATGCCTCCAACCGCTCGTATAGAATGACTACTGACTACATTCGTAATGCGATAGTGGTGGGTATGACAGCTGGCCAGATCTAGGGCAGTTCTCAGGTCAGGTCGGTGCAAGCAAAATGCAAAGAGAACCGCGATAACAGCGATGGCGTCATACCCCTCCGTGCTGCAACACTTCTCCATTGCGCATGTGTGACAGATGTTCCGCATGCGCAGAAAGGCGTATTGCACTAGAGTGATTTCATGGCGGAGCATCCTGAAGAAGAATCCCTTTGAGAAATATATTTCACCCGCAAGCCTTTCGGTTAACATCTGTACAAAGCTATCGAATTCAGGTGGAAACCTGCTTTTACTCTTATTTTATTTTGAGTTTGCGAAAGAGACGAAATGAATTGCAGCACGAACGTTATTCAAGTGACGAATGTCTCTCCTAGTACCACATCCGAACAAATGAGAACCTTGTTCGGGTTTCTTGGGAAAATTGAAGAACTCCGGTTGTTTCCACCAGAGTAAGTAGGGAGAAATGCTTGTTACACGCGATGTTTCTAAATAATTCAAAATATCGATTGGACTAATGTATGTTAATCCAACAAATGACGATATTGTTACTTGAGGCCTAGCCGGACCACCGATTTAAACCTCCGCTGTGGTAGCTAGGACCGTTAGCGCCACAGCTGTACCAGTACATCGGGAAGTTAGTGCTGGATGTGCTGTAGCTCGCTGTTCAGCACCGGCTGCAGGCTGGCTGCTAGGTAACCACAATTAACGTTACACAACTAGAACTGGTCCCACGGAAGCTGTCTTTAACTCCCAAACGTTGGCCCAGTTATCACTAATATTAGCCGCTGTTAAGTTTGTGATAGGTAGTCCACCATATTCTTGGCTACATAGCAAACTAGCCACAGGTCAGATCATATCAGCTAACATTTAATGTTTGTTGGGAGGTTATCGTTAACTAGACATTTTAGCTGATAGCATTATCGAGCTACAGTTAGTGGTGGCACGTGCCATTTGCGACTTCCTAATTTTGTTATAATTAGCCTGCTAGTGACATAACACATTGTAATTATCTTAAACGATGGCCTAATGAGCTCTTTAAAGGAAAACCACATAGACCCTGATATTATGAGCTAGTACATGGAACGTTTTTGCTGGCTTCTAGCTTGATTTCTGCTATCGATTCCAATCCTTGAAATAAGTTGCCTACGCATCTTGGTAACTATAGCAACAGCAGATCTGGGTTTGAGGCGGTTCAGCATCACAAGCTGGTAAAACCCAGTGGACTTCCGTCAATCAGGTCGATCCATTATAGCCTGAAATTGAAAGGTTATATAGTAACTCACAACTAGAACCTTACGTGTGAAGTACTATTGCTTGCTCGCAACAGCCGTGTGGCTGTAATTACATTGATATTACTTTTAGCTGCAAGCCGTCCCTCTTTAGCAGTCGTGTAGCGGTGATGGAGACCATGCTTGTTTGTGTCGCGCAACAAATCTGTGTTTTTTTCCAGTGACTCTCCCTTGCCAGTGACCTCACGTGTCTGTTTTGTAAAGTTCCATGAGTGCGAGTCGGTCGGAGTCTCCCAGCATTTGACAAACACAGTCTTCGTGGACAGAGCACTGATAGTCGTCCCTTTTGCCGAAGGTTGGTGCCTCTTTGTGTAATTGCTGTGTTTGTTGATCTTGTTTGTGCTGTCATTTATTCTTAGTTTAACAAAGAGTGAAAGTCCAGTAGAGAAGCTTAGGATGAGAGACCCTTAGGAAAGCCCTTGGTATACTGTATCAGGGAGGTTCCTTTCCTGCTGTGTCCTGTAACAGAAGCAGGGAAAGGTGCAGAGATCCCCATGCTTCCCCAGCTGTGCTGGTGGGAGTGTGGAGGCTCTGGGAATGATGGACAGGCTACAGTGTGACCAGCTAGCAATGCTGTCCTTACCCTGTCACCCAGCAGTTCTGTACCAGGGACTGTGTCTGCACTGTCAGCCTGCAGCCTGTGGCCCTATACCAAGGGCTGTACCTGCCCCCCCTGCCCTTTCTCAAGGCCCCTCTGGAGGTGGGGTGTATTGGGAGGAGTGCAGGGAGGAAGAGAAGGGTCAGTGGCAGCCTCTGTAGAAGGGAGGAGTAGCTGTCATGTGTAGCTAATCTTGCTTTCCTCCCCATTCAGCTGATCCTCTATTAAACTGTTTCTCTTATCTGTGTGTGTGATTTTTGTAGTGGAGAAGGCAAATGCAGAGTTTCCTCCCTGATGCCCGAAGGGGACTGTAGACAATTACAAAAGAGACCAGGAAGCACTCAAGTCCCCTCTGTTCCCCTGATGTAAACCCCCTTTCTCTCTCTCTTTGTCTTTCTTTCTCCCTCCCTCTTTTCTCTCTCTCTCTCTCTGTCTCTCTCTGCTTCTGAAGGGCTTTTGAAATGGAAATGTTGAAATTTAGAAGATGATAGTTTTAATCTCTTGTAGCGTAAAATGGAATTTATTTTTCGAAAAGGATTTTTATCACCATTTTAATTCTTCTCAGCCATGGTATTAGGATTATATTCTGTGATGTTTTAATTTATATTTGGACAAAAACCTTATTCAGCCCTTTGTTATTGGCACGACCCTGAAATCATTGTATTTCCTCAGACTCTGGTGTATTTTAAACAGGAGAACTATTGTGGGTCTTTGAAGAATCTTGAGTGTGGTAAGACGCAGGTGTAGAAATTGGGGGATTGTTTTTTTAATCATAGTTCTACAAGGCTGAACTGAAACTATTCTCTCTTCTCAAATTTCATTTCCACTGCTTCACCCCCTCATGTTTTAGCCACGGCCATCTTAGACCTAAAGTTTCTGATGTTGCTGTCATTTCTGTGGTTCACTGGGTTAGCCCCTGCACCCCACCTCCTCAGTAGGAGTTTACACACACTCTCACACACACTAGCTGGGTTGACACATTTGCAGCTGAACTAAATGTCTTTTTTAAGTCCACTCACCTGAGGAGAGAGAGGAGGGCCCCACTGCTGTCTTTAACACTCGTTTTCCTTTTTTTGTTGTTGTGTTTTCCAGTTCTTCTTTTTCCTGGTTCAGCGCTCCCTGTTAACCAGGCCCAGCTGTCAATACCAGCCAACCGTTTTGCCTCCTGCAGCTAATCCTGTTTCTCAAATGTGGCCTTTTTTTCCATGTCTGTGTGTCTGTGTAAAGATGATGATGATGATGATGATGAAGGTGTGGTGTTAGAGCACGACCGTGGAGCGTACGGCTGACATTTCTCTGCTCTTGATGTTCTCTCTGCAGTTCTGGGCAGATTAGGCTCAGTGCTGTGTCAAAGAGCAGGGCTTTTGCTGGTCTTTAACTCTAAGTGTCGCCAGGGCAACCAGTTGGTTCTGCGATCTCTTAAAGCAGTCAGGGTGAACAGCAGCTGTAGTGTCTGTTGGTTTACCCTTGTTAGTGTGTTAGACGCCAGGTAAGCAACATGGAGGTCTCTCCCCTCTGCTATCCAATAAGCCACCTGGAACATAGACACCAGCAAAAACCCAAAGAAAGAGCAGCCGATCATAGGAAAGTACTCTCTGTCTGTTTGAGAGAGAAGGAGCGTGTGCGCGTTTGCACATATCAGAGCCGTGCGTGTGTTTGTGTGTCTGTGTGGATCTTCTGGTAAGTTAAGCACTTCGTAATAAAACTGTACCCTTTTTGCTGTTGATCCCAAAAAGAATTATGAACTGTTTTTGTTTTGTGTATCTTGATTTTTCTGTGTGCTTTAGCGAAGCAGCCGACGTGAGTCGCTTGTTCATTACACATCTAATGAAACCCCCAGGGAAGAGCCGGCTGTGCTTGCTAGCGTTTGGTTCATGACTTTAAAAACAAGGACAGGTGATACAACCTTGGAAGTGTTCACCACAGTAGTGTGTATTGTGACATTTTATTTTTTTATTTTATTTCTCTTTTTCTCTCTCTAGTTTTCTACAATAATAAGTAGACAGGGAACACAGATAAAATGAGAAGAATGAGTTTTTATGTCATTTGAAATGATTAAGTTTGAAAGAGTGTGTGAGGCGAGTGTGTGAGCGTGTATGTGTAGCTGTGTTCACTTTAGTGTGTGAGTGGTGTATGCATGCAAGTGTGAGGAGTGTGTGTATTTTGCGTGCGTGTGTAGCGTGTGAGAGTCATGCATGCGTGTGTGCGCGCACGTCAGCTGCGCTATAGTAACACCGCTTTCCTTCGTCTGCAGGAGTGATCCCAGATGAGGCGAAGGCACTGTCTCTGCTGGCTCCAGCCAACGCTGTGGCGGGCCTCCTTCCTGGGGGAGGGCTCCTCCCTACGCCCAACCCCCTGGCATCGGTGCGCCTTCCTCGCCTCTCACTCACAGTGCACTCAACACTAACTCACACAATGTCACTTTCATTGTAATCACAATTGAGTCTCATGACACTGGTAGCACTTTCAAGATCAATGTGCTATTTATTTAATGTTTGCTCTATCTGTTGTTAGATTTTTCATAGCAATAAAGAACCTTTCTTAGTGATTGAGATCACTAATGGAACGTTAGTATTCTGTAACTATGTGGCTTGCAGTGAGGTGTCCTGTGATTGGGTAGTCTCTACAGTGAAGTGTTCTCTGATTGGTTCTGTAGATCGGGGGAATGCCTCTGGCAGCTCTGGGCGGCCCAAACCTGGACCCTGCTCTGGCTGCTCTGGGTTTGCCTGGATCCAATATAAACTCTCAGGTGTGTGAAACGACCCGCCCCTCTGTGTGGGAGCTGGGATTGGCTGAGATACTGTGTGAGCTGTGATTAGATTGGGCAGTTGACATGCTTCTCTAACTAAACTTTCTGTTCTCTCAGACTCTGGCTGCTGATCAGCTGCTGAAGTTCATGACCTCTGTGGATCCAAAGTGAGTGTCACACCTGAATATTACCCAAGAGTGCACTGCTAAAGTGTGTCTGTATAATACAGCACACTGTAAGTGTCACATAATGAGGCGTGCGTGTGTGGGTACATGTGTTATGTTTGTAGCTGTATTGTGAGTAGTGTTGGGTCGATACCAAAACTTGACTTCGTTTCCAATACCAGCTTGGTACCTTAAAATAAACTGAAAGTAAACCAAATAGCGAACTAGCGATAGCATAATGGCAACCGATTATAAGACAGAAAATTGAAGAACAGAACAGAGACAGTGCTCGCTTTTTAGTTCCACGCACACATCAACCTTGGACCCAATAACGGGACTATAACTATTACAATTTACAAAGTATCAAGTCCGCCACCAAACGCTGTGTCTCTTGAGCTGGAGCAACGAGCGTCTCGGTTTCTCAATTCCTCTCATCTCGCGCTGATACTCTGCTGAGGAATCCAGCTCGCCTCTGATTGGCTGGCTGCAGCGAGCATTAGTCAGAATACTTAAAATGACACTGCTCAATGACGCAATGTTTTTCCCATGAATGCAATAGAAATTTATTCCAGCGTGTTTTCATCAAGTACCGAAATTACAACCCTAATTGTAAGTATAGCTGTGTTATGTTTGTAGTGGTATTGTGAGTATAGCTGCCATGATTGTGTTCTGAACTCCACGCAGGTTGAATCATGTGACCACAGGCCTTAGCCTGAACCCTGGACTGAAGGCAGATGCGTCCAATAAGGAGATCGAGGAGGCCATGAAGCGCGTCAGAGAGGCCCAGTCTCTCATCTCCGCAGCCATCGAGCCGGGGAGTAAGTGTGCTGCTCTGGGGGCAGTAACTGTGCTGTCTGTCTGCTTCTGCGCAGCTGTGTCAAAGCTCTGCTCCCTCTTGTACTCCCTCCTCTGTGCTGTAACTGTGCTGTCTCCTCTCCCCTGCAGATAAGAAAGACAGCAAGAGGAAGCACTCTCGTTCACGCTCCAGGTCCCGGAGGCGACGGTCTCGGTCACGCTCCAGACACAGGTAAAGACACACCCCTTCGGTACATACTCACAAAAAATGCCCCACAGGCTGGCTTCAGTTTTTACTGCAGCTGTACCTGAGGCAGGTAGGTGTGTGTGTGCATGCGTGCGTGTGAGTGTGTGTGTGTGAGTGTGAAGTTGTACCTGAGACAGGTGTAGATGAGCCTTTGGTTTCTCTGCAGGCGGTCAAAGAGCCGGTCGCGGCGACGTTCACATTCGCGGTCCAGGAGTAGGAGGAGGTCCAAGAGTCCCCGTAGGAGGCGGTCCCGATCCAGAGACAGGGGGCGTGGCTCTGACAGTAAATCCAGGCAAGCAAACCTGCCCCAAACCATGTGTGACACAGGTGTGCGTCTGAGCCATGGCGACTGTGGATGATTTCACTGACCTCCTCCTCGTCCTCCTTCTCCTCAGGGACAGAAAGAAGGAAGAAAAAGAAAAGAAGCGTTCCAAAACCCCGCCGAAGAGCTACAGCGCCACCCGCAGGTCACGCAGCGTAAGCCGGTGAGTGCACCTCAGGCAGGGCAGGGCAGGGCAGGGCAGGGCACGGCAGGGCAGGGCACGGCAGGGCACGTGCATGTGTGTCTGTTATGTTTTTGTGTTGTCTGTGAGTATTGTGTGTGTGTGCGTGCACACATTGTGTATGTTTTCATTATATGTTGATTACAAGGTGCTGTATGTGTATGGGTTAGTACGTGAGCATCACATGTGCCTTTGTGAAAGGGTGGGGGTGTGAATTGTTTGTGTCGCACATGTATTGTGTGAAATGCATACATATCTTTGTGCTGGGTCAGGACAGTTCTGTGTTTTTTTTTTTTTTTTTTGTAATTGTACGTATGTCTCTGCATTTATTGCATGTGTAATCACGTGTATGTGCTCCTTTAGGAGGCGCCGGAGGAGTCGCAGCGCCAGCAGGTCTCCCCGGAGGAAGCCGTCCAGGTCTCCCTCCCCCAGGAGGTGAGTCCAGCAGTTACCATGGCAGCTGACATACTGTAACCAGAGCAACCAGTTCAGGCTGTCAAATAGCAGATATCCAGCTCCATCAGATTTCAGAGTTTTCTGCCTGAATTTCACATCCTTTGAGTTGAGAATTGTTTCACAGTAGCTGTTTCTTCCTGTTCTGTCACAAGCAAGCAGTGTAGCGGTGCAGTGAAAATGCAGACATTGACATTGGAATCATAACTTTGTGTGATAATCTTCATCACCTGTGTGCGTCCCAGACACAAGAAGGAGAAGAAGAAGGACCGGGAGCGAGAGAAGGAGCGAGATAGGAGCAGAGATGAACGAGAGAGATCCACCAGCAAGAAGAAGAAGAGCAAAGACAAGGACAGGGAGCGGGAGAGGGACAGAGACAAGAAGTCCGACGATAAGGGTGACTCCAAGGTGACTTAAACTCTGACCCCGTCTGCATAAACACACAGCTCTGTGGGGATGGTAATTAACAGTGCTGGTTAGGGATGCTTCTGCTCTCATCGCTGTCACTGATGTCATCGCTACACTCATACCTGTGTATAATACATATGTATGACAAATCGGTCAAGAACTATGTCAACATAAAAACCAGTGATGTGAATATAAAAGAGAGGTAGTCCAGTATGTTCATGTGAAGTAGAGTTCGGCTGCGTTCCAACACTTTTTCTCGTCTCCTCCTTTCCTCCACTCATTTCCTCCCCTCCTTTCCTACCCTGGAAGTATGCCGGAAATATGTGGAGGAAAGGAGGGGAGGAAATGAGTGGAGGAAAGGAGGAGATGAATCGAAAGTTGGAACAGCTAATCCGATTCACCCGTCATCAAAGTCGACGTCGGCTATTGATGAAGTAATAATTTCGAACGACTCGGAGGATACCAAAGCCAATCATGCTTCTGGAACACCTCCAGCCCTGTTCCTGCATTAAAATATGAATGTTAGTTTCTCGCATTCTGCTCATGATGTAACATAAGCATTTCTACAAGGAATAAATACATTTACCACAACATAAACTCGCTCAATTTTACATTAGTAAAATGACCATTTGTATCTGAAAAACATGAATATATCGCATCAAAGTGGTTATGTTCGAAAACGCAAAAGTTTTCTCATGAATGTAGATTGCCTGTTTACTGTTCTGGCACTAATATTCAGGTGTTGGTAAATCCCTTGTCATGTTTTAGAACTTTTCGATGGGGAAATATTCTGTGGGATGGTCATTTAATCTGACTGGTTGTGAGCACAGTGATGTCACGCAGAAATGTGAAAAGACTTCCGCGGTAGGATACATCGATGTATCCTCCGTTTGGAGGAGACAAGAAAGGAGGAAAGGAGGAGGCGAGATTGCGCTTTGGAAGAGTGGAGGAAAGGAGGACACATAATCAGCTTCCGGGGCACGGAGGAAAGCAGGAAAGGAGGAGACGAATTTGAGTATTGGAACGCAGCCTTCATGTCATTGCATAATTGAGGGTAACGGTTGTGTCTCCCTGCCCCGCAGCGCTCAAAGTCCAGCCTGCAGCAGACAGAGGGATCCCATAAGGCCGAAGCCAGCCAGGTACAGCAGCCTGTCCATGTCAACATACACACACACGCTCATACACACTCAAACAAACGCACACACGCTCATACACACTCACACAAACGCACACACACAAACACACGCTCATACACAAACGCACACACGCTCATGCGCACACACACAAACACACGCTCATACACACACAAACGCACACACGCTCATGCACACTCACACAAACGCACACACGCTCATGCACACTCACACAAACGCACACACGCTCATACACACTCACACAAACGCACACACGCTCATACACACTCACACAAACACACACACGCTCATGCACACTCACACAAACGCACACACGCTCATGCACACTCACACAAACACACACACGCTCATGCACACTCACACAAACGCACACACGCTCATACACACTCACACAAATGCACACACGCTCATACACACTCACACAAACGCACACACGCTCATACACACTCACACAAATGCACACACGCATACACACTCATGCACATGCACTCACATGCACAGACTCCCGCACACAAACTCACTAAGCTGCAGTGTCAACTTTGTTCTGATGTTGTAGGATTGTTCGTAAATACACTCTTATCTGTGAAAAGAACATTATCCAAATTGTTCCACATAATCATATTATTTTGTGTGAAGATGTTGATGCCTTGAAATGTATAATGTATAATGTGTGTGTGTGTGTGTGTGTGTGTGTGTGTGGTTCTGCCACAGGTGATGAGAGACTACGATGAGGAAGAGCAGGGGTACGACAGTGACAAGGACCGAGAGGAGAAGAGGGACTCAGACTCAGCCCCAGAGCCTGCAGACCCACCCCCTGTGGAGAAGAACGCCAGCGAGACTGTGAAGGGGTCAAAGGTCAATGGTGATGACCACCATGAAGAGGATATGGATATGAGTGACTGAGCTTGTCTGCAGGGGGTGTGGCCTGGTCAGCCCTGCTTATATGTGGGCGTGTCCTGGTCGCCCTTGGCTCTGTATGGGTGTTTCCTCCAGCGTGTCCACACCCAGTCCTCCAGCTTTTTAAGAGGTTTTTTTTTTTTTTTTTTTTCTTTCTTTTTTTGTTGTTGTTCTGTTTTTGGGCAGCAAGGCAGTGTGGCTCTAGGACTGGGGTCTTAAACTTAGTTTTTACTTTCTGGATCCTGTCACGGTGCAGGAGGTGCTGTGGAGAGATCAGTGTGCTGTACGCATGTGAGAATCACACGTTCTGTCTCTTTTCCTTTTTGTCCATGTTGATATTTGTAAACGAACAAAAATAAAGGAATGGTCCGATGTAAAGGTGTGCTTGTAACCTGGGGTCTGCTGTAGCTCGTGTGTGCTGGAAGGTCATGGCCACTGAAGCCATGTTGTTCTCACCTCACACTGCTGTGTGTGTGTGTGTGTGTGTGTGTGTGTGTGTGTGTGTGTGTGTGTGTGTGTGTGTGTGTGTGTGTCTGTGTGTCTGTGTGTCTGTGTGTGTGTGCATGCCAACAGCAAGCTGTGTGACATGTCTGTGAGGCAGTTAGCAGTGTGTGCTGTCTGCTGGTGTGTGTCTGTGTGAGCAACCATGTGTTTGTCTGAATCATTGTTTCTTTCATGAATGTCAATTTATTTGATGTTCTTTCAAAAGCAATGGGAAAACAAATCACACATTTGAGAAATGCTATTTTTCACTTTCCTGACATACAACTTCAGTCATTTTTCTTCTCAAAGCAGTGAAATAGTTACCTGATTTATGACACTTTTTCACATTGTCGTCAACAAAAGTACACAAATTCCTATGAGTGTGAGTAGGAAAATCATACATTTGAGAAAAAATGTCTTTTCTCCCTTTTGAGGTAAGACTACAGCCTTTTGTTTTTTCTTGATTTAAATAGTAATACATATTTAGCCATTTCCCCTTGTGAATGTTAAACATGGATGATTTTCTATCAGCGTACACAGTTCTAGAAACTACAGTATTAGATGAGTATAGTCTTTTCTATTTTTGTTTTCACTGAAATATATTTTTCCCCCCTTACTATCCTGAGAAATGTACAGGTGAGAACCTGTAGGTCGGGGGTGTCACTCTGCCTTATTTAAAAATCACTTTAGACCCACACATTTTACACAGGACTTTATAATGAAGGGTATAAAATGCTATTCAGCCCTCTGAACATTCCTTCTTGTGTAACATGTTTTTTCATCGTTACCCGAGGAATCTGATCGGAGAGGTATGTGTGTTGGAAGACATGACATCATACTTGCCGGTCATTGAGATTGGGATAGAGGAGTGCAGAGGTAAGAGCTACACATGACTACTGGAAATGATGAGTATAAGACAGGCATCATAGAGAGTAAGAGTATGTCGTGATTCATCAACCCCATTATGGTGGAGCTCCTTTCAGCTATCAGTCTGAACCAACCAAAAACATCTTTCTCTCAACAGTCAATGCAGTCGAATGAAGTTGGCTCCCTGCCCCCATCTACGTTTTCCCAGATAAGCAAGGGTGAGGGTCTGTTGGGAAACTCCATTTGGCGCTGTGTCGGGCTGCACTGTAATCCAACAAAGTGATGCTACTTTAATGTGCTTTTTGCCTCTTTGTTTTTCCGTTCATAGCTCTGAAACCACAGACGCACTTCCACAGTCATCGACCTGCTCGAGCACCCTTTATCTACTAAACTACCCTAGGTGAGTCTGGACTGTCCCAGCATGCATTTCTCTCTTCCATCACTTACTTTCTCACATATTTATCTGATTCACATATATCATACATCACATATATGGCTGAATCCAGAAGCTTATTCGTTTTTGTAAACTAGGAAACTAGCATGCCAAAATAGTTTGCCTGTGTCAGAGAAGCTCATTCACTGATCCTCTCGAATTATCAGAGTGATTTAGCGATATCTCACAGCCCAAAATCATACATGCCATGCCTTTATTAACTCACTAAATGAATTAATTCTACATTTAAATGCATAATACAGAAAGTGCAATCCTACCTTGGTCTCTCCCCCTCTCTACCTCCCTCCCTCCTGCCATTTCCCTCTCTTCCTCCTTCCCTTCCTCCATCCTGCCATCTCTCTGTGCTCTGTAGTGCGAAGGTCTGCGAGGAGAAGTTGCGTTATGCTGCGTATACCTGTGTGGCCATTGACACGAACTTGAGTCCCTGGGAAGAGTGACATAGACCCTCCTCACAAAGCAGGCCCTGCTCACATGGATTTTATATACACTTGCTGTTGCTAACACTGTTCATATCACAATATCTACAAAAATGCCATTCACAGCTGTACATAATAAACACGAAATGTCAAAAAGAGATGGTCTCATGTGTGGTTTCTCATCTCAGCAGGGTGACTCATTCCATGGTGCGCTCATTCACATGAAACGGATGCACAGACTCATAACTGGCTTCCAATTCAAGAGTTCAAACGATCTCGATCCCATATTGTCGTACGGTAGGGAGGTCCACTGGAAACAACAGTGGAATCAGCAATACCAACACAAGTTGACATCACTGTCAAGAAAGGCCTGTGGGGGGGGGACCTTTGCATGCGCACGCCCACTACACCATTGGTTGCTACACTAACTTCTATCTAGGATATACTGCAAACCTAGTGATATGAGAATATTAGCAAATAAAACCTGTTTTATGAAAATGTTCATTTCAATTATACTGACTGGGTAAAATTAATGTTTTATCTCTGGGAAGTACCCGTGGTGGTATAAGCGGGATAATGCTTTCTGAGGTTATGATTATGCGACAACAACATACTTTGCGGATAGCCTTCAGCACGTCAGATGTTGTCGCCCTCTGTTGGTTACTATTTTATTGCAAGTCTCATGTCACCCGCTGCTGGTTAATATTCATAATGTAGGTGTTGTCATGCTCTGCTGGTTAATATTTATATTGCAGATCTCATGTCACCCTCTGCTGACTGCCATGTGTACTGCATGTGTCATCGCCCTCTGCTGGTTAATATTTATATTGCAGGTGTCGTTTCTCCCTCTGCTGGCTCCCTTGTGTACTCCAGGTTTTGTCACCCTTTGCTGGTTGTTATGTGTGCTGCAGGTGTCATGTCTCCCTCTGCTGGCTGTTGTGTAGTACAGGAGTTTTAAAGACTGAAATGAGAGATGAAGTTCAGGTGGTGTGGTTCCCTTATTCAAACCTTTCCTGCATCATATTAAATTCCACAGATTTATTGACCGTAGGTAAATGTCAGTACCCAGAGATGGCTCTGCTGAGAATGCTGAACATCTTGAAAGTCAGACATTGATTGATCAGCAACTCAAAACACACCTTCATGGTGGCAATGAAAGGCTCACAACTTTCAGGATTGTGGAAGACTGAACAGGACCCAAATATTTGAGCCTGATGTTTGTGCACTTTAAAAACCTCCTGAAATGAATGATTCCAAAAAAAAGTAATGCTCCTGTCAGAGTTTCTCCTGCTCAAACTGTGGTATGTTCAAACCTACTGCAGTCCTAAATTCTTAAGGTTTACATCTTAGTACTATCGTCTCAAAGAGTCTTGTGGAGTAGAGAGCTAAGCCTCTTCCTTTCTCTGCTGGTGATTGAGGTGTTAAGTCTTTCTTTACCCTTTGTTGCTCTTGGCTAATGCTTACGAGTCACCAATGAAGTGTCACATGTTAGCAAGCAAGATATGAAAAGCCCTGTGGAACAGAGGGCTTAACCTCGTGGTCTCTGTGCTGGTAGTTGAAGGTTCGAACATTTGTTTGTTCTTTGAACCGTTTGGGTGTATTACATCTTACGTTAACTACCCTAAAAATTTAGAGGTGAGTGTGAAGGAGTCCGTGGCGCTGGAGGTTGGCCAGCTCTTTATGGAAGTGAAGGTCCTGGGAACGACACCTGCAGTACACACAAAAAGCCAGCAGAGGGAGACGAAAGATCTGGAATATAAATAGCAGCCAGCAGAGTCATACCACTTGTAATATAAACACTAGCAAGAAGAGGGCGACAGCACCTACTGTACCCACAGCAGCCAGCAAAGAAAAATTACAGAGGCGAAACCAAACGGTATTCAGTCCGCAAAGTACATTATTGTCATACAGCCGTACACTTAGTTGGACGGAAAGTTTTCTTTATGACATGATGCCACCTTGCTGATACTTTATATGTTTAAGTTGAGTTTTGTAGTATTGAAGTAAGGATGCAGTAAATCCTTGGTTAGCAAATACCAGGTGTGCTGTCAGGCCCTTGACTGAGATGTTGCAGTGGTGTTTTATGTCCAGTAGAGGGAGACGAATCCCCAATTTGTACACAATTATTCTAGCCCAGAATTCCTCATACTTTCAGTCATCTTAAAATACATGCGCTGACTTAAAAACAGCATGCACATAATGATAATTTGTATTAAATTGTTTTTTGTGTTAAAACTCTTCCAGTGATTTTATTTGAGAGACCATTATTTAATTACCATTAATGACAAACTAGTAAGCTGAATGCGCTGTTTTTGTCATGATTCATTCTTACGTTCATTTAAAAACAATCTCAGCACTGGCCAGGAGATGTGGCAGAGAACACTCCCTTGTCTTCAGCAAGTGATGGGGAAGTGACAGACATTTAACACTATTACCTTACATTCGCCAGGCTGTCAGTTCAGTTTCCCTTAATCCAATTTTAATGACACGCGAGGACAGTCCAAAGAGGAGGTTGAAAGCAGCGAGAAGAAACAATAAGAACAGGTAGAGGCTCAGTGAAAGAAGATGAGAAAGAGCCAGGGGTAAGAGCTCTGGAATGGGGTTGGGGTTCACACGGGCTGTTGCATGATCACTCTTAAAATCACATACATATATCCGTCCTGTTGACGGATTGCAAAGTTACACGAATCAAGCCTTCAGCTTCGGGCAACACACGCAAAGGTTCACAGTCACAACGAGTCACAAATCATTCCCATAAGCCTTGTATGTCTGCCCAAACGGACAAGCAGAAATTTACAAACCATTTATCCATATTTGCCTTTTATTTAGTGCTCGTTGCAAGGCGTAGTTCATTTCCTCATGTATTTGTGCCGTTTAGCTGTCTCAACCGAACATATGTTCATTAGCCGCAACAACCGTGGATGAGACAAGTTGTGAGGAGCCAACCGAAGGTTGAATATAGCGCAGTAGGATGTTCAATGCGGTTGGCTCTTAATAAGTTTCAAATGCAATCTTATGTTCTCTAGTACAATTAAAAGCAGGATGTTTCCAACAATAAGTAGATCATTGTAAGTTTAAATGTTTATACAAAAAATATTTGAATATATGTCTTTCTGAAGAAGTTATTTCTTAGTACCCATGAATTATAAATTTAGTTGGGCGGAATGTTTTCTTTATGGCACAGTATTTAACTGTCTTGAATGTTCTGTAAATGTTCAAGATAAATTCATCATACTTTCACTCATCTGTTTAAAATGCATACCCCCGCTTAACAACAGTATGCACATGATAATTATAAATTATTGCAGATTTGAACGTTTTAGTCTTAAAACCCTTCCAGTGAAGAGGCCAGCATTTAATTACCATTAATGACAACAGTGTAGCTGAATGTACTGTTCTTGTCATGATTCATTCTTCAATTCAGCTGAGCAACATACAAGCCCGACAACCCCCTGGAGATTTCATACTGCCACTTTCGGTGGGAAAAGCAGACTGGGAACCAGGGTGTGGGTGACAGGCAGTGGAAACTGAACAGAACAGAGGGGGAGGTAGATGAAAAGATGAGTGCAACAGAGGTATAAGAATTTAGATTTGGACAAGGTGGGGTAATTGTTATTTTTATTAAAAGAAAACAGCATTTCATTGATGGGGAAGTGGCAGGAATGTAACACTATTGCCTTACATCTATCAAGTTGTGAGTTCAGTTCTTGAGGACTGATCCCAGTCTACATTTTTATCTCTGAAACAAGAAAATGACTGATATCTACACAGCTTTTCCCAGGTGGTGTAAAGAAAAAAAAAGTTGGACTCTCTCTCTCGCCCTCTCTCTCTTGCTCTCTCTCCCTCGCTTGCCCTCTCTCTCTCGCTCGCCCTCTCTCTCTTGCTCTCTCTCTCCCTCGCTTGCCCTCTCTCTCTCGCTCGCCCTCTCTCTCTTGCTCTCTCTCTCCCTCGCTCGCTCTCTCTCCCTCTTGCTCACCCTCTCTCCCTCTTGCTCGCCCTCTCTCTCCCTCGCTCACTCTCTCTCTCTCCCTTGCTCTCCCTCTCTCTCTGAAATTTCAGATTCAAATGTGCTTTATTGGCTTGCCAAGGTACTCTTGTGTTGCTAAAGCATAAATGCCATGTATATATGTGGTATAATCATGTTGTGTGTGTGGACCCCTCACCTCACTGCCATAAAGTGCAATTGGTTCAATGACTGATTTTAGTATTTTGAGCCAAATCCTAATTGGAATTTTGGTTTTGATTGATTTTCTAATGGCATAGAAAGCACTTCTTGCCTTCTCTTTCAGGTCATTAATAGCCAAGCAAAAACTGATACATAAACCCAAATATGCTTTATTGTTTGTTGTCTGTATTTTGTATTTACCTATATTAAAGTGTTGAGTAATTCCCTGAGATCTGGACCTTCCCTCTTTCTCTCTCTCTCTCTCTCACTCCCCCTCCCTCTCGGGAGAGTGTTGCATAAGTTACCCTGAAGTCAAAGACTGGGAACCCAGAAGTGAAGTAAAATTGTCAGTTTTCATTTGCCTCAGATGATGGGTTTATTTTTATCACCAGGGGGAGGAGTTCTGGAATGGGAGGGGGGGTGACACACGGGGTGTTGCACGATCACTCTTAAAATCACATAGATATATCTGACCCGATTAAAACGTTGCTACACAACTTTATTTAAAATACAATATCGGACCTTGCTCTGCTAACTCTTGAAATAAGACTTTCTCATTCGTTTCCTCACCTGCTCAGGCAGACACCGTGGACAGTGTATCAGTATCCTTTCGCAGTGTTATCCAGCAGAACGTACCAGCTAGCGTATCGGCACAGAAGACCAAAGTTACACGAATCAAGCCTTCAGCTTCGGACAACACTTGAGGACTGATCCCAGTCTACATTTTTATCTTTTGTCTTGAGTTCTTGAGGACTAATCCCAGTCTACATTTTTATCTTTGAAGCAAAAAAAATGAATGATTTCTACGCGGCTTTTCCCAGGTGGTGTAAAGAAAAAAAGTTGGACTCTCTCTCTCTCCCTCTCGCTTGCCCTCTCTCTCTCAAAATCAAATTGAAATGTGCTTTATTGGCATGACAAGGTACTCTTGAGTTAGCTAAAGCATAAATACAAAATACAAAGAACACTGAACAAAGACAATAACAACATTCCCATCCCTAACATGAACACATTTACCAATATTAAACAGATGTATTGATAGACTGATAGGAAGAAAGAAAGAAAAAATAAATAAAAAAAAATCTCTCTTTTCATTTGCCACAAATGATTTTAGGTTTTTTTTTAGGTTGTAGACATCATGTAGACATCATCCGTCTGTCTGTGGTGGTGAAGTGGTGGAGCGTGAGGTTTCAAACCAGAGAGTTGTGTGGGCGATCCTCTTAATCCACTTCAGGACACGCGAGGACAGTCCAAAGAGGAGGCCGAGAGCAGCGGGAAGAAACAATAAGAACAGATGGAGGTTCAGTGGAGAAAGATGAGACAGAACCAGGGGGAGGAGCTCTGGAATGTGGGGGTGACACACGGGATGTTGCACGATCACTCTTAAAATCGCATACATATATCCGACCTGGTTAAAACGTTGCTACACAACTTTATTTAAAATATAATATCGGATCTTGCCCTGCTAACTCTTGAAATAAGACTTTCTCATTCGTTTCTTCACCTGCTCAGGCAGACACCGTGGACAGTGTATCAGTATCCTTTCGCACCATTATCCAGCAGAACGTACCAGCTAGCATATCGGCACAGAAGACCAAAGTTACACGAATCAAGCCTTCAGCTTCGGATAACACACACAAAGGTTAATCGTCACAACAAGTTTCACATCATTCCCATAAGCCTTTGCATGTCTGCCGAAACGGGCAAGCAATAATTTATTAACCATTTGTCCATTTCTGCCTTTTATTTAGTGCTCGTTGCAAGGCGTACTTTATTTCCTCGTGTATTTGTGCCGTTTAGCTGTTTTAACCGAACATATGTTCGTTTGCCGCAACAACCGTGGATGAGGCAAGCTGTGAGGAGCCAACAGAAGGATAGACATTCAATATTGTAAAACATTATATTATACCTCGCGGCATTGACAGCAGCGAAGGTGCAACCATGAAACCATATGCAAAGCACGAAAACTTTGGCTGTTTCTGTTAGATGCAGGCACTGCGAGAAGTTGTAACTCTGCAGTGGTAACTGATGTACTGATAAAAAAGACGTTGTAGCGCAATCAAGAAATGAATAGCGCGATGGCTCTTGCTTTAATCCCATGAATAATACAGTGCTTTGGTCGTTGAGAATGATGATCGACCTCTGTAGGCCAGAAGGTGCCGTGGTGTTGAGGTAACACCCTTGCCTCCTCATCTCAGGGTCCTCAGTTCGAACCTACCTTACGTCTTGTCTTTTCGTACGCTTTGTCAGCATTGCATTGGCTAAGACATTTCAATTTGCGATGCTCGTTAGAAAGCGCCATGGTGTAGAGAAAATACCGTTGCCTCGAAATCTCAGAATCCTGGGTTCGAGTCTGCCTTACCTCTTGTATTTTCATAGACTTACAATGCGGTGTATTGGCATGTTAATTGACAGTTGTCTTCGCAAGGTCCCGTGGCGCTGAGGTAACACTGTTGCCTCCAAATCTCAAGGGCCCGGGTTCGAATCAGCCTTATCCCTTGTATTTTCATATCACAGACTTAGAATGCAATGCATTGACATGTCAATTTGGAGCACGTTTCACACGGTGCCGTGGCGTTGAGGTAACACCGTTGCCTCCGAATGGCAAGGTCCTGCGTTCGAGTCCACCTTACCTCTTGTATTTTCATATTCTAGACTTAGTGTATTGACCTGTCAATTTGCAGTTGTCTTCACAAGATGCCGTGCTCAGGTAACGTCAATACCTAACAACCTTGAGGTTTTGGGTTCGAGCCTGCCTCAAGCTCTTCCTTTGCATGGGTTTTGTTACGTGGGATGTATAAACAGGCATGGGAAACAATCGGTTTGTGTGAGAGCCGTGGTGGCACAGTGGGATAACTCCCAACTCACAATGCCGGAGGTTGGGCGTTCGAGTCTGAGCGGTGGCGGAAATACAGAGAGAACAAGAACCTGAACTGGGTGGCCAGCAGGTACCAAAGAAGGTGGCGTTATCGAGCAACACAAAGAAAATCACTGAAATTTTGCTATATGCAATATAGCCCTATATTAAAACCAATTTATAAGTCCCACCTTCAAAATGACCAACACGCCCCCTGGACAGAGCTCAGGAAATTCGGGGGGGGGCCAACCAATTATTCCCCCCCCCTTGCAGGATCTGGTTCGGCCCTTGACCTGGCTGGTTCAGCCTTGTCTGGCAGTTTCGGCCCTGTATGGCAGTTTCGGCCTTGTATGGCATCGGGACTGGGTGCAGGTTCGAACTCACGACCTCCAGCTTGCTGGGGCGTAGCCAACCCGTCGCGCCACAGGATCCCTCACGTTAGTCGCTCTCCATTTACCCGTACTTAAACAGCACATCTGACTAAACCCACGTCAAAAAAGGGGGGAAGCTGGGTTCGAACCGGTAACCTTCTCATCGGGAGTCGGCGACGTTACGTGGCGACACTTAGACTCCACAGCGTCAACTTTCAATTTGTGCTTCTGCGCTTGCGCGGACACTTAGAGTACATCTAATCGGAAAGTTGGCCGATTCCCGGCAGCTTCCAACTCACCCACTTAGTCAGGCTACAGCTGCACTTGGAGAACTTATCTGCATTTGCTCAACTTTCGCGGTGGTACCATCCCCATTGTAAAGAAGAGTAACAAGCTGTTTAAACTGTCAACAGCATTTGCTTTTATTAGGTTTTAAGTTCAGAATTACATTAAAATCCACATTCACTTAAAAGCGATCACAAACAACCTGCAAAGCAAAATAAACAATCGACCACAGAAGAGGTATTTCTACCCCAGACTTTAACAAAAGAAAAGAAACGAGCACTTGGCAACAGTTGCTGACCGGCAATCAAACCATAAGACATTAGGGGGAAAAAGGAAAATTTACCAAATGAGACAGAAAAGAAAAAAAAAACCAACAATCACTTTTAAAAGCACAAAAAGCGCCAAAAGGAAAGGTCATGTGCTCGGGCTTTGGGTGGATTCAGCCCGGGTGGTTGATTACATGACTAGTTCTTTCCAGTGGTCCTCTTGCCAGTCTCTAACTTTTATGAAAGTCCACCACCACGCCCTCCGGAGAGTGACCGGATCTACGTTCTGCTGTCGGCAGACCTCCATGCTCCTCGTCTTCCACGGCACCTGTTCGATGGTGTCGATGATCCTCCACCTCCGGTCAGACGTCGGGGAGGACCTCGGCGGGAGCCTGATCGGGGTGACAGAGGGCACGATGAGGCCGTGGGTTTGCACGTGTGTTTACGGTATGAAACATACTGGGTAAAAGGCAGATCGGTTACAAAAATGGTGCGGTTTAGGTACAAGATTTATACCCAAAACCTGGCATAACATGCGATTGGCTTAGGTATCCTCGGAATGGGTCAAAGTTACTACTTCGTCGATAGCCGACGTCAACTCGGATTAGCAGCTCCGATTAGCTGTTCATCTCCTCCTTTCCTCCCCGGCTTTCCTCCACATATTTCCAGGGTAGGAAAAGGGGGGAGGAAACGATTGGAGGATATGAGAAAAAGTATCGGAACGCACCCGAGGTCTGCGTTAGGCTTTGCGTAGGATTTTCCATCAACTCCACCCCCGATTAGTCTAAAGAACAAAAACTTCCACTGACACCACCATAAGCCTTTTGAAAATGAGCAAAGCATGCATATGTACATTTCCCATCTTTCATTCTAGATCTGAGGCTGCAGTGAACATTTTCTGATGTTTTTCTGCTCACCAGTGAAGCGATCAGACGCCGAGTGCCTGAGGCTGGCCATGGCCGGAGGTCTGCAGTACCATCGGTGGAAACAGTGGTGGAATAAGCATTTTGGCCGAGTCTGCAAAGAGAGAAAAGGGGACAAACCCCCCCCCCCCCCCCCAATAAAAAAAGAACGCAAAAGCATTCAATAACTGTCATATCTGTTCATAAATCATGAGCTCCCTGTTCCAAAGTGATTTCCCCTTTCTTTCACCCTTATCTGAAGAACACCTGAATAAGAACTACAAGTGAAGACAGGTCAGAAAGGCACAGTTAGGCACAGGATACTGCATGTCTGCACTTAAATGTGGGCCAGCTGGAGGGTAAGAGAGGATCAACCACACAATCAATGACCTGCACAGACCGTTCGTCTCCTCCGCCTTTCAGTAGCACCCTGCTCGCTGCAAACACTGGGCAACTCCTCAAAATAATGCTCAATATGAAGCAGACAACAGAGAGAGAGAGATGCGGCACTCACCGGATGGCGTCCCTGTGGGTACATGGTCCTGGCAGGGAAGGTGTCCATCTTGACAGATGTCAGCCACTTTCCTCTGAGTCCTTTTCCACAGTCTGTTCCTGAGCTAAAAGTCTGAAATGGGGCAGAGCGCCGGAGAGCGAGAGAGAACAGCAGGCTTCAGCAACCAGCCCCACACTGTCATGCAACATGTTAGACTATTAGCTTCAGCACAAACAGGGCAGTCAGTGCTTAAGGTGGAACAGTGCTGAGGAGGAGGGGACAGACAGAGTCAGCTGTGACTTGGGACAGGGCTGAGCACGTACACACACACAAAGACACTGTGCATCCACAAATACACTCACTCATCCACATACACTGATGCTTATACACAGACTCCCACACGCAGCACGTGAGAGTGTCCACAAACACATGTGCACACACCAGCATACACTTACATATACAAAATTATATATATTGTCACACATTTGAATAAACACACAAGCATATGCTCAACAATATGCAGATCACACACACACACACACACACACGACTCCATTCATCCATCCAAAACCCAAACTCAGTGCGATGGAGATGTAGGAAACAGAAATACACACTGGAGATTTCACTCTCACACCCGAGGCATGAGATGGGTTTCCACCACTCCCTTGCCCCTGATTAATGTGCATTTAAAGCGGCCGTTCTGGCGAACTCGACCTGCCAGGAGTAACTCTCAGAGACTGCAAAAACATTCTCACATTCTTCACATTCTCTCAAAACTTTTAAAACAAATGGACACATTTGCAGGGCAACCGTGCTATTACTGTCACTCTTCCGTATTGTGAACATAGTACGTGATGCTGCCAGCACGATTACAAATGTGTTAAAGCCAAATGGCCAGGCTCCATCTATGACTTCTCGGGTACGTTCACTCACCTACAGGCCCGAGTGTAGCACTGTGCAGGTAAAGACACTCACCTACAGGCCCCTACACAGGCCTGAGCACTGGTTCTGCTAAATTAAACATTTAAAATTCAAAACATTGTCTCCCTCTGCTGGACATAAAACATCACTACAGCAGTGCAGTCCTGGGCAATATCACACACAGTGCAATTGCTAAAGGAATCACTACTGCAAGTTGTAAACCCCTTTCATTCTGACTGTAACACTGATTTACCATGTAAACGCCTGCACACCCTCACCAATGTTTGTCTTCATTCATAACCTCACTGAAAATCCTCATTGAGGAGAAAACTAAGGATCTACTGCCTTTTAGCTCAACACTCTACACGTACACCATCAGTGACACATTTTTAGTGTTTGCTCTCTTTATTCGACTTCAGAATCTCTACGACCCGCATGAAACAAAATTGTAAGTCTATTCTGAGCAAACCAAAGTGAAGGGTTGGCTCATAAATTGATTAAAATGGTTGTTAAGCCGCCTCTTGTGGTAATGAAAACGCTGAAGAATTTCAGATGGGCTCGAATCGTTATTTTTTTTGTCATGAGGGTACATTTCTCTGTGTTCATCTCATCCCCTCTCTCCGGTTGGAGTGACTGCTGCATTTTGCACCAACCTGGTGGCGTGATCTCGAGCATCGCTGACTTTAAGCATGTCCTACAGCGGTTTGTCAGTGTCAGCGGATCCCTTCTTCAGCTCAGCAGCGTCTCATCTCTGCTCCGCCGTGCACCAGCAGCTTCCTCCATTCCTGCCACAGAATTTAAAGACATTTTAGGTCCCATAGTTGACTTGAACATTTTGAAACAGAAATATTCTTCGTAAAGCACTGCTACAGATTAGCTTGACGATTTCGGGTGCTCTTTTGTCTGCATGGCCAGCCTTTCACACAGCCTCCTCTAACAGAAAGGGTGACCTGACATTCTCCTCTTAAATTTTTCCAGCAAGAAGGTGCTGAAATTTTGAGCAGATTCAAGACATTGATAAAAAAAAAAAAAAAAAAAACTCATGCTTAGTTTAAATGTTTGGTTAAAGCCCATTCTCAGGGAGGCGCCACCCAAGCTTCTCCTGGTGTTACAAGGATATTTAATGTTGACTCACTTTATGTGAATAATCCAAATTCATCCCACTTTTGAAAACGTTTTTCTGGTTAATCAGGTTGACTCTGTTTTTGAGATGTCATTGAAAACCAAATACAATTTCACTGTAAAAATTAGAGAAAATACAGACTGTTCCAAAGGTTCACAAGCCTCCAAGCTGCACTGCATATACAATAAGCTATTCATGAATGTGTTGACTATAGACTGGCTTCAGTTAGTTATGTGAGCAAGCAAATGCAAGTACCTACCGGCATCCTGGTCACGGGTTCCCAGTGCTACAGACGTCTTCTTATAAACTCTGGTCACATCCTCTTTCATGAAGAGTTTCACATGCTGGGTATGTTCACAAAAATATGGTTCAAAAGAGTTCAACAAAAACCCAAAACAGCCGAAATACCCTCATTGCCTCTCGCTTACAGTTTCATGGAAAAGAGATTGTCAATGATTCATACACCAGCAAATGTACAAAAACGTATGGGAGGTTAAACAGATAAATAAAAGTCATTAAATAAAAGTAAACATATGCATCATTCACAGTAAGGCTGAGGTATTAATTTCATGTTTTACACTGGAAGATGTGATTCGTTTTAAAATGGAATGGGGAACTACAATAAGCAATCTAGTAATGGTGATTTGCTGCCACCACATCACAATAAGCACTCGATGACCTTGAGCTTCAGATGTTTGTGAGCCATCCTAGTTGGATTGTCCTTGATCGTGAAGCCAGATTCATTTTCAGATTGACAATAATATGATAGATACATCTGAATCAATTTTATTTAAATATAGTTTACTCATGTACAAATTCAATCATCTAAAGACACAATTTTAAAGAGTAACTGTTCTCTAAATACTCTAATGAACACAATACATGATTAAAAATCAAAACACTGAAAATAATAACCCGGTCTCTAAAAAATACTAAATAATAGAAACCATCTACAGTTTAAGAAGGAATCTGAGCTCAAAATCTGATTTACCAAAGTTCAATGGGCCGTAGTACTCTAACATAAACTAATAACAGACTCCAAAGGCAATTTAACCAATGAAGAGCAGGACAGACTAGAAATAAAGATGGAAAAGGCTGTTAATAAAATTAATTGATGAAGACTGTTGTTATGAAATTGATGCAAGCAGTACAACTTTGATAGTGCTGAACTAGAACATGTATGTCCTTGGTCTACCAGGCCTTTTGTCATTAATGAGCTTACCGGTGCTCTCTTTCTTCTTAGAGATGCTCCATTTATTTGTCCATCTCATAATGACTTCTCAGCTTTCACTGGCACAACTCTGATCCTCATGTTGACAAACATCAATTACACGCTCCAAAGGCAACCAAACAGCCTTGAATCGAGACTAGATACGGAGAGCTCTCCAACACCTGCAACAAGTAAGTAATTGAACACGTCTTACTAAACAGAAACAGCTGTGATCGTGCCCAACATTATGGTGCGCTGAAATGGGGGGTGGGGGACTAAGTATCAAAAGTGCTGTAAATATTACCTGTTGAAACCAAAATCTATGAAAATACCGTTAAACAAAAGCATAGAATATGTACTTTCACCACATGTCAATTATTTGATTACCAATCTGAAATTGTGGGGTACAGAGCCAGATCAATGAGAGCTACGTGTTTACGATACAGATAGGTGTACGGAACAGAGCAGGGGGTATTTCAGAATGGTGGTTTAAAAACAAAAACTCACATACCCCGAGTTTTCGATTCCAGAACAGCCGATTAGATTTAGTTCAAATAACTCTGACTAGTTTGAACCGGATTAAAGTGCGTTCATGGTGAACGTAAAAAGTCATCAATTGAGCGAAGTTAACAGGATGCACCTCAGCAGCTCAGAGTTTCGTCCGCGAATTCGGTTACTTCGCATTTTCACTCAAGAAATATTACTGTCTTCTTATGCGGACTAAGACTTTATCTCTCGGTAAAATGTAACAAGGCAGCGGCAGCGAATGAGCGTGAGTGAATTACTGACCGAATAAACAAGTTTAAAATACGTTTTAAAACTATGAAGTTGTATAAAGCGTAGTGTACTTGTTCAATCCACATAAACTGATGTCTTGTGTGTTTGACAATACTTATAATTTTGTATATACAAGTGTCTGCTATTGTGTACAAGTATGGATGTGTGTTTGTAGATACTCGTGCATGCTTGCATGTGGGACTCTGTGTATAAGCGTCAGTGTATGTGTGAGTGTATTTGTGGAGTGTGTGTGTGTGTGTGTGTGTGTGAGAGAGAGGGAGTGAGCAAGGGAGAGAGAGGGCGGGCGACAGGAGAGAGAGGGCAAGCGAGAGTGAAGAGAGAGGGCGGGCGAGAGGAGAGAGAGGGCAAGCGAGAGGAGAGAGAGGGCGAGCGAGAGGAGAGAGGAGGCAAGCGAGAGGAGAGAGAGGGCGAGCGAGAGTGGAGAGAGAGGGCGAGCGAGAGGGGGAGAGAGAGGGCAAGCGAGAGGAGAGAGAGGGCGAGCGAGAGTGGGAGAGAGAGGGCAAGCGAGAGGAGAGAGAGGGCAAGCGAGAGTGGGAGAGAGAGGGCGAGCGAGAGTGGGAGAGAGAGGGCAAGCGAGAGTGGGAGAGAGAGGGCGAGCGAGAGGGAGAGAGAGGGCAAGTGAGGAGGAGAGAGAGGGCAAGAGAGAGTGGGAGAGAGAGGGCGAGCGAGAGCGGGAGAGAGAGGGCGAGCGAGAGGAGAGAGAGGGTAAGCGAGAGGAGAGAGAGGGCGAGCGAGAGGAGAGAGAGGGCAAGCGAGAGGAGAGAGAGGGCGAGCGAGAGTGGGAGAGAGAGGGCGAGCGAGAGTGGGAGAGAGAGGGCAAGCGAGAGGGAGAGAGAGGGCAAGCGAGAGGAGAGAGAGGGCGAGAGAGAGGAGAGAGAGGGCAAGCGAGAGGGGGAGAGAGAGGGCGAGCGAGAGGGGAGAGAGAGGGCGAGCGAGAGGGGGAGAGAGAGGGCAAGCGAGAGGAGAGAGAGGGCAAGCGAGAGTGGGAGAGAGAGGGCGAGCGAGGGGGGGAGAGAGAGGGCGAGCGAGAGCGGGAGAGAGAGGGCGAGCGAGAGGGAGAGAGAGGGCGGGAGGGCGAGCGAGAGGGAGAGAGAGGGGGACGAGTGAGGAGGAGAGAGAGGGCGAGCGAGAGCGGGAGAAGAGAGGGAGAGCGAGAGGGAGAGAGAGGGCGAGTGAGGAGGAGAGAGAGGGCGAGTGAGAGGAGAGAGTGGGAGGGAGAGAGAGTGGGAGAGAGAGGGCGAGCGAGTGTGGGAGAGAGAGGGCGAGCGAGAGCGGGAGAGAGAGGGCGAGCGAGAGCGGGAGAGAGAGGGCAAGCGAGAGGGAGAGAGAGGGCGAGCGAGTGTGGGAGAGAGAGGGCGAGCGAGAGAGGGAGAGAGAGGGCGAGCGAGAGGGAGAGAGAGGGCAAGCGAGAGTGGAGAGAGAGGGCAAGCGAGAGGGAGAGAGAGGGCAAATGAGGAGGAGAGAGAGGGCGAGAGAGAGTGGGAGAGAGAGGGCGAGAGAGAGTGGGAGAGAGAGGGCAAGCGAGAGTGGAGAGAGAGGGCAAGCGAGAGGAGAGAGAGGGCAAGTGAGAGGAGAGAGAGGGCAAGCGAGAGTGGGAGAGAGAGGGCGAGAGAGAGAACTGAACTCACAACTTGATAGATGTAAGGCAATAGTGTTACATTCCTGCCACTTCCCCATCAATGAAATGCTGTTTTCTTTTAATAAAAATAACAATTACCCCACCCTGTCCAAATCTCATTCAGCTAGACTGTTTGTCTGCAAATCTGCAATAATTTGGAAATGTAAAATGTAACAAGGCAGCGGCAGCGAATGAGTGTGAGTGAATCACAGACCGAATAAACAAGTTTAAAAGAAGTTTTAACACTATGAAGTTGTATAAAGCGGAGTGTACTTGTTCAATCCACATAAACCGATGGCAAATCCTTCAACAAAGATGATGGATAGACCATTTACTTAATTGTTGGTAAATTATGAAAATGAATTTTAGAGCATTTTTTTAGGGGAGAGAGACTTAAAATGAAGTATAAATGAATTTGACTTCATTGTATCCATGACTGCTGGGATGTGGTGGGTTAACGGGAGAGTGAATGTTTATTTTAAAAAATGTGGTCTTCCTTAGGCTCCATCATTTGTACGGTAGGGTGTCGTTCTCCTCTAATTGGTATTCCTCCTATTCCACATACCTCCCCATCGTCAAGGAAGGCATCAAACCAACCCACCAGGTCTGCAGGAGGCTGTGTGTATCTGTTTCAAAAGACAAAGCAATACCGTCACTCAGGTGTGCTCAAACAATTTTCACATACTTAAACAAATGAGAAAATCTAAGGCTCAAAAGAAAATATTCAATATTCAAGTAACAGAAATACTGTTTCAGTTTTTTTGATACATACAGGTTGATGCCATGATGGCTGATGCCAAAACAGCACTAAGCTGCTAAAAATAAAGGTCAGCTGTAATCACACAAAGTACAATGGTGAATTTAAATAGAAGCTTACCTTATGTACATGAAGCCAAGGGCCCTTATGTAGGGCGAGTCTGTGTGTGTGATGAGTCCCATCACCTGCATGCGAGTCAGCTTGAGGGTAAACAGTTTGTACAGTAGACAGAAAGCTGTTGAGACGATGCCTCCGGGTTCCCGGTTTGGCTTCGTTGTAAGTATACAGGTTGAAAGACAGAGTACACATTTCCTAATCCATCAACTTCAGATGGTGTTGTGGTAGTTTGTTGGGCTATGGTTCAGGTGTCCTCGGTTCATTTTTACAACTACTTTATTGCCTGACCCCCTGGATTCTACTCCTTCTGGTGATCCAGACTGCAAGCTCAGCTTGCCCCAACAAGAAGTTAACCAAGGACAGCCTATACTTATGTTTTGCACTGTACCCTGGACCCAGGATGAAAATCCCCATGTCCAGGTCGACCCCAAGCCTCCCGCACAGGTCTCTCAGCAAAACAAACAAGGCTGACAAACGACCACATTTCACAAACAAGTGATGGACAGATTCCCCCTCCCCACAAAAAGGGCGGCCCTCCCCCAGAGCCTGGTCTATGCGTGCCAGGTGCCTATTGGTGGCTATGGCTCCATGAACAATCCTCCACTGGAGGTCCCTTGGCCGTTTTCGTACAGGTGGCTTGTACAGAAGCCTCCAATTCCTCAAAGCCGGTATCAAATTTGGTCTCAACTCCTGCCAAACACCAGCCCTTACCTCCCCCAGGAAAGAAGGTGCCAAACCTTCACACATACTGTGCACAGTGCCCTCTTGCCCACGGCCTTAAACTCTCCCAACAGTGGCATCCTGAACGTTAAGAACTTCCCCTGCTCCTCCTGCCAGTCCCCCATCGCTGCATGCACATGGACAGGTGGAAAAGCACAGGCCCTCGTAGATTGACAACGCAATAACACCTGACGCTGACACGCACAACGCAGGCACGCCTAACACACCTGACGCTGACATGCACAACGCAGGCATGCCTAACACACCTGACGCTGACACGCACAACACAGGCATGCCTAACACACCTGACGCTAACACGCACAACGCAGGCATGCCTAACACACCTGACGCTGACACGCACAACGCAGGCACGGCTAACACACCTGACGCTGACACGCACAACACAGGCATGCCTAACACACCTGACGCTGAAACGCACAACGCAGGCATGCCTAACACACCTGACGCTGACACGCACAACGCAGGCATGCCTAACACACCTGACGCTGATACGCACAATGCAGGCATGCCTAACACACCTGACGCTGATACGCACAACACAGGCACGGCTAACACACCTGACGCTGGCACGCACAACGCAGGCACGCCTAACACACCTGACGCTGACACACACAACACAGGCACGGCTAACACACCTGACGCTGGCACACACAACACAGGCATGCCTAACACACCTGACGCTGATACACACAACGCAGGCATGCCTAACACACCTGACGCTGGCACACACAACACAGGCACACCTAACACACCTGACGCTGGCACGCACAACGCAGGCATGCCTAACACACCTGACGCTGACACGCACACTGACAGCCACAGCAGTGAAACCCCCAGCACTCCCAACTCAAGCACACCCACAGTGCAACAAACTGCCTCTGACATCACAATCCTGTGTGACTCAAATGGAAAATTTCTTAATGAGAAACGTCTTTTTCCGGCCCTCTGCACCACATGCAGGACCCAGCCCCCACCTGCCTTGGAACCCTAGGCCCCCTGTAAAACACGCAGGACCCAGCCCCCACCTGCCTTGGAACCCTAGGCCCCCTGTAAAACACGCAGGACCCAGCCCCCACCTACCTTGGAACCCTAGGCCCCCTGTAAAACATGCAGGACCCAGCCCCCACCTGCCTTGGAACCCCCGGCCCCCTGTAAAACACGCAGGACCCAGCCCCCATCTGCCTTGGAACCCCCGGCCCACTGCAGCACCCACAGCCCCAAGTCCCCATCCACCCATACAACAAAACAGTGGAAACATGCTAAACCTGCAGCAACACCCAGCGCAACCAGACAGCTATGCTGCCATAGCCTCCAGACCAGGGATCACAGGACCTGGCCAACTGAGTCAGATAAGAGAAATGCTCAACTACATCTGTACAAAACTAATGACCTAAAGTTATATGCAATATATGCAAGTTTTCTGAATTTGAATGTTTTTTTTTTCTTTTCTCCAAAAATATTTATTTCATCCAGTATTGCTAGTAAATAACTACAATTCAGCAGTATAATATACCACAAATCAAATATCTGTTTGTGATACCTAAATTGTCTTAAAAATTGTCTCAAAAATCTCATCTTTCAAAATCAGTAGTTGGAATAGACAGGGGAGAAACTGGAACAGTGGAGCAAACGGACGCATCCATCACATGATATAAAATTTCAGCCAGGTCTGGCTCGCAGCTGCATAATCCCCACATTTTACCCCCACAGAATAAAATCTTGCAAAAGCCATTTTTTTATTTTTATTAAATCTTGCAAAAGCCACTTTTTATTGCTTTGGTTTCATTGGAGATACAGAGGTTGAAACTAAAGGAATCACTACCCCAACTTCATTGATCTCTGGTGGTGCTGAGGTTCTGTTCTGGCCTATGGTCTTGGGTGGACCGGCCTCCAGCACCACAGAATCCATCACACTCACCCCCCTTTCTCATAGGGGGCTTGACAGTTACTTTACAGATGAAGAACATAAAAGAAACAAAGTCTTGAAGCTGTGACCTCCAGGGAAGGAGCACATGCTTTAGTCCACTACTCCACAGAGCTCCTGACAACATGAGTGCTACCACAGAGGCACCAAGACATCCAAAACCACGAATGATCACATGGGCTTCCTCAACACCTGGACCTCGTTTAACTATTTAATTTGATTGGGCTCAATGGAGCCAACTGCTGGGTCTATATAAGGTCTGATTAGAGGGCATACCAGGTTTGAGTGTGCCCCAGTCTGTGCTGTTTGGGAAGGTGAGTATGGCGAGCTGACAAGACTCACTATTGAAATGGCATTCATGGTCCATTTTATTCTCACATGCTGTAAGATTTAACTTGAGGACTGCAACCCTTCAGCTTCAATGTTTGAAGTGAAGGTGAGGGGAAAGGAATATTTCTACAGCTAGTGAAATTGTGGTATAAAGCTTTCATTTTGCTATGTGAAACTTGACATTGGTCCTTTGTGTCTGAATGCATTGCATGTTCATACATTGACTGCTTCCTAATGAGGTTAAGCTCAACACAAGTGGTTTAATAACCTGGTCTTACCTTGTCTTCAGGCTGCCATGCTGTGACTTTTGCAGAACATAACCAAACCAGGGAAACTGTGGGCATGTGCTTCCTAAATGACCATTCATCTTCTGAGATGCTGTTTTTTGGTTTGTGCTTTTTGGTTTTGTTGCTTTTTCTCAGCTGGACACAAAGGAGCCATTGGAATACCAAACCATACCAAAGCTGCTGCTCCAAGATGGCCACACTGGACCTGAAACCATGGTACTGGGGTACAGAGGAGGAGCACTTTCTTCACTGGATTCACACATCTCACCATAGCACACCATGTGCCACTTGCCTCCTACCCTAAATTAGCACAAACGAGGTAACGAGACTCAGGCTGCCGAGCAGTTCCCCTGGCTGCCGTGGTTGAGAATGTTTGATTTTTCCTGTTAACGCTTGAATTCCAATTTCAAATCCCATTTCATGTTTGCCTCACAATGAGCTCTGCTTAACAAGGATATTTGGTCATCTAAAGGTTTATCTGGCACATTCAACAAATGCCCCATTTGGGTTGCCACATCTCCAACAGTGCTTGCATGTCCCCTTTTCAGATAATGCACGTTCAACAAATGCCCCATTTGGGTTGCCACATCTCCAACAGTGCTTGCATGTCCCCTTTTCAGATAATGCACGTTCAACAAATGCCCCATTTGGGTTGCCACATCTCCAACAGGGCTTACATGTCCCCTTTTCAGATAATGCACATTCAACAAATGCCCCATTTGGGTTGCCACATCTCCAACAGGGCTTACATATCCCCTTTTCAGATAATGGTCAAAGTACATTAATGGTTTAACACTATGTACCTGAAACTGAATATAAAGTTCAAAGGCAAAAGGTCGAGTATTAAAAAAAATGCATAATTTTCTGCAAGAGGCAAAACCTGACTGTTTTCAAATTGCAAATTTGCATCCAAATCTTCAAGAAATTGCAACCAATCAATGTCTAATGAAATGGTGACCTTTTCCATGGTGTCTGCATTGTCCACAGGTGGGACCCATTACCCTGCTGTGGTCTGTATCAGTAATGCTGTAAAATGGCCAGTGGCTGATGGGGTCCATTAGGAGTAAAACAAAAGCTTCAGACTGCAGGATCCTCATGGGAAGAAGCTACTGAGTTTCACTGTACATCCACAAGGTGGCAGCAGAGGAATAAAATTTGCACACAATTGAGCTGCAACTCTTTGCTTTTCATCGCATTGCCTTTTGGAAAGATACTGAATACTATTAGCAGGGTCTCAGGTCAGTCTGCCCTTGATTTGGTGTTTGTCTATAACAATGTGCAGAGTTGTGCACACTTCACATCATTGCACTACAATTCCCACCTTTCTATGACATCACAAAGATGCTCCAAATTGCCAAAACTTGTTAGACTGCCATGCTCCCTTAAAGTATGACTAAACGTGCAGTTTGGAGGTTTCAAAAAAAGGTTCTTTATGCTTCCAAACCCAAGCCTCCAGGCTCTTTAAAGCAGGTAAAAGATGGTGTGGCAAACTGTCGGTCGAAGGCTTTGCCTCCCAAGGGCCCTTTCCCCCCCCTGTCTCCCGTCTCCCAAGGGCCCTTTCCCCCCCCCCCGTCTCCCAAGGGCCCTTCCCCCCCCCCCCCCCCCCCCCCCCCCCCCCCCCCAGGGCCCCCCCCCCCCCGGGCCCCCCCCCCCCCCCTCCCAAGGGCCCTTCCCCCCCCCCCGTCTCCCAAGGGCCCTTTCCCCCCCCCCCGTCTCCCAAGGGCCCTTTTCCCCCCCCCCGTCTCCCAAGGGCCCTTTCCCCCCCCTGTCTCCCCTCCTCCCTCAAATCTGCGATCCAAACTGGATTCATCATGCACCACTGAACACAATGCCAAGTTCAAAGCCTGTGAAGAGATGTATGAAAGCTTTAAACCTGATGAATTCAGTTCAGACTTTGTTTTTCCATTTCATTAAATTGTAGAATCAGCCTGACATGCTTCCCACACCCACCGAACCATAACATGTTAGACATGAATCAGAACTTCACTGTGGTCTGTTACAGCCAATCACAGCCCCTGGTGATTTCCATTCCTACAGAACAAAATCTTAAATCCTGGTTAACATGGATGGTAAGAGATGGGTTATGTGCCAGCTTCCTTAGCCAGTGTGTGGGTATGTGTACCTCCTTTCAGGCAGTGAGACTGGGTTACAGGTGTGCAGCTCAGGCTTGACTGGGGCGTCAGAGGGCACTGGAATGCTAAAGAAGTGTTTCAGTGAGGGGAAGATGAATGGGAGCAAAATGCTAAAGCTGTCCTTATTGTGAACAAACTGATTCACTCATTCACACTCCTGCCTTATTCTGACTGGAAAAGCGACTCAAAACCAGACTGCATCTGAAGTATATTTCCGCTGAATAAGGACTGGGAGATGAGTCTAACCATTCTGCACTGCTTTTCCTTGCAAATATTTTCAGATGGTGGGAACCCTGCTCATTATCTCTGCATTAAAGAACTGCTTAAAATGCTTTTTTATAAAACCTTTATTAAAACATGTTTGGTAAAAACAAATCATGTCCATTTATTTCTTGAGGTAGAACATCATAAATACAATTTAAAAAAAAATGAACTGGCTTAAAAATATAGAGATCTCTATTTACACACATGTAGTCTGGATGTAAACATTACAAATTCATCAGTAAAGATGAGAAAAATCCATACATTTCCTGCAGCATTTCCCCTATGCAGAGACAGCTGATGGTGCCATTGAATCCATGCTGCTTCACTCCATGGAGACGCAGCAGATAACACTGGAAATGTGAGGCCTGCAGTGAAATGAGATGTAAAGACACACAGGTGCACACAGGTAGCAGCTGCCTCACAGACACCTGTTCTCCTTGTTCTCTCTGCCCACAAACTCGTCCATGGATGCCTGCAACATACAGACCAAAACACACAGTCAGAAACATGCACAGTCAGACACACACACGCTACTCTCTGTGTTAGCTAAAGGAGTGGAGGCTAACAGCAGCTCACTCAGAACCCACACGACAGGCTACCTGCGCTGAGCTGCTGAATAAACCTGGGAGTCTGAGGATGAGAGCCGCTGGCGTTCCCGTGGAGACTGGTCTCACCTGCATGAGCATCCTCTCCTTCCGCAGGCGCTTGTAGAACAGCAGCACGTCCGGGTCGGCCCGCACCACCTGGGGGTCAAAGTCCAGCACGCGCAGGCCCTCCAGGCTGCGGGCCCGGGACAGCGCCACGTACGCCTGCCCGCTCTCAAACACCCGCGCCAGCGAGATCTCCACGCAGTCCAGTGTCATGCCCTGCGACACAGCGACACGCCTTTAATTCATATTACATTGGGATACACACACACACCATACAGGCACATAAGGTTCATATTACATACGCATACACACACACACACACCCACACACAGACAAACACACACACACACACACACACACACACACACACACACACACCATACAGGCACATAAGGTTCATATTACATACGCATACACACACACCATACAGGCACATAAGGTTCATATTACATACGCGTACACACACACACCATACAGGCACATAAGGTTCTCATCCAGTTATGCTTTTTAAGGCTATAAATGAGTTTTTTTTTTAATACGTGCGACTAAAATAAAAAATTATGTTGGAAATCTGGATCTTGTTTTTACACCGAACAAACAGAGGGCAAAGTGCTATACCGCTGAATGGTTTAGCGGTTCGTGGATGGAACTCACCTGGCTCTTGTGGATGGAGATGGCCCAGGCAAGCTTCAGGGGCAGCTGCTGCCGGCTGAGGTACACCCCCCCGCTGGCCTTAAACATCCAGCGCTCCGGCTTCATCACCTCGGTAACGCCGCACAGGAAGCGCACGCGCGGCAGACCTGGGAAAGGGGAGGAGCCAGCGGTCAGGGTCACCATGGATACTGAGCTCGGATACAGAACTCGTGGCCGGAAGAAACCCCATTCTCAGGGGCCTACCTCTCTGTGCACTAGATTCCCCATCAATAGCAAAAGAGTCTGCCAGGTATTTTTAACCTCATTCTGGCTAAACAAGCTGTTAACTACTCAATCTGACAGCTACCTTCTTGAGGAATGAGTTGCCCTCTTAAGAAACATTCTTTCAAAAACAGGCCCTTATTTCACAGCCCAGGATAACAGGCTAGTGTACCTTTATTTCCAGGCAGGAAGTCCATAACCACACCCCTCGCACCGTTGACCAGGCCCTTCTCCACATTCAGGTTCTTTGTCAACATCACCTGCACAGAAAACAGCGTCTCTAGTTAGCACCTGTTCATGTGGGAGATTGGAGCACTAAACGCAGGGCGTACCGCCGCAGAAACCTCACCTGAGCCCCCACTTTGAGCTGCAGTACGCGTCCTACGGGACTCTGAGAATCGATGGCCTTCACCAGCTGCGGATCACTGTCAAGAGCTTCAAACACACGCACAGCACCTGGGAGTGCAGGGTGAAGGAGGATGTCACAAACAGGATCTCACTAACAAACACACAGCATCTCACTGTCACAAACAAATGGTCTTACTGCCACAAACCAGAAACAGAACAAAACCTAACAGGACGCAATTATAAATCCAGTTAGGACACCTCAGGCTCCAAAACTTTTACAACAACCAAAAGCGGGTAACCCTGAAACCATCCAACAAGACCAGTGACTCACAGTGCACTGTGCGTTGATTCATTTGAGAGGAAATTGAAAAAGATCGAGGGAGGCCTCCAACACTAGAAGGAGAGCAATCAACACCCAGAGGCCTGACAGCTGCGGATGAAAAGCTTCAGAAAAGGGGAAAACAAATGCCTGACCTGGTAGCTGCTGGAGCTTATTCTCATTGGTCAGTTCCACATCGTCTTTGTGAGTACACAGCCTGGTGGCTAGGATACCATCCCTCTCGATGCTGTGATAGGCACTTCGCATCAGCTTGGCAGTGACTTCCTCTGTGACTCTGGGGTGAAGGTGTTACAGTTAGAGAGATCAGCTCTCCAGGTCTGCGAACCCTGCCGCGTAGCTCTAAGAGCCGAGTGCAGGGATAGAAATAGCCATTCAATTAAACCATCATTACACTGTGCACCAACCTTCCCACCCGCACGGCCTGCAGCAGGGAGATGAAAGTCTGGTCGGTCTGTCTGCGGACATCTGTCAGCTCCATGTTTACCTGAATGCACTTCCGCCAGCTCTTTGCCTGATACGGAGAGGTCAGGGGTCACCACATGGCAGTGAAACACACACACAGACACACACACACAAGCACACACACACACTCACACGCACACTCACACCTTGCAGCAGTAAAAAAAAGCAGGTCAGGTGTTGCTCTACATGAAGTATGTTAATCTAATAGACCCTATTCCTTCATCCTTACTGCCACTGAAAGCAGTTGACCTGTATGACCTCTGACCTGGAAGCAGAAGTCAGGCTTGCCCTTAGTGACAGGAGGCAGCTGGAGGAAATCTCCACACACGATTAACTGGATGCCTCCGAATGGCTCAGTGGACCTTCTAATAGACCTGGAGAGACGGGGAAACCAGGGACAGGGGGAGAGTTATATGAAAGAGCAGAAGAATAAAAACAGCAGGAAATAACAAAGGATACAATAAAATAAAAGGTTACATGGGAGATAAAAGTGAAACTGTTTACATTTATCAAGGATTTTTACGAAGGTGTTCACAGACCAGGATCGGTGTGGGGAAGCAGCCGGTGTGGGGCAGTGACCGGTGTGGGGCAGCGGCCGGTGTGGGGTAGGGACCGGTGTGGGGCAGTGGCCGGTAGGAACATTAAGGGGGCCTACCTGGCGATCATCTCCAGCTTGTCGAAGAACTGCGCCTCCACCATGGAAATCTCGTCGATGATCAGGTGTCGGCAGCTGGTCCAGTGCCGCAGGACCCCGGGCCTCTGAGCCAGCTCCAGGCACTGCTCCACAGGGGCCGAGCCCGACCCAATCCCTGCAGGCCGAGCAGAGACCACTTTCATCATTTTCATTTACATAGGGGACACTTCACACTACAGACCAGTACCTCAATTATGCTGCCCATAGACAGAACGTTCAAGGACAACCTTATGCTACAGTACGTCACCAGTGAAGTAGCAGACCATTTTAAGGTTTCAGCCACAAATCACATGGTTTAAAAAAATGCCAATTACAACCTGCCACTCTCTACTCTGCTGTCTACCATCCTGAGAAATCCAGCACCAAGTGACACATTCTGTCATTTTCTTTACATCACTCTCTGGTCTTACCCACTGACTCATCGCCAGCTGATGTTGACATAACATTTCAGGCTCCCACAGTTACAAAACATGGCACTGCTTTGCCACTTTCCAACAGGTCTCCAACCACTAGAGGGAGCCCACTGACCAAAGCTTAAGGCGACACAGTGGCATCATCCAAGAACTCATGGCCATGATAAGGTTTTTTGGAACACTGCAGCTTGCATCCAGCAATTGAAGATGGAAGGCATAAATTAAACTAACGGCTGATCTACAAAGCTCGAGAGATGTGGTGTGAGTTTTTGTGTGGCGATAAGGCCAGCCCTGGTATTCAGAAATGGGCCCCCAATGCCGGGTTCTGCCTCCCACACATTTTATTAGCAAGAATAAAGCAATCAAATATTCATTTTTCACCACAGTTCTCCTTTAATAAAATCATTTCATTTCACAGCACTGTCAGAGCTGCACATGCATATCTAATCACCCATTTAAACGCTAAAGTCTGAATCCAAGTGCAGGAGCAGCGCTAGCCACCTGCATGCCTCTCGATCTGAAGGGGACACACAGCCCTGCTTGCCTGTTTAGGAGTCTCGAGCAGACCATACACCAATTGCACTCATTTTACACACTGCCCATTTCACACAATTGCATGTCATAATATAACCAAACTGCAAAAATCTAAGCAGGTCTCTGACATCATGTCATACAACTGAAAGCTGTGAAGCCCTCCAGCGGTAAACGGAAAGCAGGTGTGTACATCTGCCACGCTGAAATCTGTACAGTGAATACCTTTCCCTTTACGCGTTACCTGTGCACTCACCTGCAAAGCTGTGCAAGGTCGTGCCTCCTATGTGGCAAGCTGCCACACCTGTGCTGGCTGTGGCGTACGTGCTTTTCGGGGGTAGAGATCCCACAATCCGCTTCAACAGAAAGGACTTCCCTGTGCCTACATAAGGGACACGCCTTTTATATTACACACAACTTCACCAGCATTGTTGCATGTAGATGTTGTTGCCAACCAGGTGTACGTGTGGTGTATTTAATAAGGCAACACATCTTGTATCATGATTTGCAAAATTGCTCAAACAATCCACAATAATGCTGTCATGGAAACAGAAGGATTGGGTTCCGTGTGCTACCTGCACTTCCAGTGAAAAAGACGTTCTTTCCACTCAGAACTGCGCTAAGAACAGCCGCCTGCTCTTTGGACAGCTTCCTCCCCACAGGAAAAGACAGGGCTGGCTTCTTAGCAGGGTGCAGTGCCTTCACCTAGAACAGGTACAAGGAAGGACCCCATTAAGCTTGCGCATGTACACAGACACACACACGCGCGCACGCGCGCGCGCACACACACACACACACACACACACACACACACACGCATGCACACAAGCACACTGTCCAATTCCTGCTCCGTGGACAAACAGCAAATAGGCAACACAATACAACACAGAAAATTCAGATCTGTTGAAGAATATTGGCTTGGATACTTTTAATTCAACAGATGCATCGATTTCATTCACACGCTGTGAGGCCTGGGACTTACGGGGCTGCAAGCTGAGTCCGGTCTGGGTCTCTTCACCTGCTGCCCAGCCGTTGTGTTTCCATTTCTGCTCGCTAGGCCTTTGGCAGGTAGAGGTGCGTTCACTTTGCTTCGCAGCTCATTGGCTTTTTGCACATCTCTCTGTTGTAGGGGACTAATGGTTTCAAAACTGCGTGGAAGCCCGGCTTGAAGCTTGGCCCTGTCTCCCATGGGTTTATTTGTCTGCCATGCTTGGTGCTTGATACTCAGGGTCTTCAGAAACATGCGTAGACGGTCGGGTGGACAGTCTGATATCAACACCTGAGTGTTATCTGGGAGAAGTTTGATTGTGCTCTTTCCATCCTTACAGAAACGCGTGAACAGCTGGATCTCACGCAGCGTGAAAGACTGTGGAACCTTTCCATCGTGGACGCGCAAAACAATCTCTTGAAATTCATTGCGTCCGAGAGTAACTGCTGCTCGCCTAATGACTTGGCGCTTGGTGGCCTGCCCCGATGCGTTCAAGCGCTCCACCGTTAAACAGCACCGAAGTTCTGCCGGGTCCTCGTCCAGCATTGTGAACTAATGAATGGAGACCTGCGTGACAGATAGAAGCGGAGAGACCAGCAATAAGCGAATTATTCTTAAAAGTGATAAATGGCACTAGAAGACTGTTCTTTGGGGTAATCCCAGAGAACATACAAACACCGATTTTAATATATAAATATGTGGCCCTCATTTCTGGTCCTGGGGGCTGCAGCGTATGCTTGTTTTGTTGTTACTCACTACATCATAAGAAATTAATTCTGTTTATTTAACACACATCATCTGTCTTCTTTAGTCTGAACGGAGGTGCATTTCGAAGTAATTTCATCTTTCTTTATCTTAGTTAATGAAAACAAATCAACATTGTTATTTTTAAACGTTACTCTCTGCTCCACCAGAAATAAGGACCACTGGTAAGACCAAAAAGTCCATCACTTTCATGCCATCGTTCAGTTTACAAGATATCATCCACAAAGTCTCACGTTCGGACACATGAATTTCACAACATTATAAATCGGCTGCTACTACCAAAATCAACAGTTTTTCCCCATACAACTAGCTAGCCAATTACATGTTCACAGTTGCATCTAGCAACAATTGCCCTAATGAACAAAATAGGTAGCACTGGATTTTCTCGATTTGTAGTGTTCATTACACGCAAGACTAGGGATGAAACTTCAGATCGACATCTCAACACGAAACGTTTAACGTTTTTAATTCGGTGCAAAATAAGAAATATTTCTTACCTGTTCTATTGTGAAAATAGCTACAGCAGATCCAGCTGCTTGCCAGAAGTAAAATGCAGCTTTCAAAAATGCCGGTGTTTGTTATCAGCCAATTACAACGAGACAAATTCTTAGCCAATGGGCTTAAGGACATTTAAAATAACATCCAATCCGCCCCTCTACTAAACTTGAGTCCCTCCCAGGAACGCCCACTGACGTATCCTATGTCCCCTTCCTGTTCGTCACCGACTACATACAAACTGTGAGACTTCAGGAGGGTTTAACCAATAACCAAGCCTGTTTATGTAGCACAGATCAGAAAGTCTTGTTGCCACCATCAACTTCATTCTATAAATGTGCAACGTAGCCTACATGGTGGTGACTATGCAGGAATTTTGAAGCTACATTTCTTGATGACACACTTGCTAAAATTTAGACACGTGTGATACGTTGGCGAGGTAGAACCACGGTGACAGGTTTGCCTTCAAATGGGTTTTAAACTACTCGACAAATCCGAGTCTACGTAGGTCTTTGGTGGCTCATTGCAACTCACCGCAAGCCAAATAAGTGTTTGCAGATGTACATCTCTTAAATATATTTCTCTCCGTTACTGTGTCACATTCCGACCAGTTTAACTGTAATTTGATAAGGTGGTGGCGTAAAAACAAGGCACTAGTGGTGTTGTGACATCTAACTTACGAGTTTGGACCCTTCAATACTTCTGTGTACACATGAACCCTCGCAATCAAATTCTGGTCTGAGATAAATGCCGCAGTGAATGCCACCCAGGGGATCCTCGAGGGGGAGGATCTTTCCCTTCTCATAAATTTTCGTAAACAGCACCTGCTCCAGGAAAGAATTTTATGTGAAATACTACTGAAAAACCTTGTGAATGTGTGTAATTACTCGAGTTCACACACGGACAGCAGAGAAGAAGCCACGGACTAAACACGAATTAAAGTTATCCATTATTTTTGCTTTAGTGACAGTACGAAACTAAGCCTGATATTTCCCTCTCCTGTTTATTTTTGTCACTGCATGCTTTCAGATGACTAGGAGCAGCAAGTAAGGCACATCTGTTCTTTTATACTGTTTTATTTTCATGTTTTAAGACAATCTAAGTACTCTTTTTCAGTCTCAGAAACTCTGACATAAAAATAAGTTTTAAAAACCGTTAGATCTGTCATACATCTCATCTTTACTCTCAATGACCTCCAAGGCATATTTTACTTTGTTTTCTGAGTAACTTCATCTTATGATCCATAAGAGAAAGGGAAAACCTATTTATTATGAGTTGGAACCATGAATGCTAGCTCTTGTTAAACTGCCTTTACGAGTAACAGCATTTATTCAAATTCAGGAATGAGAAGAACCAGAATACACCAATTCCTTTCCACAATTTAATGGAGAGAGGACCGTGTAACCATGGGCAACCAGTGACTGATGAGGACAGGTGGGGGAGAAAAGGTGAATTTCAAATGCACCCCCCTTCACCACGACACCAGAAGAAGCACTAAGATTTGGACCTGGTTCAGAATGTAGATTACAAAAGCATTTCAAAAACCTGCCTTTGTACCAAGCAATCTTATTCCTCATCTGAAAGGGTTTTCCGGCAGGCTTTAATCAGCCAGAGAGTCAGCCTGTAAACATGGCTGAGCCAGAGGCAGTCAGGACGTGATCTGCCATCTTGAATATGCACAGGAGATATTGATTCTGGAGAGAACTTTTACAGATTATCCAGGAGGGTTTGTCAGTCTCTGTCACTGCCTCAGTTGTCAAGTGCTAATTAGGTGTATATAATGGACACAGACAGTGGCAGTAATACATTTCAGAATGTTCAGAATCAAGCTTTGGAACAAACCATCGCAGGAGTTTACATTTGCAAGCCCCAGTGGCATGTGAGAGAGTGACTGTACCTCAGGGAACTGTAAAAAATACCACAGCTGGATGAGCTGTCAGCTCATCTTAATTAAGGAACAAGATGCTCCTTTATTAGCAAGTGAACAATGTCAGAGAGCTCACTGGGGGATGCAGGAGATGGAGATGCAGAAGTCACACCTGAGTCACTGAGAAGTCTCTCCTCCATTTAAATCTTACTTTCCTGACTGATGCTTTTATTTCACAGCTTCTTACAGGAAACGCATGTGAACATCAAAAAGTCACAATAGCGTCACATCACTTGGCTAGGTCTGTTTTGTTCCTTGTTTCCTATTGGACAACACAACCACTTTGGAGCACAGTTGGCATCCAAAGGTTGTTTTTGTTTGACATGGCCATAACGTATCTCTCTCATCAGCCTGCCCTGAGCTTTTGGCAGGACTCAGCATACTTATTTTTAATGAGCTGTAGGAAAATGGCTGATCGTTACGGAGTCAGTACTGACGTTTGGAAGCAGAATGCTTTCCTTCTCAGTCCATCCATCACATGGTTGGAATAAAATAGAACAGGGATTGCATTGATGACATTACGTTGTTATTTGCTGTGTATCCGTACACATTCAGAGACAGTGACTTTATAGGGTGATGTTTGTCATCCATATTGGCCATTGAATTGGTTTGGGGTCTCTAACACGACACTTGCATCGTCTCTTATTTTCTACCCTGAGGTTATGTGAAAGTAGACTAAGGAACATCAGTGCAACATTCAACCCCAAAACACTGAGATTATGTGGGACTTTCAGGAAGAGAATAAGAGTTTACATGGAGTAAAGAGAAACCATTATATTAAGTTATTGTTATTCACTCAGGCGCTGCATAAGGACTCTTAAGCCCTGGTTGGAGGTGAATTCTGTGTCAGTCTGACCCCAGATCAGCCCTTGCTACCCAGCCTGTCTGATTTATCTGAATAGCTTTATGAATTGATCCCCAGGTTTAATGAGCACAAAATCAATGTTCACTGAAAGGAACCTGGCAAGGTGAAATCGTGATGTAAAGCTGTTTATAAAAGTCATAGTTCTGGAAGTTCAGCACCTGAATTCATACATTAATACTGTAGCACATTCAAACAAGCTCCACATCCTGCCTGGACACATTCGGAACATCCTGGCTGAGCTCATTGTGGAAAATGAGCAGCAGGGCTCAGCCCAGAGACACACCAGCAGACAGGCCTTCAACGCCTCTGACTTTCCCCCGGGAGACACAGAGCAAAACTAAGACAGTTAATTAATACCAACTTCACCTCGCTCCTCGTTTGATAACGAGATGATTTTCATAGCGCGCGACTGAAATGCGTGACACCGATAGGGCGCGTGCAGTGACGAACGTCCCTCTCGATCCCCGCTAATCTGAGTAAACCGAACCCCTCCGCACACTCTCCCCTCACACTCCTCCCTTATGCCCCTCTCCCTGTGAGAGGATCAACACCTCATTAATCACCAGCCGCATGCTGCTGTGTCTGGCATGGACAGGCAGGTGTGTCCAGCGCCAAGGAGTAATTAATCATTCATTGACATTAAATGCTGAGAGTGAGACATAACTGGCCCGTTTTGCAGGTTCTACCTCCCACGACAAATGTCAGCCCAGGTGAGGTCATGAGAGCATCAGATTCATTCCTTATTGATAGTGATGAACATCTAAAGCACTGATTGTATCACAGCAATAACATACATCAGCTCCCACTTACAAAGGTCTGAAGCAATATGAGACGTTTGCACACCACATCTGATAGGAAGCATGATTTTATGAGTCACTGGTTGACCCTCATGAAATAACCTGCAGCATCTTCTATAGTGCTGAATGCAAACATGCCCCACATTCATTATGCAAAACTACTGTCTCGGGACACTAAAGATATCAATTCATCCACTTTGAAATTCCAATGGTTTATGAAACCAACATATGGCATTCAGTGAGCTGTACACTGTGATTACATTAACAGAGTATTAATATTGATTGGCAGACATTAAATCTATTTTCCAGTTCTAGCTCTATAACGTATATCTTTAGGAGAGGATCTTATTTCCATCCAGTCAGAGCCCTACCAATATATGCCACCTTGCTAATTAGATCTTTACAATTAACTTAAAAAATGAAATCAAACAAAGAGTGTAGACACCTGGTTTGATGCTGTACTAACTGAATCCTGCGGTTTGATTTACTTGGGGGCTCAGTCTTATTTCAGTCTTTCGCGGAGAGCATATTTTAGTGTATTACACACATTTGTAAGATGAGGAGTTTTCAAAGGAGTTGCATAACACAAAAAAATTACACTACCTTCTCGTAACATAACAATGCATGTATTCAATGAATTATCCTCCACATAAAAGCAGGCTATAAGAAAGCAAAAGTGCCTTTTAAAATTGTCCTCATAAGGGCGAAATATTTAGATCATTTCATGGTGCCACATCCAGGCAGTTATGTTCCTTAGAGAGCTTTTTTATTGGCAAATACCAAAAGACATAAATGTTTAATTCTGATTGGAAGACATTGTAAATTGCTGCTAATATACCGAGTGTCCCTAAATGCTACATTATGATTGTCACCAAATAAAAATGAAACCTAATTCCATGCAGAACTAAGAGCGACATGACAAAGCCGTGCAATATCCCAGAGCCAGCTGGTACAAACCGAAGATGCGACGTCTATAGTAATTATTATTGCGAATGGCTCTCTGAGTCATTCATAGACGCTGCTGCCGCTTTCTTAACTGCGGGTTCTCATGGACACCTGAGTATTTAAAGGGCATTTAACAGCTTGTGATTCAGCAATGTGGAAGCATGTGCAGACTGACGCCCTTAAGAGGCGCAGAGATGGACCAGTAATGAAAACACTTACATTACTGGGAGGCTTCACCAGTGATGACAGCCACACAGAGACTGCGGTTGTGCATCTCTATGGTACCTCAGCCAGAGAAATGCATTCTGTGAAGCAGAGTAGTTCCTCTGCAACTTTCTACCCTTCTTCACATCGTAAGAAGAGCACCACCTGATCTGAGTCATGAATTTATGTTTTTCAATCTAAAAACCTTCAGAAATATTGATAATGCTTTGTACAATGAGCCACCACTGAGAAGAAATTGAATTAAACCCACAATGCATGGCACACATTCCAGAAGGCATGCGCTTTTGTTATGATTTCTGAAAGCCAATAATTTTGAAGTTCCCTTGTGGTGAATGGGCAGGAGCTCTATGGATGAACAAAATGATAAATACGCCCCTCAGTCTAAAGTGACCTCTGGGGGAGACACTGTTACACCGATGACTAAAGACAAAGAACACACATTAGCCCCGTCTCACAGTAGCTCTTCAGAGAAAACTGTGGGTCTAATGAGCCACCGTTTGCAGGATCAGTACAGTTTTCACTGATTGAAAAACAGTAGGCTGGCTCATTTTGTGGGATTGATACACATTCGGCGACTGGGAGAAATAAATCCCCATGAGAGCTGAGGACTGAGCACCCAGGCAGTCGCGATGTGCCGATCGAAACTGCAGTTAACGCAATCCATGCGTGACGGAACACAGTCGTTCTACCCTCACCTCGGGAACAAGCGCAACCGCTTAACGACTGCGTGGAGTTTCATATGCAGAGAAACATATTGCAGGAATACGTGCCGGAGAACGTAATCATGTCTCGTTGTGGTCATTTGCAACCTTCATTTCCCCCATGTCTGTGTCTGTCTCTGTTCTTGCTTCCTACACACAGTTCAACCGATGTCACCACCCAGGCAGTCGAGACATGGATGCGTCATTTGACTCATCCTGTTTTTTTTCCAAGCCATACATCACATCATGAAGTTAGAAAATTGCCATCGGTACCATTCTGCCAGGCACAACAGAAGAAAACACGTAACAGAATAAAACTTGTCACAGAGCTCCCACTTGTTCTCCAACCTCAGGGTGACACAACACTACACGAACACTGAGCCCAATTTGACATTTTCAAATGCCTAGAATGTTGGATATTGTGATGTTAGCTCAGTTTGTAAGGTGGCCAACTCACAGATTGTAAGTAATGGGACTAAGCTACCCCATACCCATGCAGTATTACCATAGTACCACACTTTTTCATTTTTCAGTGCATTATGTGATTTCAACACCATTTCCAATTACACTGTCTCATCCTGTCACTGCAGATTCCCCCTTCTACCATCACCTTTTTGAGCAGGTGCAGCACTTTCACCTTCTCCTCTCATCTCTTTCTCTTACTTTCCCCTTCACAGGAACCATTCCCATTCCTGTAATGACTACACGCTGGAACAGAGACCTTCCGAGGGGCTTTCCCAGCGATATCACTGTGGGACCAAATTCAATTCATATTGACCGTTCATATTGTCTGTGGGGCTAAATTCAATTAAGACCAGAGTGAGTGATAACCTGCCAGTATCAGGAGAGTGGAGTCACTCACATTCCAAGCATCTTCTGACTTAATCAAGTCAACAGTGTCCCTTTGTCACGTTATGAAGAGCATCAAGAGCCCCTGAAGGGTTTATCTGCATCCATCTTAAGGCAGTATAAATGACTTTTTTTGGCCTTGGACAAGTGTGTCGGCCCAATGAATGACAATAAGAACATCAGTAAAGCAAACTCAAGCATAATCAACACTCTGAGACAGGGCAGAGCACACCTTAACCTACAGACTGTCTGACATAGGAGAGACGCGCGCTCTGACTGCAGCCCTGTTTAAACCTCCTCTGCATTCGGATTGCAGTGATTTCCAGCTGTCTGTCCCCTCACTGAAAGGCACACTTCAATGCTCAGGTTAATTGAGTCATATTTGAATGTTCAATATTTATACAGCCATGCCAGCAGCCTTCACAAGCATTAATTAAAAAAGAGACAGGTCTACTGTGGCAGCATTAATTAACTCAATGTAATGTTCTCTTTCCAAAGCCAGCGAGCGAACTGTTTGCAGGTGGTGAGAGGGCTTCACAGACTGACTCACACAGCTCTCGTGGATGTCTGGGTCCCTGCCGGGGGCCATCAGGGCAGTAACGGAGCTTCATCTGTATCTGTGTGCTTGGATCGTTCATAAATATGTGTGTTTTCCACATGGCACTGTGACAGTGCTACTACTGTTTGGCAGAATAATTAAAAGTTAAGCTATTGTTGGAAAAAAAAAAATCAAAAGATGTTTTAAACCGAATATGGATATACTGGAGATTTGGGAGCTGCTGGTGCTGTGTTAGAGCGCCACCCACCTGTGAGTAAAGCTTTCACGTACTGTAGTTCTCACTTCTCTATTTCACATGTTATAATGCTAGAGCTCTGAACATTTTGACTTGACAGGTGACATAATTACATTTTTCACTTTAAACATATTAATTTTAACATGTGACATAAGCACTGTTACGTCAATATGCTTCATAATGTTTATTGAATGCATTATGACCGTGTTGTGTCATTTGTCATAAGATGCAAGACGCTGTTATGACAGGTTATGACAGGTTTTCTGCCATGCTTACAGCAGTGCTATGTAAGCTTTGTGATGCATCATTGAAACAAGCCGTTACCCCGTAGTCAGTACAGACGTTTCCATGACAGAGGAATGTCATTGCTGTGTTACCGGGCAGGCTTTATGCTCAGACATGCGGCCCGTGTGCTGAACGCAGACCGGCAGTTTCCACTTTAACAATGATTTCCTCGGTGCTCCCTCCCCCCTGTGCATTTACTGTAGCTGTGCAGGCCTGCTGAAGGACGGCCTCCCCGCACACAGCACATCGCAACCCCTGAGTGATAGATGGAGCCGCTTTGCCTCTGGCGACCCGGATTTCATTATGAGGCGCGGAGCGGGTGACAGGAAGGAGGAGGAGCCAGCGGGGATGACCTCAGTAAACAGTGTCTGTCTCCCCCCCCCCCCCCCACCCTTGTATGCACCCTAAATTAGCGTGGGGGCAAGGGGCGGCCTGGTACGTGGGCGAGACAGCGTGGGTGAGCTGACGTCTGAGCACGCGCGATATTAGCTGTGTGCGTAAGTCAGAAACCCTGACCCCAGGGAAGTCGCTGAGCTGCAACATGCGTGAGGCAGAATCCACTTACAGCGGGCAGAGGCAGAGGCAGGCAGCTGCGCACGCAGGCAGTCACAGGGCCGGGATGCCGCGGGATGTGATGAATTCTTTCATTACTCCAGATTCGATTCTCCTTATTACACCTGAGAGGGCCACACTCGCGTGTGAGGCAGACCGGGTTTGGCAGGTGAAAGTGATGGTGTGATCTCTAACCACTATCAGATACTCCCAAGGCAGGCTTGTATGAGGTTTCATTCGGTTTAAGACTGCCTTTGTCAATAACACTCCCATAGTAGTTTTATTGGAGTCTAACTTTTGACCATGGCATGCTGTAACTATGATACATGACAGCATAGCAACAGGCAGTTAGAGAGAATCTATCCATCTACCCACCAGTGAGCGGTCCAGTGCTAAAGAGCCTTCTTTGCCTTTTAAAAAGCTTTGTTTTCTACAAAAAACTCAGCAATGCAATTGTATTTAAAAACACTATTTCATTATATTTAACAAACAGTGGGCTTTGGTATCCATATTTATAAGTGAAACACAGAGCTCTCCATTATTTACACTCCTCTCATTCTAAAGCCCTGAGCCCTGAGGTTTGAGCACGTATTCTCCCCCAGAGTACACAGATTTTAGAGCACCTTTAATGTCCCTGCATACGGAGTAAAAATGTAAAAAATAAAATTTGACTTGAGTAGCTGCTCAGCTCCAGATGTCTTACTTACAGCCTCAGATCCCTGCAGCTTCTCTCTCAACATTACAACTTAACTATTCTCCATGTTGCCATGGTTTTTTGGTACACGCAGTTGTTGCCAGTGAACATGGTTCTCTTTAATCAGACTGAAAGACTCCTCATTTTACATAGCAGAACCATACAGAAACTCATGGGTCACCTTCAATCCTGTTTCATTAATTAATCAAAACCTGTAAATTATTAATAACAAAAGTAATACTTATAATCATAGTTTCCCCATCTGGAGGAGTAAGACACATTTGAAATGCAAACCAATATTACAATATCTACCTTTAAAAACAAAATAATGGATAAAATTCATCTAAGAAACCAGTAAATTGAATCTGTCAGACTATAAGAGAAAAGAGATACAAGCGTGAAAGACAAATCAAACGTTGCATGAATAAAAAACACAATACCTGTGGGTCCCCAACATACCTCCCCTTTTTACATGCAGCCCCCGACACACAGGGCTCATTAACTAACTCCTGGCACGGCTGAAGCGTGATAATGCTCAGTGTTATGCATACACACATACTTTCACACTGCCGGACAAACAGAAGAGCGCTCTTACTCAAATTCCCTCTGTGTTTTCCAGCCTTTACCGCATGTCTGCGGTCCTTTCTGAAACAAACACGCGAGTCCTCATGTTGTGCAGTCCATGACTGCCGTGCAGAGGAGACCTCTGAGAGGACACTTTGAGAACCCTTTCACCGGCTGAGACAGAAAAGTGAACACAGCTGGTTGGAAAAAAACAACAAGCTCGTTATTGAAAAAGCAGCTGAATTACGTTGTTCCTCTGCTCTGCCTGGGTAGCGCACAAACAAGGCTGTTCTTACACTCCTTTGCCTGTGCAGCTTCTCAAAAGGAGTATGATTGCACCGAGTCACTGGCTCAAGAGAACAAAAACCATCGACAGCTCTTTCGAATGTCTCACACCAGTTAAAAAGCTGAACTACTTTAATCTTTGAAACACAGAAATGTGAAGTCTAATCACACAGTATTATCATTCTAAGCCCTCGGGGACTCCTGCGTATGTTGGGTTGTGTTATTGGCAATTTGTTGATCATTTCAAGTAGCTGACTACATGCGTTTAGTTTAGACCATATTTTCCTTTTGTATTAATGCAATTCATTTCTGACTGAATGGAGCCGAGACAGTAACCCCTCCCCCTATACATTAAAGGAGTCTGATTCAGCTCAGGTAACAGATAATTCCAGGTTAAGGGAAGAAACGGCACTTGGACTGGAAACCAGCAGGAAGAGTGTGAAAAGATGTGTGACCCTCAGACAAACAGTTTAACAGCTTTCTCTGAGTGAGCCTGGCCTCTCTCTGTCAGGACTTTGTGAGGAGGCAGAGTGGAGCCAGGAGGCCAGCAGCACTGATTAAACTGATGGGGAGAGTGGGAAGAAGAGTCAGGGGAGAGGGGGCAGTCTGCAGAAACAGAGTCACTCGTTATTGATTAAGATTTCTTCAGCCACATGCAGGAAAAGCAAACCAGCACACACACACACACACACACATATGCACCCACTCTCTGTGACTATAGCCCTGCTGATTAGTCAACAGGCACAACAACTGGGAAGAAAATTGTCAATATTTCTCACACAGCTCCTGGACTGTCAGTGCTGAGCCACGTACAGAGTGATTGAATTCATCTGTGTCTCCCTGTTCCCCACAGAAACCACACACCACCCCATGTATTTCATCAGCTGAGCACTTAGCACGACTCACTGAAGACAGAAAATTACAGCCCCGTCCCTGTTCCACCTATTAACACTGTCACTGCTATCCGAGCTAGTGGAGGTAGTGGAACAGCTAGAGAGCCCCCTCTCCTATGACTCTAAACAGCAGCGATGGTCAAGCTTTTCCACTATGGGATAGTGAGGCTGCAGGTATGTATTCCCACAGAGCAGGATACCTAACCCGACTCCACTGGTTTAACTTCTGATCTCAGTCTTTGCAGGGTTGCTTTGTTGTGTCATGTGTGCTCCTGCTCAGCTAGAATGAAAACCTGCACCCACACGGGCTCCGAGCACGTAAGAGTGGCCACACCTGATCTAGAGAATAACACGTCAGCACAGGTGTTTGGGGTCTCCTCTGCACCCACCTGGTCTGTATGCATACAGGGCTGGGGTCACATCACAATACTTCATACAGGGCTGGGGTCACGTCACAATACTTCATACGGGGCTGGGGTCACGTCACAATACTTCATACAGGGCTGGGGTCACGTCACAATACTTCATACAGGGCTGGGGTCACGTCACAATACTTCATACAGGGCTGGGGTCACGTCACAATACTTCATACAGGGCTGGGGTCACTTCACAATACTTCATACAGGGCTGGGGTCACGTCACAATACTTCATACAGGGCTGGGGTCACGTCACAATACTTCATACAGGGCTGGGGTCACGTCACAATACTTCATACAGGGCTGTGAGCCTGCACTCCCTCCCACACATCAGGCTTAAAACCTGCCAACCAAATAACAGGAAGAGGAAGAATGAGAAAGATCCTGACAAACAACAGCGCTTCATATCTTTGAACAAACAGAAAAGTAAATACAAAAAGCCTTGGTGAGAAGTGGCAGTGGCTCCTTGCCAGAGATTTGGCATTTGGGTATTTTAGGGATAACAAAAAAGAGATGGATGTAGCGGTTAAATCAGAGCCTGTCTGATAGCTTCATTCACCCCCATGGAGACACTCACAACCCACGCGCACTGTCTATGAATCAACAAAGCACAGAAACATTCATGCATTTAACAGAGAACAGAGACAACCTGTCAAAATTTTGACATAATAAATTAATGTCAAATCTGTCCTAATCTATTGGCTTCAGTTTTCCAAAGTTTGCTACACGTTGAATGTAAAATGTTGTGTATGCAATTCATTAGCCAGCTGCATAGATGAATACCTGCTCCATTCTCACATATTAATCGCACAAACTGGAATCTATTGTGATCATAGAGGCTTTAATTCCATGCATTTTTAATTTCCCTTTTTCTTTTTAAACTTTTCTAAAAACGCTTCACAATACATACTTACTGCACCTTCAATTCAGTCATGTAACTTAGGTAGAACACAATTTCTTGGTTTACCCACACGAAAGATTTCCTCAGCAGCTGCGCAAATTCTGCACAGGTAGCTGGGACCGGGCGCAGTGTGACTCCTCAGGCACGCTATAGAGGACACCAAGTGCAACAAGTGCGTCCCCGAGAGGGTACTCCAGTCAACGTAAGGCTACTTCTCCAGTCTGTCCTAGGCTAGCACAGTAAAACAGTGTAACTACCATTTGAATCTCATACATAGGATTAGGGAATTCAACGAGATTTAAAAAAAAGATTTGAGAAAACACGTGGGTGCAAAAGTTTAACTTCTGTATTTTCCAAGCGTGTGGTTGCAGCACCTTGCGCTGTTAATTCATGGCACCATCATGTCTATGCACGGAACACACACACACACACACACACACACACACACACACACACACACACGCGCATTTGATGAAGGTACCGGCTGGATCATCAGAGTCTTGCAGCTCTGCGAGCTATGAAGCGCCCTCGTGTGCGTATGGCGTCATAACAGAGGATTGACATCAGCAACAACAGCCGACAAAACGCCTTAAAAGACGGAGTCAAGCCACCACAGTAAAAAAAAAAAAAGAAAAAAAGGGGAAAAAAGAGCACAGAGAAACAGTAAGATACCAAGGCAGCTGTTATGCCAGTTCTTGATTTTAGTAGGAAATGGCAATTCATGCTCAGGGTGTTATTTTTATTTTTGTCGGGTACACTGACAATTTAACCTCACTGTAAACCGCTCAAAATGTACAGAAATATATAGCGACACGTTTTTTGGTAAATTCTTTGCATTTTAACCAGACAACATGAATAACTCCATCCATACCTTGGGAACAAATTTGTCAGAACCAAAATACATTTTTTCCATCCTGGACAATAATGGTTCTCTCCCACTTGTGCTGGAGTCCCGCTCCATAGCTATCTCCGCTGCTATGTTTGCGGTGGGAGTTTTAGGAAACATCGTTGCTATCGTGGTACTCAGCATTTCTAAGAAGGAGCAAAAAGAAACAACTTTCTACACGCTGGTTTGTGGAATGGCAATAACCGATCTTCTGGGGACCTGTTTCACGAGCCCGGTTGTTATAGCTACGTATGTGGCGAACAGGTGGCCCGGTGGCGAACCGCTGTGCCACTTCTTTTCGTTCTCCATGCTTTTCTTTGGCTCTGCTGGAATGTCAATCCTGTGCGCCATGGCAGTAGAGCGATACCTCGCCATTAACCACGCGTACTTCTACTCCCAATATGTAGACAGAACGATGGCTCGCCTTGCGCTTATGGCCACATATTTAGCCAACGTTGTATTGTGCATACTGCCAAGCTTTGGATTCGGGAAACACGTAAGACACTTTCCCGGCACCTGGTGCTTTTTGGACTGGCGGGCAATGACACCCCTCCCGGCCTCGTACTCCTTTCTGTACGGTGGATTCATGCTTGCATTGATAGCAGTGACGGTCCTATGTAACTTCGCTGTTTGTATGTCTTTGGTGCGGATGAGCCAGCGCAACCGGGTCGTGAGAACTGAGGTATCGGGGAAACAAGGGGGTTCCCGGCGCAGGTTTCCAAAGATTCCCTCAGTCACCTCAGCTGCAGAAATCCAGATGTTTTGGCTATTAGTCCTGATGACCGTTGTTTTCCTGGTCTGTTCCATTCCTTTAGTGGTAAGTGACAAACCCAGCCTTGCAGTTACTGGACAAAATACAATTTTAAACGGGGCACATCAGGCTGTTTAATTTTTGCTGTGTAATGAATTCCAGGTCATTGATATTTTTGACTGATTGAGCATGATTCTAGGTTTTGAAAATAAATTGTAGTCTTGGAGCACGATATTTCCGTTGTCATAAAAGTGTTTGTGTCAACGGAAAACTTAAAGGTATTTGCTTGACGTAATTAAAGTTTTCAAAGTTTGAAAATCAGTCCCAAGCTTGGACGACTGTCAACAACTAAGTCAGTACAAAGTTAATACACACTGACAGTAGTTAATGTGTTTATTTTAATTTTTGGCAGTTTTTCACAATCAAACTAGTCACGCAATAACATGTTCTAAACCCATAAATCTTGACAGCGAAATGACAGCGATTAACAATGAAACACTAATGACTTCGATCTAAAGTATGAAGTTTGCCTGGAGGGCATAGAGATTATTCGCACGACTAGTCAGTGGTGTAGTACGCAATTATACGGACTATAGCCAACACAATCTGAATTTCTTGGGCGTTTTATTACCATTTTACAGAATACATTCATTACTATGTATAACCATTAAAATGTTGATACATATGTAAAATAAATAATGCCCTTGTTTAAATGTGAACAAATGTCTGTGTCATTGCTGATATATTACTTGCAAAAGTCAACACATTTTCTTTTTAACTGAACAGGTGCGGATCTTCGTCAACCAAACTTACGGCGCTTCCCAGTTATCCTCGGGGGGGAAGGTGGACTACCGCAGTGATCTCGTAGCGATACGGTTCGCATCCTTTAACCCCATCCTGGATCCGTGGGTATACATTCTATGTCGAAAGAACCTGCTGATCAAGGGGTGCGAGAGGGTGAAACGCGCGGTTGGGACGGCGACTTACAGTGACAGGCGGAAGGTGGGCTGGGTGAGTAGTCCACAGACGCCTCCTTCCTACGAGAACAGCAAAACCACCAGTTATGTCTCCCTGACGGGGAACTACAGACAAGACTCCGTGAAACAGGGCATCTCAAGGACTAAATCTTTCACCGACTTTACATTAGAACAACACTGGGACTTTCACATAGCGCGGCCGAGCTTTCACCCTTTCAGTGTCGAGCAGACCGCAGAGGTTGGTTTCCTAAAATCTCCGCCCAAGAATTGTGAACCAGCAGAGAGCACGCCTGATCTGCGCCATGACATCCATGAAGCATCAGCCGGCATCACAAGCGGGGATGAGCAATCACAGACACGTGGACAGACAAAAGTTGAAATAGTAACCTGCACCTTCAGTTCATCGACCTCCTGCTCACTGGAGAGATGCCTGTAAAAATGTCTGTAAAGAACGATGCTGCTTATGGTCATAAATTGATACCACATCCAGTCTATAAAGATAATCTGTGAAGAGCTTTTAGCAAGCAAAACCGAGTGACATTTGAAATTGTGGCAAAACCTGTCAGGAAAAGAAAAGGAGTCCAATTGCTGAATGCCATTAATCTTGCATTAGGGGAGAACGGGGTTGGTTGTCACCTTCATTATATGTCGCTCCCTAGAATGTGCAGTTAAAAAAATGTGATACTGAAATTTTCAGTACTGGGGTCAGAGATCACCTATAAGGTCATTTCAGTAGCGAAACACTTGGCACTGAGGTGAGAGGACTTTAAGTGTTTTTCATCCCAAAATGTAAATATCCAACTCTTTGGTGTTTCTGTTCTATGGTTTTATACAATGGGTTCATCATTAAACAATTATTACCAATAAAAAGAATGAAGGGAGACCTATAGTTAAGATATAGGTTTTTTCTTACCTACGCTACAACATGTGGTGATTACCTTGTGCTAGCAAAAAACCCCAGTTGGGAATGCTTGTCACATTCTCTTTGGGGTTGGTTGTCACATGTGTTGACATGCACATGCATGGTGATATATCTAGTCCTTCACTTCTTTTTAGATGGAAAAATGGGCTGTGACTCTGAATGTGATCATGAGTGCAAAGTGAAATGAAATGAAAGATTCTGTAATGATCGATGAGTTCAGTGTTATTGTTCTTTGGATTGTTATGTTATGTAAGGATAAAAAAATGTACGTTTATAAATTTTCCTGTTCTCCGTTTTCTCGAGTCAGGAGATATGTTTTTGCATTTTAATGAAATTAAACTTTTTAAATAAAGTGGATTGTCTCCATTTTTATTTTACCCCATTAAAATAACATAGGGACAACCAACCCCATAGTGTGTGACAACCAGCCCCACGATGGGGATGGTTGTCACAAGTGCACAAGATTTGTATTTGACAGTCCTTTTGATCAGAGTAAGCTCAAGGAGAGTAAGACCACTCCATTACACTTTAGGCTTCCATTACACAGTGAAAGGGAATCTGTAAAGGATGCATTGTTTGAGGAATTCAAATGAAAGTAAAAAGTGTGACAACCAACCCCGCTCTCCCCTGCTTCTGTGTCACATCAAGTGTGATTAGCTGAATAAATTATAATTTAACAATGGAAATGTTTGAAATAATTGTACTTCATTTTGGCTTATGCTTATTAATTTTTATTGTTGCTTCCGTTTATGCTAACTGAAAATGCTATTTTGCAATTCGAATGGCAAGATGTATGATTATTATTTTTATTATTATTACAAACTCTTCAAACTTTAATTTTCATGCATAGTATTTGAAAATAAAACAGCGACTGATTGTGCAGCACACTGTGTCCCAGAAGCGAAAATATCTTACAGCACAACTGTTTTTTTTTTTTCAGTTTCTATATAGATAAACTCCCTGCTGCTAGTTCAATATTTGTAAGTTACCGGTGACGTAGAAGACCACCTGAAGGACATAAAGCCGAAGATTCCTTTAATATCGACGTGCTATCTGTTTAGAATAATCTAAGAGATTCGGAGGGATCTTGGGACAGACTCGACAGTGAATTACATCTCATTATAAAGAAACAGACAATAATATACCAACTGGAAGATGCATGTTTGAAAACTGATATGTTGATGTACATTGTATTTGAAAATCCAATCCCTGAATCAAGCGTGCATGGGCGAAGCTTCACCTTCAACCACACAAACCACACGTCATTTTAATTGCTCACATACGAGATCCAATGCAGATCTCGTAAAAAAAACTGTAGCCAGGTTTCAAAAACATGTAAATGTTTGTAAAAAAAATGACATGATTACCATTTCGCAAAATTTGATATTTAACATCGAGGTTTTGATTATTTTAAAGCTTCGTTCATTACCTGAAACCAAATTAGAACAATGTTCTTAGAATTAAACGCGCAAGTTCAGTAGTCGTTTAAAAATGCCACAAGAGGGCGCTATGACACAAGGATGACATACCGAAAAGCTTTTTAATGTCCTAAATCTGGAGGAAAAATCCGAATACTACCCTAATAATATACACTTGCAGTATTTATTTAAAATATGTACAAAACAGAGAGGCAATTCACACTTTCAAATTGCTTTAAATGAGGGTAAAACAATTAAATAAGGAAATGTTCTGTATAATTCTTAAAGGTTACCTCACCTGTAGTGACGTGACTTGTTTTCCACGGTAGGGAATACCCCTTACCCAGGAAGAGCTCGGTAATCCCCGGGTGGTGTATCTTAGGGCCTCTAGCTGTACAACTCCTTCAGCTCTCAGATCAGACTCCCAGGACCCAGTCCATCCGTCGCATCCACAAACAGCGAGGTGAAAATCCCCGTTTCTCTTGTTGAGAGCGTCAACAGGTCGATCCAACTCCCGCTCCTGATTTCGCCTGTTTTCCTCGTCTGAACCTATGCTCATGTTCGGCACGTCTAGCTTGCCGCTGAAATAGGGACTCATCATTATGACAATCTTATTTAGAGTTTAAATTTGAAACATCGTAGGAATGTTTCCAATTTGACTGTGGTCCATAAACCTGCATTTATTTGTCAATGAGAAGAACGACAGCATTACCTATTGGCAGCACTATGCGTGATGCAGCGGCCCTGTTACACAGAGTGCACTCACCATAATGTAGTAATTGCAGCCTCTAGTGCAATTTCTTAATTGCACGAGCCATAATTGCGACTACGATAAATGACTGATTAAATTGTGCGGTCCCACAGAACGCAGCTGCGTTTCTTGTTTGTTATTAACATAATCACAAGAGGGTTGTGGAAGTGTTAAGATCAGTTACTGAAGGCGCGGGAAATTATCGCTCTCTAGCTCGTGGAGTATGTCATCCTAACCTCCCCGTGCAGATTAAACTTGGCCCAAAAACGCTTGAGTAAAACAAGGCTCCCCTTTATCATTCACTGATGCTGTACAGTTAATTAAGACACTGCAGCCGGCACACTGCCAGAGCAGCTTTGCAGAGACTCTTGTGTGCAGAGTTGCAGGAAGCATGTGGACAAAGCGTGACCTGTCCTCTAGCACAATGAGTTTCAGAGAGATTGTGAATGACTGTCAATGAGAGGCTTTGTTTAGTGAGCATCTTCTGCCTGCATGTGCTCTCAGTATTGCAGCCATCCGTATTCCTTCCGCCGTGAACCCGGATAATGTAACCCACATCTCAGCTCACCACCAGCCATGGTTACTGCATGTGGACTTCAATTTACATCCGACATGCTCAGTACCTTTATATACTTTACTGAGCAAAGCTCCAGTCCTGCCAAACTAACTCGCTGACTTTACTCAACAAAATGAGGCCTACTAATGAAATGAAAGCTGAGAATGGTGACATGAACTCCCAGGGAAAAAAACTTGTTTGCTTAGTAACATAATGAAGAGGGAGGGGGGAGACTGTAAAGGGAGGCTGAACGTTCCTGATTTTTCTTGCAGTGGGGGTTATGTGGCAGCATTTTGAAACTACGTGATGGGATGTGTATCACAGAAAAACATCATCATGACTGAAGCAAGAGCGCTGAAACGTACATTTCCGAATTGAGCACAGTGATGTTTACCCATTTGAGAGCCAGGGGCCGCACTACTTCGAGAGAAGGACACACACGTATGTATGCGATATGCAGTCATGTTGAGCAAACGATCTCTCCTTTTCAACACGCCACACTCCTGGGCACACCTAGGTAAAATATTTATTTGAAATTCTTTAACTCTTTACATTCCAGTTAAGAATGTGAAAGCACACCTGGTGATCTCGCATGTTGGGGGACATACAGTAGGTACTCACATTAAGGTAGAATCTTACTGGTGAAAGATGTGAAATAAGCAGTAATCTGCAGGTAGTTTTGAAGGATTGGAAACAGACAGTGTTGGAGTATTTGAGATGAAGTGGTTACCCTGGTCTGCTAATGGGAAGGAGGACATTGAGGTGCCATTAAACCTATTGCCCGGAAACCTAGTGAGGTGTTCCGCATCATTCCTTGGCTATCAGGTAAAATGAGCTTCCCAAGACTCCCTGGGACAAGCTGCCTGTGAGCTCTGATTGGTCATCTTCGCTCAAACATCATTCTCACCAAGTTTATCGGGTTCCTGCAGAATATGTGCTCCTGTTGACGGACAGCGCAGCTCATGGGCCAGTACAGCGTGTGATTGGCTGTAGGGGTCGCTAGGGCTCCTCTTATAGCTTCCAGAGTGTGTACTTCAGGTGACTGATCTGCAAGCGCAGGATTAAAATAAATGGTAATTAAAATTAAAATCTGATAAGTGAAGAAAACCCAGTTGTGCTGTAGTTTACAGAGACATGTGAATGTGACGGTCTCCTGTGTATTTTGGGCCTGGGTGAAATGAAGGTGTCCAAGTTCAAAGGTGGAGTTTGTGACGGCGTGCAGAGGAGTGAAACCTGCTAGAGGTGACCTGGTGGAACACAATCCACTCTCCACCTGTGGTGTGTGTGTGGGGGGGGTCATTACCCAGGATTCACTGTAGTGACCTCACTCTCCCACTGCTGTCAGGTCAGCTCAGACCCAAGAGTGATCACTAGTGACTGCACTCAACACAACACAGCACAATACAGTGCTCCCAGGAGTCCATGTCATGTGATCAGAGTCATGTGGGCATTATCTGGGGAGGGGGTGGGGGTGGGGGCACACCAACAGAGTCATCCAACTTCAGTTTTTTTATTAAAAGCTTTATTCCTGTACAAAAATAGAGGATACCTTCAAAACCATCATTACAACAACAACATCAATAATAATAATAGTAATAATAATAATCCCTTATATTTATAACAAGTCTTATTTTTTAATTTGTTTTGAAATACTGAAGTACACCTTTTTGATCGTTTTGTTGTTCTGAAGCCCCAGTGTCGCGGGACATCGGGGCGAGGGCTGAAAGGGAGAACACTGTGGACCCAGCAGCAGCTTCCTGGAGGTTCTGATGAGAACCAGCTGGAGAAACCTCAGCCAGTGATACCCCAAATTCAATTACACTCCTTTGACTGTGCCTTCAATCATCAAAAAGGGTTTTGCTGCCTATTTCCACAACAAATGAAAAGAAAATACAATAAAATGTTCAAGAGCAGAATAAACCTAAAGACACATGGCCACATTGTAATAAATAGAAATTTGGTATCCACAAGAAATCTTACAAAATGGTAATAAATAAATAACTTAAATGTAATAAATACTTTGTGTATATATATATATAGTACTGTACATCAATGCAAAGAGATGCATAGCATCCATGTGTGCTCAGTTTGTGTTTGAATATGAGGAGAAGCGTGAAAGGTGGCTGTCCTTTATGGAGGGCAGCCCAGGTCAGGCCTGCACCCCTGCCATATCTCTGCCGCTCTGACGCCCTGATACATGCAGCACTGTGGGGATGTGGCAGGCAGGCTGGGCCGCTCTGATGCCCTGATACATGCAGCACTGTGGGGATGTGGCAGGCAGGCTGGGCCGCTCTGATGCCCTGATACATGCAGCACTGTGGGGATGTGGCAGGCAGGCTGGGCCGCTCTGATGCCCTGATACATGCAGCACTGTGGGGATGTGGCAGGCAGGCTGGGCCGCTCTGATGCCCTGATACATGCAGCACTGTGGGGATGTGGCAGGCAGGCTGGGCCGCTCTGATGCCCTGATACATGCAGCACTGTGGGGATGTGGCAGGCAGGCTGGGCCGCTCTGATGCCCTGATACATGCAGCACTGTGGGGATGTGGCAGGCAGGCTGGGCCGCTCTGATGCCCTGATACAGACAGCACTGTGGGGATGTGGCAGGCAGGCTGGGCCGCTCTGATGCCCTGATACATGCAGCACTGTGGGGATGTGGCAGGCAGGCTGGGCCGCTCTGATGCCCTGATACATGCAGCACTGTGGGGATGTGGCAGGCAGGCTGGGCTGCTCTGATGCCCTGATACATGCAGCACTGTGGGTGCTGGCTTTATCCCTAGATACCATCAGGCCTCAGCTACACGGGGTATCAGCTGGGAGCTGAAACATGGCGCACAATTTGGGGGGGGGGGTTCTGGGTGAACAGAGCTTTGTGCTTTCACCTTTGACCCCAAACTGTTGACATGCGACAGATCACAGACTGGGCAAAAGAAGAGAATTCACATATTTTTCATTACAACAGGAGAATAACAGAGAGATAACATGCAGTCGTGAGCCGGGAGACTATGGTTGTTTTGGTATCTGCAGTCGAACCAGAATTTGCAAAAGTGAATTATAAATCTATGAAACAGGTCATTCTTTCCTTTGTGTTGCATCTATGCCTGCTGTAGAGACTGAGCCAACTACATAATCTTTACATTAAAAATTACACCCCCCACACAAAAATAATATTGTGTTATAATATTATTACTATTGGGTATGAATAATATTACTGTAACTCAAACTAAGTAATTATGTTTTCAGTAATTTACCTTCTGAATCACTATATCATAGTGACTTTCTGCAAAAGCAATGTAGAGGAATAAGTGGAAAAAAACACTAATTAAAATTAAGCGCAGTTGTCCTGACTAGCAGCAAAATACATGAAATAAAGCATTACAGTACCATGAAATCCTGAGAAACCAAGAGCAGGATGCAATTGTGCACAGAACTGAAGACGGCATTTGGACTGTAAGGGGAAAACATCCCATTTCTTCATTTTTCTGACTGTTTCACTAGAAGGATTCAGTGCTAGTGGTTCTAACCTGGCCCAAGAGCTACACACAGGATATCACATGGCTCTGAGATACAGGAAGTTCTGGAGGAACACGGGGAGGACCATAGCAGTGTCAGTGTAAAAGGCCCTGCCATATTTGCATGTTTTTCCCTCGTACAGACGATCAAAAGACTGAGGCATATTCAGGACTTCCACGCACCCTCTCATCCTCACTGCACCCTCTCATTCTCACTGCACCCTCTCATCCTCACTGCACCCTCTCATTCTCACTGCACCCTCTCATCCTCACTGCACCCTCTCATCCTCACTGCACCCTCTCATTCTCACTGCACCCTCTCATCCTCACTGCACCCTCTCATTCTCACTGCACTCTCTCATCCTCACTGCACCCTCTCATTCTCACTGCATTCTGTCTTCCTCACTGTACCCTCTCATTCTCACTGCACCCTCTCATCCTCACTGCACCCTCTCATTCTCATTGCACCCTCTCATTCTCACTGCACTCTCTCATCCTCACTGCACCCTCTCATTCTCACTGCATTCTGTCTTCCTCACTGCACCCTCTCATAGGCTAAAGGGTTGCACTGTGATTAGAAAGCAGCCCTTAACCCTCAAATCCACTCTGTTTGGGCAGGTCTCAGTCATGTCTCAATCTGAACCCCACATGAACGTGATCCAAACTGAACTTTAAAAGTCACACTCATGGAGCTGGGATTGGTCATGGATATATATTTATACAGCAGGACAGCAGAGGGAGCCATAGGAAGTGAATCCTGACCACTCCCCCTCCCCTCCCCTCCCCTCCCCTCCAAAGGAAATGTGACTTGTCCCCATTAAAAACCCAAACACGCTGTGTGTCACTCTAAGTCACACCAACACGCCACATATTTTCCTAAGGGCATGCCAGGTGCTACCTGCAGTGTGTTTTTATCACTATTGACAGTAACTGAGCTAATGCTAAAGCTACAGGAAATGGCTCCTGCAGCAGTGTTGGTCTGTTTGTGTTTCCACACAGAGGGTAAATCTGCAAACTCTCCAATCACTGTGCCTTTGAGCTCAGAGCGCTATCTGTGCGGTGGCTTTCAAACGGCTGCTTTTCATTGGTTCCTTCGCTGCTGAATGCGGATGCCTTCACTCTGGTGCAGGTACAGTTCATGTACAGTAATCCCAAACGTCTAGGATATGACCCCCCCACACCCCCACACCCCCGTGTCTAAACTGCACAACAAACGGCTCTCACCGTATGTTTTGTGTCCAGCTGGAATATATATAATTCATATCACCATAACTTATATACAAAACACAAAAAGGGGAGGGCTCTTTACACACCAAATCTGTATTTTTCCCACTCCACTACTGCCTGTCGACATCTGACATGGGACAGGAATGAAATAAACAAATGAAATTAAAGCAGCTGAAATGCATGACAGTACGTATTTCCACATCTTAAACATTACACTGTCCTCACGCAGGCACTGACAAATCACCACACTCCTTCCTGTGAGTAAATGATTTATGAGAGGAAGCTCATTACTCATCTTTTAAGAGTGTTTTAACTTTATAGCCGGACAGCAGCGTGGCAGATAATGCAGTTTACCTATCTGCTGAATGTAAGAACTTGCTCTGTGACTCAGAAATCGTGATTTTAAAAAGGCCTCAATGACTCATTAAAGCTAAAAGAATGGGCTCGTCTCTGGCTTTGCAATCCTTCCCATTCTGCAGAAACTTCAAAGAGCACCCTCTGAATGCCACGGTAACAAGCCCCTCCCATTCTCACCTCATCCCACCTTGTCTTACACCTCTTTGTTTAGTGTTAAACTTTGAAATGACTCTATGAATTTGGTTACAAAATATGTTCCCTCCTGTCAGAAAAAGAGGCACCATCTCAACAGAACATAATTTGTATTTTGTAGTTTTGTTCTTATTGATGTTTAGTGCACTTCCCTTTTCTTTATTTCTTGTTTTTCTTAATTTGTTTATTCATTTTATTCCACTATGGTAATCCTGTGTCTCACATGTTTTTTTCATTGTGGATTGCTTTGGCGATATTGTTTATATGCAATGAAACCGAAAAGGTATTATTGCCAAAAATGGAAATCGTAATTGAACATTTCAAGTGTAGTGTTTGGTATGGTTGAATTGTAGCAGGCTCAACAGCAGAGGAGCCCCACTGTTTTCCTGATGGCATTTACCGTGGGTGAAGATACCGTCCACTAGAATGTGTCCCTGACACACACACACACACACACACTCACACACACACAAGGCCATGTCTCAACCTCAAGCCCCTTGTTGTTCTGAATAAACAGAAGCCTCCATCGTTCTTATGTGGTTGTTGTTTGTTTCCCAGTCCTCAGTGGAGCCCTAAATCTTTGCACTCCACACACATCCCCTTCAATGGCCACTGTGGGCCCCAGACCTTCTCCATAGTCTTCAGCTGGCCATCTCCATGTGAACCAACATTATCCCTTACTCTGTCTTGGAGTTAGGAGCACATGCTGTATTTGACCAATGTTTTAATCCTGTCACACCCCGGCTTTGCTTTGCGATGGTAATTCCTCAATGGCCACACCCGCACACCTCTCCACCCCGTGTTGATTGGTGCTCCCAGCCTCACTGAAGGCCTTATGGCAGGTGTGTCCATCCACCTGAGCCATGTGCCCCACCCCCCGCGCCCTATCTTTACACACTAAGGAGGGGGGTCAGGGGAACACACCGCGGAGTCGCCTCACCCTTTAGCACGACCGCACCATTCGTACGCCAGTCCTGATTTTGGTTCCAAGCTGCCAACAGGACCATCCAGCCAAACCCCCACCCCCAACCCAAGCCTCCTTCAGCAGGCCCTCGCCCCTCCACTTCCAGCCAGCCTGCTCTGCCTCGCCTCCTGCTGCCGCCGCTTGTTTATCCGCAGGGTTAGCTCCTACCCGCTACCCTGGCTTCAGCTTCAGCCCACGCAGCTGCAGTTGGCGGCTGAGAGCCACTTGATGGTCCTCCAGGTGGTCTGGGCGTCCATGAAGGACACAGTCTCGTAGCGGGTGGGCCGGCAGCAGGGGTGCGTGCTGACCCTCCTGGAAGAGTGCTTGGGGATGCTACCGTTCTCCAGCAGGGCCTTGAGGGCCAGGTCGTAGTTCCGGCGGGCGCTATGGCAGCTGCCCGTGCAGTACTTGAAGAGGACGATCTCGTCCGAGTCGAAGCCGAGCCCCAGGTCCCGGACGCGCATCTGCTTCCGCTCCACCCTGCAGTCCCTGCCGTTACCGCCGCCGCCCTTGGGCTTCCTCCGGTTCTTCCGTGAGCCCCGCAACGGAGCGGAGTCAGAGAGGGAACGCTCCCATCGACTCTGGTGGTTCTCCTCCTTCTCCAGCAGAGGGGGACTCACTGTGGGGAATGAGAGAGACACACACATGCGTGGTGAGGGAGGAATACAGATATTCCTCCAGAGAACAACGGCCTTCTCAAGGGCCTGAGACTGTAAACCTGGGAAGCGGTTTCTCTGCTGTGAATGACATACATTAGAATGTACTGAAGGGAAAAAGTATTTGCACAGTTTTACATCAACCAGAATCATCTCCACGTTGTCGAGGTGTTGAATAGGTAACTGTCCAAAGAAGAGGCAGCAACTTAGAAAATGTCTCACTTCAGCAGGAGACCTTTTGGATTTATTATCATAAAACATTAAGAACCCATGTTTGAATGTGTAATTAAATGAAAATACTTTGTTTAGTGTTTATAAGACTTAGTATCTGCTTGCTTTAAAAGCAGCGCAGAAGCTCCGCCAATTCTCAAGTGTACATTACAGACGGCAGAGTCAGGTGCTTTGCGTCTGAGCCAGAACGTGCTGTACGTGGGTACTGCTCGGTGCCTTGAAAAAGGGCCGGCTGCGTTCATTGAGAGATAACCTCTGATAAGCTCTGCCTCCCTCTCCAGCGTGACGATGCAAAACCTGAGAGGCTTTGATTTGTACACACAAAAAACCGCCTGACTAACACCTGACTGCACCCTGGAACTTTCTGCTGAAAAACCATGCAGCTGCAGTGTGATTCTACCGATGGAAAAACCACGCAGCTGTTTCAGGCCATCAGAGGGACATCACAGTGGTGTCTTTCTGTCTGTTCAATGCAGTCAAAATGTATTTGAACAGGTGAAACATGTTGAGCCCCAAATAAACACAAATATATCACCCCACACGCAGTGTTTACAGACATCGTTTGAGCTGCATGTCCTCCGGAAAGATACACAGAGAAGGGTAACGGGTGAGAATGCGTGTGGGAAGGCTTGGGAAACGTACACGACTGGGCTCGCACAGGCCCAAAGCCTGCAGAAACACATCCAGCACACTGTTACAGGACGGTGACATGTTCCCTGCTCTGTGGAGGCATGGGTCCAAACGCAGGTGTGTGCTGTAATCTTATCGTATGAGTTCTTGAGATTATTTACGCGCTGTATATTAAATGAGTGTTTGGTCAGAAGGGGAGCTTTTTCTTTTAGACAGGATCAACAGCATGTGAGCTGCCATGACTGAAGGTGGCTTGTTAAGGAAGAGAACAGTGTGTCAGTAGCATGAGTCAGCCGTGGTTACAGGCTCGTGCCACTCTGGTTCCTGGAGAGCGACAGGGTGCGCTGGTTTTGGTCTTCATCTTGAAATCAGCAAACAATTCAGACCCCAAAAAAACCTGGAGCAGTTGAGTCAAATGTGTAATCAACTGTGCTAATCAATCAATTAAGTGCTAAACAATAACACAGGGTAGCTCACCCTGGAGCTTCCTAGTGATGGCAGCGGCGACCCCCTGTGGCAGAGAAAGGTGCTGCAGGCTCTCACCGATCAGACCTCCCCAGAGGGAGTGAAGGTCAGGGTCTCCTAGCTCCTCGATGTCAGGGACGTTGGAGGGCCAGGGGCCAGCTGCCAGCCTCACCGCGTCATTGGAGTCTGACCTCTGACCTCCAGGGATGACCCCATCCACAATGGCCAGGAGAGACGACAGCACCCAGAAGATGACCTGTGGGGAGACTGCAGAGGTCAAACAGGGTCTGCAGCAGCCTCCCTCTGCTGCAAGCTCCAGCAGAGAGGTACTGTACATCCACACTGTGCTTGGGTGTATTAATATGGAATTATACCATATAACACACTCACACTCAGACTCTCTGACACACGCACGCACACGCGCACACGCACACACACACGCGCACACACACACGCACACACACACACGCGCGCACACACACACGTGCAGCACACACGCACATGTCCACACACACATGCACATGCGCACACGCACACACACACGCACACACACACTCCGCTTCATATATGCCGGTGGGACTCACTTCATATATGCTCAGGGACTGCAGGCCATAAGCACACAGAAATACAGCAGAGCTGAGCTTCCTTTAAACCCCCCCCCCCCCCCCCAGTGTGCTGCTGGCTGGGGCCGGCAGTGTGGCTGAAAAAAGGACTGTTACAGTAACACTACCACCATTCCCACTGCACCCCCCCAGTAATGACCTGCTGCTATTACAGTAATGAGCCGGTGCTGATCATGACCTCGCTGGTGCATTGGCTTCCGAATTAGACACCCCCCCCCCTCCCCACTGCGCACGGTCCTGTCACTGTCAGCCTGCAGCGGCCTTCTACTGATTTATAACGCAAAGGCTGTCAAATGCCACGGCGATGAGAGAAAACTGATCTCCTCAGGTTCAAACCTTACTCCCTCAACCCGGACACAGAAACACCCCTCTCTTTCTCCCTCTCTCATTGTCTCCCACGCATTCTCTATCTATCCCCCCCCCATGTTCTACTTCGCTCTCTCTCCCTCTCTCCTCCTCCCTCCCTCCCTCTCAGTGACTGGACGCAGCGTATACACACGACAGTCCCCTCTGTAACACGCAGCGTATACACATGAATCACTCAGCCCCACCCCACCCCCCCCCAGCGAGCAGCTCCACACCTGTGCGGGGGGGGGGGGGGGGGGGGGGCAGTGGTAGGCAAGGGACAGGTTAAGAGGTAAAAGAGAGAGGAAACAGCCCAACACTGCACAGAGCCTGGATCAGCCGCGAGAGCAGAGGATCCATGAGCCTCCATGTCTGTGGAATGTGTTCACACCTGATGTCAGAGGAGATCATTTCGCACCTTCATTCATTCTGCAGCAGTTTGAAAGGTGAAGGAGGGATGGCTGTTATTGTTTACCTACCTTCCAGTTCGCCAGGTGACAGAGAGGTCCTGCAGACGACATTCCGGATGTTTCCTCCTTCCGGATCTGCCCGTGCCACCTCTTCCCATCTAGATGGGAAACAAGGGGGCGCACTGTTTGGTGATTTATACCGAGGACACGTCTCTCAGCAGCACAAAGTCAAACACACACACGCACACACACGCACACACACAGCACAAACATACCCCTGCCTCCCCACTGCTCCACATTGATCACAGGGCAGAGAAAGGGCTTTTGGGAGGGTCTGTGTGCTCAGAATCGGGGCACGCAGAGAGCGCAGAGCGCCAGCACACTGCTAGTGTCAGCTTGCCCACAGGAACAGCGACTACACCCCAGAGTCCAGTGACAGCACACTCTATACACGCTCTGTCAGGGATGTTGTGAAAGAGCTGGAGATGAATCACACGGTTAGTTAATGAAGCAGGAACTCCATCAATTCCTTGGCCTGCACTGCTGCACGGCACTCTGGGACCCATTTAACTGTCTCACCTCCTCGTGCAATCATAAAAAAAGACTGTTATATTACTTCAAGCTCTATCAGTGGATTATCATGACTGATTAGTGTAAATGTGAGTGATATCTGTGTCAGGCCAAAGTTTATTTCCCAGCGTGAGCGGGGCATAGAGCTGGCCTGAGGGGACACCAGGGCCGCTGCGCCGAAATCTGCATGAAGATACACAGCCCTCTCAACGCCCTGATCCTGGGCATTGGCCTCCGACTCAGACCGGGACAGCGGAGTTTGTTCACCAAACCGATCTGACACAACATGATCCTCAGTCTCCATTGCCCAGGATATCACTGCATCTCTGGTAGAATGTTATGATAAAATGACGGCTTGCATACATGCATGCACGCACACACACACACACACACACACATGCACGGGCACACGCAAACACACACACACACACACACACACACATGCACACGCACACACACACACACACACACACACATGCACACGCAAACACACACACACATGCACGGGCACACGCAAACACACACACACATGCATACATACATGCATGCATGGCCACACACACAAACACACACACAGGACTGCATCCCTCTGCTCATCAGTCACCCTCCGAACCCCTCTGCACCCCCCCCGGCCTCCAGCAAGTCAGCTCTCACTCTGGCCTAATGCGATTCACAATGATAAAACACACACAGGGGTCAGCGGGCTCCACCAGCCGGGACGTGCTGCTTTAATGTCACTGCTGCCACATGCCCTCCACTTCACACTGACCCACACCGTGCTCCCTGGTGCCTCCCCATTCACTTTAGTATGCCCATACTTGCTGTGTTTTCTCTCGCATTTAACAATTACAAAATTCTCCAGTCATAGAGGTGGAGGCAGATATGTGCGGATACAAAGGGCATAGCCGCACAGATATAAATAGCTGTCTGTCACGCTGAGGGAGATATAAATAGCAGATATATCAACAGTGACGGGGCATGATGTTCCCTCTGGGCTTTTTTATCTGTTTTATTGCTGTTGGTTTCTAAAAATACCCTGGACTGCCCCTACAGTCGCCAGCATGCCACACTGCTTCCTGTACTGCATGCAGGAGTATCGAATTAAGGCAACAGGGAACCTGAGCCGCATCAAACTGCAACTGTGCTGCAGTAAGAGCGCTGTTACCTTACTTATACCATTACAAATAAACACACAAAGTGTGTCCCTACCACCAACATAACCCAAAAATGAAGGAGAAAATGAGTATGTTTACCAAAAATAGACAAGAATGTTCAGTTTTAGAAAATGAATGGATTGACGATAGAACCTGTGATTCTGAGTTTAAACCACTTTGCCCCTTTATGGGCATTTGCAGGTCAAACTAAATGGGCTTTATGTTTCTCTATTTCAAAATGTACAAAACACATTCAAAGAGAAATGTTCATTTATCGAGAATAACATGAAAAACAGTCCGAGAAAATGGCCATGTAATATAAAGGCTGATTTGAGTTTCATTTGACTGAATCCGGCCCCTTGCGAGAGGAGTGGCGTTGCCATGGTATGGGGATTACTGCACCGGGACCTGCGGCACACATGACCCTCAGGGATGTCACAAAGAGTGCTTCATCTCACTAAACCCGGGAAATGCACAGAACACATACGTGTTAATTCTCATGATAACTGGCAATCAATGCAAGAGGCCTGGAGGTCACTCTGAGTTTCACTCCTCACTAGTTTGTGTCAGGTACATCGGGAAGGATTCACAATGTACCGCAAAGAGGAACCCTCTGCCTCAATCAGCAAAACGCCACTGGGCAGGAGAGACAGTGAAGCTCAAAGCAGCTGAAATGTTGCCCACAATCTCAACACTAGCTGCTTGAGATTATTAACGCAAGAGATTTAAAGGGCAAATATTCAATGAATAAATTAAGCCCACGGAAAATATTTGGCTCAATGGAGCCGTTATTCATTTCCCATTCAGTCCATAGGTTATCTGCAGAAGTGAGGGCATGTATTAAAATAAGAAACTTAGGTGTAAAAGGCCATTCACGGCTCCTCTCGCTCAGGGTACACGGGCTGGAAAGGCTAACCTCACCCTGCCCCTATCTGCCACTGTATGAGAACGGAGCTCGTCTTTCAAGCAAAATTTGCAAAATGCTTAAAGGCATTCAAATGCCTGCCAGATGAAGCTGGAGCTGAACACCCAAGCGGAGCGTGCTGCAGAAAACTCCAGAAACCCTGCTGCCAGACCAGTGGGACAGGAGGACATTTGGCCACACCAGGCAAGGCACATGTTTCAGATGGGATGCCCAACTCAGGTTGTTATGGAAACAAAGTTTTGGTCCTGGCACCAGGATCATAACATAATGTTAAACACGTTCACTACAGCACGCACTCCATGAATTTATCAGGAGTCCGTAGACTTTGACAAACATTGCAGAGCTAACAAGCCCAGACACACACAAAGAGTCAGTACAGAGGCAGGACTCTTTTCACTCCCAGCGTCAGCGCCCCATCCTTCCTCTTACATGGTATGAGCGACATGTGCAACCGCCGTTTCCTGCGGTTCAGTTTTAAGATACTTGTTGACCTTTTCCAGGCGACCGTAATGGAGTTTTGAGCCCAAATGAGGTGCACATGTGGGGAGCAGTCAGACATGGTGTTGATTATGTTTCAGTAAGAGCGAGTCAAACAAGGATCGGGAATCTAAAGCTAACCTTGACCTCTCTACGGCCCTGGCCCCCTTCAGAGAATGTGATGGGTGGGTGGGGGGGAGGGAGGGGGCAGAAATGATACTGCCACTTTGAGAAACTGAACCGTAAAACAGGGCAGGAAGCCGTCACCCCCCCCCCCCCAGCACACTCAGATTCAGGACTGGAGCTTCATAGCTGTGGTTCTCATTCCCGCAGGGCCCTCTGGTTTCAGCTGTTACTCAGCACTTACTGCAGTTAATGACCAATTAAATGGAGCTGATATACACACAGCAACCTCCCTTCGCCTCGTTCCTTGGGTCTGAATGGTGGCATTGCAGGTAACCCCCCCCCAGGACCAGGAGGGAGACGCATGGCTTTAAAGGTAATAAGTCTTTCCCTAGGCCGATAGCGCCCCCTGTGGAAAGACAGCCAGTATGTAGCTGCAGCTGCACATGCTTAAACCCTTAAGCTGGGTCTACACAGGCCCCTGGATGGGGCCATGCCGAATGGGTGCTGTTTACCCCCAAACAGGCCCTGTCTCTGGGGTGTGATGTCATAGCAGGATGTGTCAGGGTCCAGTGGCTTTCTACCACATACACATGAGTCTGAGAAACACATTCAAGGTGGAGCAGGGCTTATTTCCATGACCTGATTCATATGTGTATGACTGTTTGGATTTGCTTGTCATGAGGAGGGTGCTCATGTCTCACTCAGGCACAGCTACGCATGTCAATAATTAATTTAACACACAAATCTCAGCTGGACTCCAGTGGTTTTACTCAGAGACATTTGGAAAAGACTAAGGGCTATGGTGGACAAACTCTCATCCAGACAGACAGGGGACTGAGAATGGACTGGAGGGTAGCCTGATAAACCACATACAGACTAAAGACCTGCCAGTCTACTGTGCACTGGTTTATTGTGATTACTTCCATTATGTTTCACATTTATATCTTGGCATTGAGGCCTTGCTGATGTCCTTACACAGAGATCCTGTCACACATTATTCGTTTATGCAGCTGGATATTTACTGAAGCAGTTCAGATGAAATACTTTGCCCAGGGGTACATCAGCAATACCCTACCAGAGAACTGAGCTCACACCAGCAGCGTTACGAGCCCAGCTCCCTGTGGGTTACAAGCTCAGGCTCCTAACCATGATGCTATACTGCCTGTGTAGTTATTGAAGGTGGAGATGCATTAAATCAGTGCAGTAAAATCCACATACAGAGAACAGAGATGCCGCAGTGTGTGGCCGTTTCGCCACAGTTTATCATTTCCAGACGTACGTTCTACCTGTTGTGCAAACCAAACACCCCAGAGTTCATAATATATCCTTCTCTGTTTCCTTTCCACAGCGTGCACTCGCACCCAGAAGGAACTATGACAGGTGCTGGACCAATTCCACCAATTCCAGTCAGCACGAAAACAAAAAAAAAGACAACCCCTGAGCCGAGCATGTTTCCAATAGCAACACACGGGCCCCTGAGCCTCAGTACCTGTCTGAGGTACGCAGTCACGGCAGCATGTCAGATCATTCAGAATAAATCGGACATTGACAAGTAAATAACATTACCACCTCCGGCACCGGAGTGCACTGCAGTTTCAGCTGTGTAAATACACCCTTTTATTTTCCTTGGGAAAATCTGATGAGAAGTAATTTTCTCACACAAATAACCACTAAACTAAATAAGGCCTTGTAATCCATCCGAATACTACATGGTAATGAACTGCTAAAACAACAATATTGTTGCGGCATTATCACTGCTGTTTTTGTTGCTATTGTAAATAATGTCTGAACCAAACAAGAGTGCACAGCCCGTCAGCGACGATGGAGAACACAGGCACAGTTCACAAGCTAGGGTACGAACCGCTATTACTGGAAAGACAATTACACTGCATGCTTTAGACTCTGGGATCATTTCACTCTCTGCTACTTCTGCAGTAAATTTAGACAAAGGCAAAGTATCATGGGAAATCTGAGGGCACCAATAAGATTGCAGGAAGCCAAAGGCAAAAATCAACAAATGTTTTTTCGGACACTCTGTCAAAGAATTGAGCCTGAGTTAAATAAACCTGCTCAGTACTGTTCAGCACTGCTCTGGGTTCGAAGCTAAATAAACCTGCTCAGTACTGTTCAGCACTGCTCTGAGCTCAGAGCTAAATAAACCTGCTCAGTACTGTTCAACACTGCTCTGGGTTCGAAGCTAAATAAACCTGCTCGGTACTGTTCAGCACTGCTCTGGGTTCAGAGCTAAATAAACCTGCTCGGTACTGTTCGGCACTGCTCTGAGCTCAGAGCTAAATAAACCTGCTCGGTACTGTTCAGCACTGCTCTGGGCTCAGAGCTAAATAAACCTGCTCAGTACTGTTCAACACTGCTCTGGGTTCGAAGCTAAATAAACCTGCTCGGTACTGTTCAGTACTGCTCTGGGCTCAGAGCTAAATAAACCTGCTCAGCACTGTTCTGATGGGGTCAGTGCTTGCGTGTACATACTGTCCTTGTATTTGGATATTTACTGAAGCATTTCAAGTGCTTTGAAGGGTTCAGCAGCTACCCTGCTACCTTACTTACATGTTCATTTCCCTCCCAGACCTTTCCACACCACTGTTGCATAACCTGAAATGGTGAATAACACACATACCTAACTTGTCAGACACACAAGTGCACAGAAACTCCACTAAAAGAATGCAGTTAACATATTTTTTCACAGCAAGCCTATGATCGCCTGTGATTCAATTAGTTAGACAGGAAATTCAGAAGCAAAAAACACCCGTATTCAACAAAAGGACTTATTTAGGAAGGACTGTGGAGGACGGGGTTTTGCACAGGTTTCCCTGGCAGGTAGAGGGAAGAGTGCGCCCATGGCAGATTAGTTATGCCCTACCCACCTGTAAGTCCAATGCACTTCCTACACACACATCCCACAGCCCAAAGTTCACCCGGGACACTTCATTACCACAAGGCTGTATCCACACAGCAAATACACTGTCTCACTCAGATCACACTCAAAGTCCCCACAGCAAATACACTGTTTTACTCAGACCACACTCACAGTCCCCACAGCAATTACACTGTCTCACTCAGATCACACTCAGAGTCCCCACAGCAAATACACTGTCTCACTCAGATCACACTCAGAGTCCCCACAGCAAATACACTGTCTCACTCAGATCACACTCAGAGTCCCCACAGCAAATACACTGTCTCACTCAGACCACACTCAGAGTCCCCACAGCAAATACACTGTCTCACTCAGACCACACTCAGAGTCCACACAGCAAATACACTGTCTCACTCAGACCACACTCAGAGTCCCCACAGCAAATACACTGTCTCACTCAGACCACACTCAGAGTCCACACAGCAAATACACTGTCTCACTCAGACCACACTCAGAGTCCTGTGGGCCGTAGAGATACAGAGGCGTTTTAGTACAATGAAGGGCCACACTGATTCCTGCTATAAATTCTAAAAGTTAAGAGGAAAGACTTCGGATACTTAATCTATTCAGGCTTTGCAAAAGACGACTTAAGGGGGATTTCATTGAGGTTTTTAAATTCATAAAAGGGCTGAACAAAGTGAACTGGAAAAGATTTTTCAGGTTGAGTTCTGTCAGCTGAACAAGGGGCCACAAATGGAATTTAGTTAAGGGTAAATTCTGTTCTGATATCTGGGGATTGTTTCTTATGCAGACAGTTCTCGGTGCTTGGAGCAGCCTGTCAGAGGAAGAGGACCAGGCTGGTGCAGCACTGCACTCTCTCCACTGCTGCATAATCCAACAGCCAGTCACTACTACTGCCCAATCACAATCTCAGCGGGGTGGGACTGGCAATAGATATCGGTATAGGCATACTTACACCTAGGGCACCAATAAACCTGCAGACAACTCTATTAAAAAAATTAATGAATTATTAAACTCAGAGACAGAGAATCTGGATCTGAGGCTGGCATAAAATGCACAGGAGCCGCAGCACAGTGCGAGGAAAAGAAGGCTGTCAAACAGGACTCGGACTCTCACAGTTTCATGGACGTCACAGGATGCAACAGGACGCTGCAGAGTACGTCCCACACAAACAGCACACAGGGTGGCTGGGACATAAACATGTCCATATTTAAACTATTTAAATATTTAACATATTTAAACTGATACATACTATTTTTGCAATTACAATATAAAAAATGATTAGTGTAGCTTTCTTTTTTTTAAACGTTGGAACCCATCCTGTGCTGGTTTTACTTTGCAAACACAAAAGCCAGCCTGCTATCATTTCTGTCCAACTCCTCAGATTATGTAACCACTAATGAACAGAAAAAATGTCTAACATTACTGCAAAAATATTAAACACTTGATTATTTTCCTGTGTGAAATTCTTATATAACCATTAAGATTTCATCTCACTTTTTCATCATTTTTTTATATAATCACTAAGATCACTAAAGTCTAGTTGTAGGTGAGGTTTTCTGTATGTGAGTATTCTATAGCTATTTGAAAACAGCCGATCTTCTCTCTACAGTCTCCACAGTTAAAACCCGAACACACATGTATGTTAGGCTAGTTCATTTAGCCTGTAAATGCTTGCACATACACATAGTGCACGACAGATTCAATGAGTATGAGTTTCACTGGGATTAAATGAAACTGTGATGAGGACGTGGGGGAGCCTGAAACTGCAGCCAGCCCCAGGCTGGAACTATGGGAGCACCGATCACAGACAGCACAGAGTTCAATTACAGCGTCTTCCTCTCAAAGACTCTCTTAATCCATTCAATAAACAGAAAATAATCAGAAAAATATTTTTATCATCTCGTGTTGTATGAATAATATCCAAATAATGTTTTCATGACTTCATCTAGGAAGTCCTGTGGGAAGTACGTTTCCCCGGTGCTCCATATTGCACCAGAGAATCTGGCAGCAGAGACGGGATTTTGCATTGGCAGTGTTCTCAGCTCCATGTTCCAGATCAAGGTACTGACCCCAGTTCAGCCCTAAAGACCCTGTCAGTCATCATGGACGGTTCTCACATTCTGGCCTTTGGGCGATCTGGAGTCAGCGGGGTCTGAATATTAATGACTGCCAAACAGTCAGCAGTCGGGCGGGGGGCTCTGCATGGCGGTGCGGTGTTTGACAGCGGGATTCTGAGCTAATCTGTGAGTATTTTTGTATGACTCTTTAGTATGGTATTACATTGTTTGCTTGTGTTTACAAGGCTAAAGTGGAGGGAAAAGTGCCAACCACCACATGGTTTGTGTCAGACGGCAAATACGTCCCTCACAATGATTCATTCCCACCATAGCCTCGGCTGCATTTACAGACTGCATGCACGCTCCAGGACAGCCACGTACAGACCTTACGACAGTCACTGCGTCTTAAAATAACCAGTCACGGTCTCAGACAGCGATACGAAAACCTCCGTAAACACAAACAATAATGGTTCATACATGAAAAAAATGGAGTTCCTCAGGTATTTATTGGAACAAATAACCAGCACGGACCCCTGAACTGTGAATTGTAGCTCGTGAGCATGTGCCTTGCTTGTAAACACAGCCGCTCACAGCTCAGCGCATTTTCTGCTTTTCAGTGTGTGGAGTGCCGACCACAGAAAGAAAACACCGTCATTTTAAAGCTTTTCTGCCTGCAGTGAAATTTCCCAGCCTGTTTGGCCCCCATTCCTCTCTGATATTTCAAACCTCCCCTCTGTAGTGAGACTTAAAAAGCTCAACATAGCATCTTTTTAAATCAAAGTACACAGACTCCACTCTCATCTTTCTGTTTGCCACAACACTGAGGCTGAACCCCTCTGAGGTCCGACAGTAAGACTAAATCCCTCCAGGTTTGAACCCCCCAGACAGATGTCCTAACATGAGAGAGCAGACCTGCTCTTTCACCCTGTCACTGCTCTCCCATACTGACATGAAAGAGCAGACCTGCTCTTTCACCCTGTCACTGCTCTCCCATACTGACATGAAAGAGCAGACCTGCTCTTTCACCCTGTCACTGCTCTCCCATACTGACATGAGAGAGCAGACCTGCTCTTTCACCCTGTCACTGCTCCCCCATACTGACATGACAGAGCAGACCTGCTCTTTCACCCTGTCACTGCTCCCCCACACTGACATGAGAGAGCAGACCTGCTCTTTCACCCTGTCACTGCTCCCCCACACTGACATGAGAGAGCAGACCTGCTCTTTCACCCTGTCACTGCTCTCCCATACTGACATGAGAGAGCAGACCTGCTCTTTCACCCTGTCACTGCTCCCCCACACTGACATGAGAGAGCAGACCTGCTCTTTCACCCTGTCACTGCTCTCCCATACTGACATGAGAGAGCAGACCTGCTCTTTCACCCTGTCACTGCTCCCCCATACTGACATGAGAGAGCAGACCTGCTCTTTCACCCTGTCACTGCTCTCCCATACTGACATGAGAGAGCAGACCTGCTCTTTCACCCTGTCACTGCTCCCCCACACTGACATGAGAGAGCAGACCTGCTCTTTCACCCTGTCACTGCTCCCCCACACTGACATGACAGAGCAGACCTGCTCTTTCACCCTGTCACTGCTCCCCCACACTGACATGAGAGAGCAGACCTGCTCTTTCACCCTGTCACTGCTCTCCCATACTGACATGAGAGAGCAGACCTGCTCTTTCACCCTGTCACTGCTCCCCCACACTGACATGACAGAGCAGACCTGCTCTTTCACCCTGTCACTGCTCTCCCATACTGACATGAGAGAGCAGACCTGCTCTTTCACCCTGTCACTGCTCCCCCACACTGACATGAGAGAGCAGACCTGCTCTTTCACCCTGTCACTGCTCCCCCACACTGACATGAGAGAGCAGACCTGCGCTTTCACCCTGTCACTGCTCCCCCACACTGACATGAGAGAGCAGACCTGCTCTTTCACCCTGTCACTGCTCCCCCACACTGACATGAGAGAGCAGACCTGCTCTTTCACCCTGTCACTGCTCCCCCACACTGACATGAGAGAGCAGACCTGCTCTTTCACCCTGTCACTGCTCCCCCACACTGACATGAGAGAGCAGACCTGCTCTTTCACCCTGTCACTGCTCCCCCACACTGACATGAGAGAGCAGACCTGCTCTTTCACCCTGTCACTGCTCCCCCACACTGACATGACAGAGCAGACCTGCTCTTTCACCCTGTCACTGCTCTCCCATACTGACATGAGAGAGCAGACCTGCTCTTTCACCCTGTCACTGCTCCCCCACACTGACATGACAGAGCAGACCATTTTGCCCGACTAGGCCCACCATTTAAGCCACAACATTCTAAGGAGTGTCCAGTTGGTCTCTGCCTCAAACACATAAGCTGGCAGCCTGATCCAGGAATACAGCCACCTGTCCCCCGGGGCCCAAGCAGAGAGCTGGGCTGGTCATGCTGGAGTTGCAGTATATACAGTTCATAGATTAAACAATCGAGGTACATGGTGTCATGATGTCAAACAGGAAAGGATGCCAACACCTATCTTCCTGAATCATAGATGCCATTATCTAACGCACTCTTTTATTCATGAAACACACAAAACTAAATCATCATGCATGTATCGACAGAACTAGACATTCAGTGCACGATAGCAACAGACAGGTCACCTCTGTTTTGCAATGTACATTCACTGAATGCCTGGTGTTAAGTATGGCGTCCTTGCACTAGGTTTTCCCAACTGGAAGCATGACGCTGCCTGCCTGTTATCGGCAGCCCCTGTACCTGCTGAGTAGTGACCTGCCAGTGAACTGTGTCTGCACCCAGACTGCTGCTCCTTTATGCTGGGAGGATTGTGGCAGGCAGGGGAAACAAACAAACACAAAAAAGGGCTCAGAAGCCAGCACTGTGCCCCACGTGCTTCACAGCAAAGTGGAGAGTCACAGACCTGCTTCTGCACTAAGATGTTACATCATCCTCTCTCATACTACTCCCAGCCTGTGTGTTATAATAACTGTGGCTCAAGACGCAGAAAACAGCAAGAATCAGAAACAGCCTAAACAGAAATATGTATAAATATTATATCTCCCATACATGCCTGGTATTTTACTGAAGATGAAAAACATCTCATTCAGCTAATCCTATGCTGAATGATCTGTCGAGGTGGCTGGACTGAATGAAATTCATCAAACACACTTTGAGAGTGTCATTTCGTGGGTGGCCAGGAAGTCATGACAAGTGTATGTCAGGAGAAGGTACAAGTCATACATCACCACAGGGGGGAATGTGTAAACAAAGCTGGGAGCCTGACTGGACTGCTGACAACCGTGCCTGAAAAGTGAGTGAGTGAGTAACGCAGGACGACTGTCTCCACGGTTACGCTGATGCCATGGCACCTCACTCCACAGCTCTTCAAACCGATAGTCTCAGGACCACAAACCGTTAATCAAACTCTCTGATGACGACTTCCTCTGCTCTGATTTACACACACTGTAAGTGCAGCTGCAGTATGTGTAGCTATGTCACTGGTTTCCTGATCTGGAGCTGAAGTATCATGGATGCCTTTGGCTTTACAGCCTGGCTGTGACAGCAGAGCCAGTCAGGGCAGTGCTTTTATTCAGGGCTGGGGGGCTGGTGGCACACTCAAAATTCCCACAAATCTGCACAACCACCTTCTTATGGAAGCAATCACACGACTAACCAAAGAACAGAGCGCCAGCAGCCTGACTGTATCCAGTGCTGACAGAGCAGCACAAAAATGTCCCTATGGCATGCCACTGTGCCCCTGTCAGTCACATGAGAGAAACTCTGAGCTCCGAACCAACACCCACATTCAAAGGACAACAACGCCATTTCCTCTCTCACATTCAATAATAATATTACAATAACTGACATGGCTTTAAAAAAAAGCTTCTCTTCAGTTTCAGAGACCATTATATACAAAGGGTTTTGTGAGTAATGAATATGTTAGCGACAGATATCCTTCAATCCTTTACTTCAAAGCTGAGGATCAAGTGTGTTGCGGTTGGACTGAACCTGAGCCTCACCCTGCTCGCTTCAATAAACACAGATGAATGAAAGTTCACGCACTATATTCCTATATATGAAAACTGAATGGCACACAGTCACACAGGCAGAGGCGAAGGCATGAGAGACAAGAGAGCTGAGCTCGGACTCTCATTCATCCCGCCTATAAGTATCAGCCCAGGGAATGGAGGCAGAGGACTGGAGCCACGTACCACAAACCGTGCATGGTTCACTAACGGAGCGTCAGAAATTGTGTACCACTACTCTATGTGTCTTAACTGTTTGCTGCATTGCACTGCCCCTAATTATGGATCGTTAGCGTTTTCCATCTCTACAGTCCCAGTCGTTCATTAGCAGTCTGGCTTCAGGGATCCTGCAGTTACTCCACCATGGAGTTATGTAGCTCTTTACACTGGGGTTAAAGTTCAGTACATTAATGTTCAGTTAATGGCTCAGACTAGCTGCCTTTCTCTGAATAATGTTCCACAACTAGCATGGAAGAAAAGCAATCCCAGGTTTCTTTGTTGCTCCCAAATTCAAGTTGACCTCAAAATCCAGACTCGCCTTTGCCAACACATGTAATGCGGGGATACAAACCCAGACTCAAGGTAGCTGGGGGTACACCAACATTAACGTGCTCAGCATGATTTCTCTGCGTTAACATAACATAACAAACGGGCCAACTGTAACAACACAAAAGCGTTCAAAACATCACTGGCACCAAATCACAGGCGAATGACACCGTCTTTCTTTACAAGAGCGATTTCAGCCTTCAGCAGTCACCAAAGCAAGCCTGCTGAATGGTGTTTGTAAAGAGAAAGAGTAACACTTTCATTTATTTGTAATTCAAATTTACAAGCAAAGTGTGTGTGAATGAGTTCCAGCCATGGGGAGAAAAGCAAAGCGTAAACATATGATAAAAAACATCAGAAAAAAATACACAAATATATATATCACTAAATTTAAGATTTTTAAAAAGTTTTTTTTCCTTTTTCAGGGATATAAAAAAGCAGTCAAAGACAGTCCAGCTGTTCCCACCCTTGGCTTTATCTGCTGCTGGATTTAAGGTGACAGGGATGGAGCTCCACCCACATACTCCTGGGTCTCTGGGTCCTGTTTGACAGGTGGAGGGCGATCAGTGATCATGCTGGGGCATTTCTGCACCTCCACCTTCCGCAACCTCTCAGACACACACACACACACACACACACACCTCCACCTTCCCCAGCCTCTCAGACACACACACACACACACACCTCCACCTTCCCAGCCTCTCAGACACACACACACACACACACACACACACCTCCACCTTCCCCAGCATCTCAGACACACACACACACACACACACACACACCTCCACCTTCTCCAGCCTCTCAGACACACACACACACACACACCTCCACCTTCCCCAGCCTCTCAGACACACGCACACACACCTCCACCTTCTCCAGCCTCTCAGACACACACACACACACACTCCACCTTCTCCAGCCTCTCAGACACACACACACCTCCACCTTCTCCAGCCTCTCAGACACACACACACACACACACCTCCACCTTCCCCAGCCTCTCAGACACACGCACACACACCTCCACCTTCTCCAGCCTCTCAGACACACACACACACACACACACACACCTCCACCTTCTCCAGCCTCTCAGACACACACACACCTCCACCTTCTCCAGCCTCTCAGACACACCTCTCCGGCAGCCGTCACACTTTCATCTCCTCTGACAGGAGCGAATTCCTGGAGATTATAAACTGCTCTGCATTTTAATAAGCAAAGGCCTTGCATGACTAAAAACACTGAATGGTGGGAAAGGTACTGTGAGTGAATCAGTCCTTAAATGGGAATACATCTGAGCAGATAGCCCCAGTGCTGCGGATAGGATTTCAAGGGCACTCAGAGGGAACTAGCCAAGTGAGAGAGAGAGACAGAGACAGAGAGAGTTTGTATGTGTGTTTGTGTGTGTGTGTGTGTGTGTGTGAAGAGGTAGCTTTCCAGAGCATAGAGTATGGGACAGTGCAAGTTACTCCTTATCTTGTGCAGCCTATTAGGTCATCCTGAGCAGGGGTGCCAATACATCCTGAGAGGACGCCGCACTGGCGAGAGCATGTTTGTGCACAACTCTGTGTGTGTGTGTGTGTGTGACAGAGAGAGAGAGAGAGAGACAGAGAGTGTGTGTGTGTGTGTGTGTGTGTGTGACAGAGAGAGAGAGAGAGAGAGAGTGTGTGTGTGTGTGTGTGTGCGCGCGTTCATGTAAACACAATGAGTGTGAGTGGGCTTGAAACACTGTGTGAGAGTAAAGTGTGACAGCGCATACACACTACCTGAGGACCTGCAAACAGCCGGCCATACCAAGACAATGTATGAGCGCATCCGCTACTTTCGCCTTTTCAAGACTCATGCCAATAAATCACATGCTTTCTTCGGGCTACAGCTGCCCAGTGCTTTATATCCGTGTCAGAGCCATTTACAGTCCTCCCTATATCTCAGAGTGCTCCCTGCCCTTCTGCCCCTGCACAGGGAAGTACCTGCTGGGTGCAGGTGCTCTGCTGGCCGAGCGGAGACCTGAGCCAGGCGGCCGTGGTTTGAGCCACAGATTGAGCCGCGAGGCATGGCTCTCCAATTCAACATAACGTCCCACTCCTGAGTAAGAGCAATTATTTCAATCAGGTTTACAAACGGTCTGCATGTCCCCTGGACCTTACAGCTCACAACTCATTACGTTAGAATTATGTTCAGCAATAAGAGAGAGAAAAATACTCTGGCCATTAGTCCGTCTGGATGCACAAACGATACCCAAAGCCGTTCGCTGCCACTGGGTTCAGACACAGGCTGGGTCCACATAATGACCTGGCCTGTTATTTCAAAGCTAGCAACCTCTCCGTGATTAATGCATTTGACCTGACTCAAAGTTTAAGAAGAATACAGTTTATTGTCTGGAAAAAAAATACTCGCTTTCAGCCATAAAAGCTGGAGGAGGACCAGTCCAGTTAACATTCTTAACACTTTTCAATCAGACGCCTTAAATGCAGGCTGGGATAAGAAAGGTTAGGAGTCTTACAGAGAGTTTGACTTGATTTAATTGTGATTTGTTCCACATTTTGAAGAAAAACTATTTTTTAATGTTTTCCAAATGCACAGTAATTTAAATGTTTGACTGTTCCTACTGGGCTACAGCTCTTTAAAGAGCAGACACACAGCACATTCCACGAGGCTGTGTCGGAGACAGGGAATTTTTTACTGGATTTTCCTCCTGTCATTCTGTCAATGTCACTGCTGAGATTCATTTAGGAGAGCTCTGACTTCCTTCTTTAAAAAAAACCTCACAATAATTGTGCAACAGGCTTATTTTGGCACTTTGTGTTGGGCCTTAAACATCTCCAGATTTAGGTCTCAACATGGCATTCCATACAGGCTAATTAATCTCGCACAGGCACATGCCACGGTCCGCAGCCCGTTTCTCACTGCAGTCCAGGGCGGACCCTTCAGTGGACTGAGTCCACAATATGGCAACAACAGGTTTTCCAATTTTCAAACAAATTACTCACATACTAGTTTTACTAGATTAAACACCAGATGGTGCTTTCTCAGATATGTACACACCTTTTTATGCAAAGTCAAAATAAAACAATAAAACGAAAGCCCATGCATACAACAGCCATACCATTTCAAAACTTTTGGGGTAAGAAACCGGGGAATTAGACCTGTTTCAGATCGGCTCTCTTTATAAAAGATCTCTTCAATTAAGGAGATTTGCTAAGACTTCGGTGGAATCACTGATTACATTAGTGTTAAAACGATGCCCTATCGGGGGACTGGAGGTTATACGAGGCACTATACCACCTTAGCCGAGGTTCCTCTATGGTCTGAGAGAAATTACAGCACCGATTTTCATCATTCACTATCTGTCCCACATTCGAATGGATCCAAGATCACCAATAAGATTCAAAGATGAGCACACTTCTGTACAAAGATACAGAAGTAATAAAAAGTTGTGATAAAACTGAAGCTTGTTAAACTGGGTGTCTGTAACGCGGTCTTACACAAACACTTGGCCTGTATACACATTCCTTCCAGAAAGAGTAAGACAGATGGTGACCTTGCTGAGAGACACACTAAATACTCTAAAGGTGTAAGTGCAGCATGAAGAAGGAATCTTGGTAAAACTGATATCTTGAAAGTGAAGCACTTTAAAATAATAAAAAAGTGCCTTAAAGAGAATTTATGACATTTCTAATTATTTGGAGTAGGTTTATTGTAAATGACAGATGACACGCAATGTTTCCTTGTATATGATAACAGTCTTAGTTATTAATTCTCAACAGTTTAACATCAGGTAACACAACGCTACGCAAATGACCAAGTATATTTGGCGCGCGCAACATATTTTGATTGACGTGTCACCGCGTGCTGCTTGAAAATCTATCCCAGATACCCTGAACAACAGCACCCAATTAAAACGTTAATAATGTTGTTAAACGTGATCCTGTGCGAGAGAAATCATTCCGACAGATGGATAATCTGTTGCTTGGTGCATTTTCTCTCATTTTGCTGTTGGTCGTGTGGCTGCCCTTCCAGTTTCTGGCACGGAGGCGGAGGACTTCTTTACCCTACGAATTCTACAACGACTGACTCTCTTTAAAGTAGGCACTGCTCGACTGATACCCATCTGGCAAACATTTGTTGGTACACCCATTACAAAGTGGAACACTAGTTCCATTGCCATGTGCTGTGTCGCCCTCTTTGGAACGACAATGGTTGAACATAGTGTGAAAGTTTTGCTTGTTATCCGGACAATACATACAATTTAGCAAAATATTACTTATAAACAAACACACGTGGAAAAATGTGTTCTCCCCAAGAATATCGGGATCTCGTGTCATGTAGCATTCCATGAAGAGCAAAAGCATGCAGTTAAAACTGAAGCGCAAAATACGCGTTACCGTCTGCTCCATGCGCTCGGGTCCGGTCACAGTGCGCTCCAGAGAAGCCAGCAGCCCCTTCCCTTCTTGCTCCTCTTCGGCAGCTAAGCATGTCTTGGCAGAGCAAAATCCACAAGCAGCGCACCTTTAAAGGTGCATACTTCATAAGTTTCCAAACTTTTCGATACGTTTTCCTCATTTAGATCAAAAGTCCTCGAATGCTTTTGTTTCAGCGCCGCTCGAAAGGCGCCTCCCTCAGACCAAACGTCTTTTCTTAAAAACCTTGCTTTGCTGATTGATATATTTTATCCTGTGTAAGACATATACAGTCTGCGTGTGCATCAGATTCGTAAGAGTTTTCAATTTTTTTGCCAGTTAAAAGATAGACAAATATATCATCTGAGTTGTGTATTTTATCTTTAGAGAATAAATACATAAACGCTTCCCCGTCAACGCGTCAAGATTTATGGTTTCAAGCACTTCACTGGAGAGGTACACCACTCCCTATGAAGCGATCTGATGCTTCAAAGTGATGATGAAAAAAAGTGTTTTCTTAAATTCAGTGATAACTGAAATTGAGCAGTAAATAAGTCCAACAAGGATACAAAACAAATGTCTTTTGATGGAGGTACGAGAATATATTAAAATAAACACGCATGGAAAGCTACTATTCATGATGACAGATGGCGATTAAACTTCTCAAACCGGTCTCGAAAAATCGATTAGTACTTCTAAACAGCATACAATACAAAAGAAGAACATCTACAAGGTAATTAAGAGATAAAGCCTCTAACAGCTACATAAAATTCAAACAAAGTACGTATTTGCCACAGAAGAACAGAGGGCAACTGTGTATGCGCCGAACTTCTGTTCTTCCATGCCCAGAGGGTGCGCAAAATGACTGTGGTCGGCTGTCTTGTAAGCAGTTACGTATTTCCTCACAGCCAGCTGCTTCTCATGAATTACATTTTTGCGATACAGTATATTAATACACGGATGCTGATATAAAAAAGCGATGAATAATAAATAATAATAATAATAACAACTATTGCCGACTGACTTTTAAAAGGTCTTTCAGTAATTTACTCTTACCTGCTCTGAATTTGTTTGTCGTGTCAATTAAACAAATGCATAGAAGAAAAAACTTCTCAGTCAGAAAGCGCGCAGACAAGACAATTCCAACGCAGGAAAACAATTCCAACGCAGGAAGCACTTCCAAGGTGTGGTTATTCCTTCACTCCAGCAGAATGCCATCAATGTTTCAATCACAAGCGACACTAACGCTGTATTTCAAAACGTCTTGTTACGATGTGCCCACATTGCTTAGAAATACTGGGCTTGTTCCCTCACAATATTTCACACAACGTTCATATCGACACGTTTAGCAGTGATACAGAGACTGTCAGAAAACTCGATGCGGTAGCTTGCCATGGAAACTGTTCTCTACTCCTTGATACCCGTGGATTTTTTGAGTCTGCTCCAACTTCAAAGGAAGACTTGGTCCTCATTTTTAAAAAAATCTCCCGGTGTCAAATTCCAGCATTTGTCACGTGATCCATCGCTGTGGCCCAATAACAAAAATGTCAAACTGTCAATATAGACTCATTTCAAACTATTTGCTTTGGTAGTTCCATTCTATTTTATTAATAGATTCCTTTCTGACAGGTCGCGTCACACGTTACCTTCTATTATTAACCTAAATTGTGTCCTCATGTCCGATGCTGTGCAGTCGTTCAAAATATCCCAGTAGTATTTTCAGCGTCTTTGAGCGGTAGTATCTGCTAGCAGCACGCACTAAGTAAACACTGTAATAGCAAACCGGGCTGAAAGCAAGTCCTGTAAACAAATATCCCAGTCCACTCGTGTCAAAGCTCTGTGAAACCCAAGCGCCCAGCTGGTTATAAACGCGCTTCGATTTTCTCCAGAAGCTTTTCACGGTGATCACATTTCATTGCCGCCTTAATGTAAATGTGTTTGTGTACCGACATGGTTACATTCGAGTTTTCCAGCGTGACCGGACAGGTTTATGTGCATGTATGCATGTGCACACGCGCCAAAAAAGAAGTAGTAATAATCGTTAAGAACAGGTTCAGGTATGTTCCCTTTTTGTTGTTGCAATGGCACACTAGGGCACGCCTTCGTGTTTTGACGCAGACCTTCTTTTACATGCAAGATCCTGAATTGTTGTAATTTTGCTTTAAAACATACAACCTCTTCAACTGCACACAACACACTCACTCGCGTGGCTTGCATGATGGGCAAAAGCTATATGATTTCATATACTGTCGCCAAGGTATTTATTATTTTACCGTTTAGCCATTTTTATTTCAGCTAAAAGTAGTGAGGGTAAATGCGTCTTTTATGAAAATGATACATCGGGTGGATTTAGAGGAGTTTTGTGAGCTTTGAAAAAGATTTTACTTTCAAACACCATGCTTTGACGTGCTTGAAAAGAATCCAACTGTAAAACAAAGTTTGGCCTCAGCTTTTCAATCTTAGGAATTATAAATAAATAATGCACACATTTTCATTTATTTGTAAGGGAATTGTTCAAGATTTTCCAGCATATCCTTTGCCAAAAAACTTTGCAGATTAACTTATGCATTACCCATGCTAATACTGAATAGAAAGTTGAACTACAACTTCATTTAATTTTGATCTCTTCAAACAAATCTCCTCAACAAATAGTTTTTCAGGGAACACAGATCAGCCTGATCTTGGGACCTCTGCCAGGAGAAGGATTAATTCCCATGGAGCTCAGCTCCTTCTTTGGGTACGGATGGGTCTCCCTGCCCAAAGCAGCGTGGAGCTCAATGCCCTCATCGGCCCCTCCGCTGAGCACGTCTCAGCCCTGGGGGGTTGAAGAGCAGTCGGGGGGACAGGACTTCGCTCAGGCACACTGCTGACTGACCCATGGCACACCAGTGGTCAGAGACGACCTTACAGCCTTAAGAATGTACAGCACACGGGAGCTCAGACCAGCATTACAGAATAGAGTCTACAGCTTAGCGGTGCTGAAAGCCTAAAGCACACCATTGCTCAAAGCAACCCTTACAGCCTACAGTCTGCAACACCCATGCTCAGACCCAGCCCTGGAGCCTACAGTCTGCAACACCCATGCTCAGACCCAGCCCTGCAGCCTACAGTCTACAGAATATTACATTCATTTAAGAGATGCTCCTATCCAGAACAACTTACAATGTAGGAGAACCAGCTGACACTAATTAGCACAGCTCCTCAGCCAGGCAGAGGAGCTCATTAGTGAAAGCTGGTGTGGTGCATGGGATAAACACATGGTAGTGCTTCTGTGTATGACAGAGAGATGCTGTGACAACAATCACGCACAATGTAACTAGCACTACCTTCCCATTCAGAATTACCATGAGGCCATTATTATTATTTCATGTAAAATCTCTACCTGCTGCAGGTTTAACAAAGAACTGGTAAGCAGGCCAGGTCTTCGCTGGGCTTCAGCACTCATCTCAGTGCGTAGGGACGGTCAGGGGGTCCAGGGGTCACACACCCAGCAGGATATGATGAGCAGGGTGTCAGGGCAGGCCAAGGGGCCGAGCCCCCCTCTGCAGGGAGAGGGCCTGGAGTCAGGCACAGTGGTCAGTTAGAGACCCAGAACAGAACACCGCTCAGACCTGCTCCTCACCTGCTCAGAGACCTTCCTCTGAGACCACACACACACACACACACACACAAACACACACACACACACACAGTGCCACTTCACATTCACTCATTCTGTTTCTCAGTCACTCAGTCACTCAGAAGTTGGCTGTGCTACTCCAAGTTAAAGTAAAACTCAAGTTGAAATACAATCCCCAACTAATCAGACACCTCAAACACTCCTATTAAATCAGAGCAATGAAAACTCACTCTAAATTCATTTATATGCATTTTGATAAACATGTTTTTATATTTTTGCTCAATGCACTGGAGAGCATATCCCTACAGAAATAGTTACCTTTTCCAAATCAGATTATCACTCAGTTCTGCACAGAACCAACAGCTGGAAAATAAAATGATTGGAGGAACAGAGTGATTTGTTTCCAGCTGCAAAAACAACCTGTTACCTTATAAGGTGAGGGACATGTGGTCCCCAAAGCATGATTGATCCAGAAACATTAAAACTGTGATTAGGGTCATGTGCAGTCAATTTTCGAGGGCAAATTACACCTGCCTTTTAAACAGGAGGTTAATCACAAAATTATTGCAAACACAAAATTTACAAGTTTTTAGAACATAAAACATGAGGCAATGCAGATTAAAAATAGTATTCTTTATGAAGTTCTTTGAGGCGAGACACCAATTAGCAGTGAGACACAGAATGCCTTAAGTGGATTAAAATACTGTTTTGTTATTTTTCCCCCTGCACAAACCATGGTATGGGGGCCTGTTTGCTCAACAAAGACAGACTGGAAAATGACAGAGACCACACCAAAGTGTGGTATTCAGGCACTCAATACCACAAGAGTTCTACGTTTGGTTTGTTAAACCCTCTATATGAAAAAAGACATGAAAATTAACACTTCATTTTGCTTTATATTTGTGTGTTCTGCACAATGTAATAACCTCTAGCAGGTTGGCTGGCCATCTGTGTGATTTCTGGTGAGATAATTTGCAGAAGCATTTACAATCAACTGTTATCTGCAATGGCATAATGACCATTAAAATGAGCGTTTCTTCAGAAGAAGAGCGCATTAATGAAGCCCGGCCTTCCCCTCTCTATCGGCCTTCACTGTTGCCTCCCAACCAGCTGCATTGTGTGTGCATGTTGGTGGTCTACGATGCCCAAAAATGCAACAGTGTACGTAAAACCCTGACCCCTGCACACGCACGGTACAACCATCAGAGCAAACCAGAACATTCTGCAGATGCACAAGTCATACCTGCATGCTTACATGCTGCAGGGGATATTCAGCAAAGCCACTCAGTAAATACAAGTTATTTGGATTTCAAAAATCTGTTTTCCTGTTTGTTTATTATGTAAGTTTTTGCTGGCCATTTTGAAATGGAGCAGGTGGTTTAGTTCCACACCCACATTTTAGCTTGGATGAAGAGTCTTTAGAATGTAGCCCCTCACTGCTATAGCATTTGGTGAAAATAATTACCTAAATCATTATGAATTTTATATTTCCTACAAATAAGTGAAATTAACTCATCATTTCAGACACAAAATAAAATATACTGTTGGGGAATTATTACACAATACTTGTATAATTAAATTGTGATGTTTAAATTGTTGGAATATGTGTGAGAGTGCGTAAGAAACCAAAATACTAAAGCTAACAATTCCAGCCCCTGAGACTTAAAACCACAAAATCTGGAAGATATTCCACTTCAATAACATCCTAATGTTTACATGCTGTTTGAAATAAAGACCAGGCCAGTGCATTTCACACACACAAAAATAATTTCAACCTCTTTGAATTTCCAAACTCCTGTTATAAAATGAAAACTCACTCCTTTCATAGTACTTTTTATGCTGTGGTTTCACCGCTGTTTCCATCCTTTAACCTTTGAAATACACACACAGGCGGACGAAAAAGGATCCACACCAAAACCACTGTACTAGGAAGAGGGGAGCTGCAATTGTGTATGTGAAAGATGCTCACATTAAAATCCTCTGTAGGTTTGATTGTCTCCAGGGCATGGCTGAAATAATTGCTTTAGTAGCTGTGTTAATTCATAGCATGTAAATATTTAAAACATGTCAGTGTCTCTGCGTAACAGTGTGTGCTTAGTGGTGTAAGTGTTCCTGGATAAAAGCACCTGCTGAATGTCTAAAAAAGTGCCTCTGCCCTGTGACCTGTGCTCTGTGGCCTCGCCCTCCTGTCACACACTGGCATGGCCCTGTGGTCAGTCCAAGTCCTGGGTGGTCACAGCAGTCCAACCCCCTCTGCTGACCGCAGTGTCTGGCCCCCCGCTGGAAGGCTTTTGGAGGTGAGGATTCCATCCAGGCCAGGCATTCCAACTCCACCACACACTCAACCAATCACAGCTCCATCCCCACACACTCAACCAATCACAGCTCCATCCCCACACACTCAACCAATCACAGCACCATCCCCACACACTCAACCAATCACACCTCCATTCCCACACACTCAACCAATCACAGCTCCATCCTCACACTCTCAATCAATCACAGCTCCATCCTCAAACACTCAACCAATCACAGCTCCATCCCCACACACCCAGCCAATCACAGCTCCAGCCCCACCCACCCAGCCAATCACAGTTCAAACCCCTCCCACCCAGCCAATCACAGCTCTATCCCCACCATGCCCTGCTGGAATTCTACAGACAAACAGATCTGGATATTTCATTTCGTGATAAGAGATTTATTACTGTATATTCGCTACAGCTTAATAAAGTCCAGTGGGTTGGTTAACCATCTGTGTGATTTCCGTTTGGATAAACAGCTGAAAACAGTGCAATTAACTGTCATCTGTAATAATTTAATGGTCTATTAAAATAATAAAAAAAAGTAAGAAATAAATGCCCCACCACAGCCAGCTGGCTCCACCCATCCGGGCAATCATGTGCTGACTTCTGCCCCAGTTCTGAGAGCACACAAGCTGAGAAAGGCCTGGCCTCGTAGAACCTCACAGCCCTATGAGAGAGAGTGTAACTAAGCCCCTGACAGTGAGCATAGCTGGGTTACAAATGAACACAAAGGATGTGCCATTCCGCTAAAACTGTCTGATTGATGAACTGTCACCAGAGGTGAATTTGTACACAGCTTAAAATTAAAATATAACTGACAACGGACAATACACTAGCAACACACAACAGCAGTGTTGCAAACATGATCTCAAACACAGTAAATTCATGGACAATGATGAGGGGTAGCTTAGTAACGAACAGAGCAGTGTATGAGAAAAATAACTCATGCAAAAGGGCCATGTGCAAAGTTAAGTGCTGAAATGCAGTCTGACATTATTCTTACAGTAGAGGATCAGTTAAGGGCATGTCTGTATACAGCTTTGCTTATGGCGTTTATGGTGCAATAGTCACATGCAATATCAACTGGATCTCATATGGTTTGCATAGAGGAGTGGGAGGGGCACAACCAATCTGCTAATGGAAGGAATCTATGAAACTACACCCTTGCAAGTTGTAGTTATTAGATTGGTCAAAAATCAGGGCTGCAGACTTAAGCATCTCAAGGTGTCAATTACAGACTTATTTTAACCAACCAAAAGGTTGCTTTCAACAGAAAAGTACAATGATTGGTTCAATTCAGTCAGGTGTGGGTGGCATATGGAAGACCTGCCCTTTCACAGTAAAGTGATCCTCAGTTTTTGTGCTCTAATGAAAAGCTTATCGAGAGCTCCCGTATACTGAAATAACACAACCAGGTCACAATGCTCATGTTTTATCCTTCCCATTAGTTGCAAAGGACTTCAAACAGTGGAAGTGCAATGTGTGCAAAACCAATGCCTTGCAAGCAATTCACAGGCACACACAGACATAACCATTTATGTAGCACAATTATGTGTCTAAATGTGAAGGCCACGCTATGGATACTTCAACCCAGGGAGGATAAATATTTCACAGAAGAAAAGGGGAGCAAACAGACCCTGCACATGTACCCCTGCCTGACGGTGCAGAGCACATTCTGCATGTTTATAGCAAAATGAAATGAGATTTCAGGTCTTCAACCCCTGCAAAACAACAGGCCAGCAGCAGCCTCCATGAACCCGTGACCATCAGACGCCCCCCCATGGGATTCTGGGAAAAAGGGTTTTTAAGGTGGATTTGGCACATGGCTGTTTACATACAATGGAGGTAGCAAATGCTGTTATCTCACAGCAATGGAGAGCTGATGAACAGAGAGCATAATATACAGCATCCAGTAATGCTCATTAATGCGAGGCCGCACAGGACCGCCGGAAATGTATTTACATCCAGGCACTGTCATGGGCACTCTTGTCCAGAGCAACTTACACATAATCAATGTATGTATACAGCAGGGTATTTATTCTTCAACCGTTACACTACACTCCCCTTCCATAAGACAGGAGGGGGGTCTCTCCTCTCCACCCCTGAAGCTCAGCCCTGCCGCGGTCACATATGCGCCCCCTGGCTGAAGCTCAGCCCTGCCGCGGTCACATACTCGCCCCCTGGCTGAAGCTCGGTCACATATGCGCCCCCTGGCTGAAGCTCAGCCCTGCCGCGGTCACATATGCGCCCCCTGGCTGAAGCTCGGTCACATATGCGCCCCCTGGCTGAAGCTCAGCCCTGCCGCGGTCACATATGCGCCCCCTGGCTGAAGCTCGGTCACATATGTGCCCCCTGGCTGAAGCTCAGCCCTGCCGCGCTCACATATGCGCCCCCTGGCTGAAGCTCGGTCACATATGCGCCCCCTGGCTGAAGCTCAGCCCTGCCGCGCTCACATATGTGCCCCCTGGCTGAAGCTCAGCCCTGCCGCGCTCACATATGTGCCCCCTGGCTGAAGCTCAGCCCTGCCGCGGTCACATATGCGCCCCCTGGCTGAAGCTCGGTCACATATGCGCCCCCTGGCTGAAGCTCAGCCCTGCCGCGGTCACATATGCGCCCCCTGGCTGATACACAGTCCTGAGTAGAGCATCATGGGACTATACCACAGGATATTACAGTGGCAAGGACAGCCTCTCAGTATTTATAAAGAAATCTGGACCTCATTGATTACTGTCCAATAAAGCGTAATTGGAAACACAACATCAGGCCAGAGAGCAGTCAGAGCACTTCCCCGTTTGCATTTCCCATGTTCCCCTGCATTCCTGCTTAAGTTGCTGACAATAACATCTCTCAGCTTTTACAGTGTTTCTGACCACGACGTACACAGCTTTACTTCTGCAGTCCGCTGAGCCTCATTCCTGAGGGACTGCAAATGAAGCACAGACTCCTGCCGAGCCGCTCTCACATGATCACATCACCATGGGGGAAGATTTAGCAGATTTTCGGGAAGGATTTGTTGTTTTTACTTTTTGTTAAGCTTTCAAAAGAACAGCCCAAAGGGGTTGATTCCACTCAGAGGAAACACAGATTCTCACACGGTTACCTGGGGTCCTTATCTGCTGGCCAGAGCTGAACCCTGGAGGTAAACACACCCCTCACCCAGGCGTTTGCTGCGGTCGGCGGACTCGACGTGTCAGGGGGATGTTGGACCGGGTCGCTGGCCTTTGGCCCAGACAGCAGAGCCACTCCAGATGGGGGGGACAGTTTTAAGAGCGGACGGTTCTCCCGAGTATCTCAGATTTCGCTCAAAGCTCCCATCACCCTCCGGGTGCCACGCCTTTCTATTAGGGCTGCATAAGTGCTGGAAGTGTAAATACACTGCTGTTATAATTTTATTATAACATGTCTGCTAAGAGTCAGCTTAAGCAAAACTGAGGGATAAGAATATAAGTATTTTCCAACAGTGTTGTTCAGCTTTATGTGCAGTTACATTGAGATTTATATATATTTACATGCGGGGCCTCCCCAGTGCAGATGCAGGGGCGGCACAAGAAGCAGCTGTCAGTAGAAATAAAGGGTGCTGGGCGTGAGGCTGCACAGCCACCCTGAAGCAGCTGTGCACTGCCTCTCTCTGGTGTGTGTGCATCCACACAGAACCAGAACAGGCTAAGGCATGGACCCGAGACACGTCTCCCACAGAATAACAGAGCACGGCCAGAAAATGTATTTTTAATTTTTTTCAACAGCTGTCAGTTTCTCTCCCTTCAGTATCATAATTAAGTTGTGTATGTCCATGGATCACGGTTGGGGAGGTAGGTCCGGGGCACTTCCATTAACCTGCTTTTGGCTCAGTCGCCTGAGCATGTATCCACTTACAGAGCTCGTGGCATCGGCTTTCACCCCAAACCCACACCCCCCTGAAATAATGTCACCCTGCAAGTAATGAGGGCGAGCGAGCCAGAGCGAAAACGTTTCTCTCTCTGTCTCTGCTTCCTTTATTAAGATACGCGTTGGCCGCGTCGGTGGGCCGTAACTGAGGGTTAGGTTTCAAACAGGCGAAACGGCATGCCTGACACTGAACTTCTGACCGGGACGGTTTCCCTACTGAACCGGGAGGAGGGATCCGCATTCCCCCGCATCCTTCCTGTCTCCCCACACGAGCTCTGCGCGGGTGCGTGTCACGCAGTGCCACCTGTCTCTCCTCTCAAAGCCCCCTCGCCCCACTCGCGTACAGATCAAGGATTCTCTTTAAATAGGACCCACCTGCCTGTTGTGCTCATTCGTTTCTCAAACCGTCTGTGACTTCACACCCATTCTAAAAACCGAACGCTAGTGAATGTTCCGCGGGCAGGCTTGCGATTGTTTATTTTTCGGTGACTGAGCTTGTAAAGCGAGTAGGTTTGCGCTGCTGCAGGCAATGTCTATGGACCACACATTGTTTTTTTAAACAAGTTTTATCCTCATTTTTATTTTACTGCCAATGTTTAAATTGTGAAAGAATCACCCAACAAAAAGAATATACCCGCACATAAGGCTTACGTCGTTTGCACAATTCACTGTCGACGTTTCAATGTGGGACTTTCCTCCATTTCTGAAAAGTCTGGGATTGCCAAATATTTAAGTAGGAACATCCAATCACTGTCACTGACTTGTGTCATGCCCCCTTCCCTCTTAATTGGCAAAGTGACAGCTAATTACGCAACTGGCAGTCAGAATATGACACCGTCATTACAGTGACCGGTGAATAAGATATCATGACTCAACAAAAATGAGCGGAGTTACATAATTAGCTCTCAATCACTGACTTGTTTCAACCCATCAACAGGTGCTCTTCACAATAAAATGGAATTATTGCTTACAATCAGTGAGTTACTGCTATGTAAGCCACTTTGAAATAAAAGGCTCTGCTGGATGACTTAAATATAAACGTTAATGCAGTTTTTTTTTTCATATGCTTTAGCCTATGGGCACCAGAGGCGCCAGCGCACTTAGGCGTTATGAGCACATGTCAGTAACAAGCAATATCGTACTGAAACCCTGATTACAGTTTAATCTGATTTGTGGAATGAGCACAAGCCGGTAATAATCATTAATGGTAATAGCTATTAATAAAGGAACATATCAACGTTTAACTCAGTACAGAGTGAGTGGTCTCAGATCTAAAAATATTGAATATTAGGTTTGTACACACGTTCATCCAACATTCATATCCCAACTGTACTAAAGTGGTTTTTCTAACCTTAGAATCCATTTTAAGCAGAGAGTAGTGGCGGAAGGGGCCGTCGAACTGCAGATGTTGGTCCTGAACACAGGGATGTAAAATATGCGGTCCCTCAAAAGCCGTTAAACTGTGACTCTACTCCAGCTGCTGCGGACGCGGACTCGCCCTGCAGGTGTACATCAGAATGGCCTGAGTGGAAAAGCAAGGCTGCCAGCTGTCCGTAAACGTACAAACAGTCCATTGAAACGATATAATTCTGCAACTATACGTATTTCGGTAGAAGTCGTCTGCTCTGAATGTCTATAAAATGTGGAAGATTTTACTGTGCTTGTTTATTTTTAATCTTAGACAGGCCATGTCAACACATAACTAAATTCGAGTTGGAAACGCTGATTAGTAATCACGTGATTTTAGAATCCTCACAGCCGGACAGGTGAAGCTACAGTTAACTGCCAATCACTGACTTGTTTCAAAAATAGTTTTCTCTCAGCCAGTGTGGTCATTGGCCCTAATTACGGAGTCACTGATACTGTATGGCAGCTCCTCGCATTTTTGGTTCAAAGAAACGTCAGCCCCCCACCCAAACTCCTTTCTATAAAACAGTAATTGAGTCAAATCTGAGTTAGGAGTAAAATATGGTAGCTCTGCCAGATGGCGTTACGCGAGGAGCTAGGCTGTGGGTCTAAGCCTAGCTGGGTACATCGGGACCAGATGTTTTATAGGAAGCCTATGCTCTTTGAACATATGTCACATCAGTTATCAGTTCAAGAATTCACAACATTTGGGCAGTAAAAACATATTTGCTGCATCTTTGGAAATGATATCAAAAGGTGCCCAAAAACAAGAGTGACCCAAGCATTAGATTCCAGTGTTTCCCTACAGTGTGGCAAAATGTGAAAAGAAGCCAGAATTCTACACTTTTAGACGTATGCTGCTACCTAAAGATGCATGCTTGCATTCACAAAAGCTCTGATTGTTTTCATGACGAGTTACAATCCTGTGAGCTTATGTCAATAGGGTGATGCCCAGTAAATTCAAATTTATGGAAAATTAAAAAAAAAGGCCTCAAAATGCCTTTCCTGCTCAAATGTCCCCAGTTGTAGTCTGATAAATGAAATAAGAAACATTTTGTTTCCTTTAAATAAACCAGGTGGAACTGGATACCCCAGGTATCAGCTACACTCAGACCTGCCTGACTGACAACACGGGCTAAAACGGCGTGATCCTTTTACTCCCCACTGGAAAAAGGCTGGGGGTCCATTACCCACAATGCAAAGCTTGGCCGGGGGACTGGGGGGGTGTGGGGCACAGCGACATGCACAGCATAGTGTGGTATACCCCCAGCACTCGTAAGCCAGTGAAATGCCAGGTTAAACTGAAGACTCTTGGGTGGTTGGTGAACCAGAAGTCAAGTTCTTTGCACAACTAATCCATCGCACCAGGGAAAAGTGTCAAACTGAGTGAAGCTCAGAGAAACAGGATCTCTCAGGGGGTTGTCAAGGCTCCTTAATTGGCCACGACCATCCCAGGTTTCCACTGGCAGATGAAGGCAGACCAGTCTGCTGTCTTTAGTTAGCCTGTTAGGAGTGACCTGATGTCCTTTGAAACCTGATTAGTTGGGTTTACCTTACCTTCTGTGGTGTCACTGTAGCCTGTTCTACTCTCCAGCCCTCCCACAACAGACTATAAAAAACAGTCTGCTCACTTTGTATAGCATGCCAATGGACACTGGCTCCTTCATTTTAATCGTGTCAGAAATCATAATGAAATTCTGAGCCTGTCCTCAAAAATATGACCATTATGACTGAAGTCAAGCCATGAGGCTGCCTGCCTTTCCCTGTGAAGCACTGTGCTGCCTGCCTTTCCCCTGTGAAGCACTGTGCTGCCTGCCTTTCCCCTGTGAAGCACTGTGCTGCCTGCCTTTCCCCTGTGAAGCACTGTGCTGCCTGCCTTTCCCCTGTGAAGCACTGTGCTGCCTGCCTTTCCCCTGTAAAGCAGTGCTGCCTGCCTTTTCCCTGTGAAGCACGTGCTGCCTGCCTTTCCCCTGTGAAGCACTGTGCTGCCTGCCTTTTCCCTGTAAAGCACTGTGCTGCCTGCCTTTTCCCTGTAAAGCACTGTGCTGCCTGCCTTTTCCCTGTAAAGCACTGTGCTGCCTGCCTTTCCCCTGTGAAGCACTGTGCTGCCTGCCTTTTCCCTGTGAAGCACTGTGCTGCCTGCCTTTTCCCTGTAAAGCACTGTGCTGCTTGTCAAGAGACCCTCAGTGAACACCTTACCTCCATAAAATGGCCTCTTGCGGAGACGTGCACGTTACCCTAATGCGGAGGGTGGGCCAGCTGGGATATAGCACTCATGCAGTCCTGAAGCCCTAAGGCCCAATGCCTCCCCCAGCCCAGGGGCTGTGCCAGGGGCGTGTGCAGGGGGGGGCCTGGAGGCCCCATGTCACTACCTGCCTCACCCCCACGATGGACCAGCTGAATGAGGACCAGCTGATGGCAGAACAGCTTTGGGCTTTGCTGGGGGATCCAAAATCTAAACCACACAGCCAGGGGAGCACTTTCAAATAGACCACACACAGGTAGGCTCACAGACATACTTACACTGGGTTCCTCTCATTCTCACACTGTCTCTCTTACACTATGGGCAGGGCAGCCGGACAAATATGCACACAGGCCTGTTTACCAGCAGAGTTTAGATTTTAGATCAAAACTTAAATTGAATCTTAAATATTACAATGAGGCCATGGATATTTGCATTTTTAAGTCCTGTTTGTACTAACAGTTAACAGTTTTTATCACATTTCACTGTTTGAAATATTTTGCTTAAAGGATGTGAATCACCACATCACTTATGTGCGGAATAAGCCCTGCTACACTGGCATATCCCTGCTTTGTGTGCGTCTCTGTGTCCGCCCTCAGAGCACAGTCACACATGATCATCTGCCATGTGTCACTATTCATACTATCAAAATGCATTGCAACAGACAGCTGCCAGCAGAATGTAGAAACAGAAATAAGCTGACAATCGCAGCTACAGCAGCCGGGACGTCATGCCTTTGCAAGCTCTGCCGAGGTGGAGCAGATTATTTACTGAACTGAGCATGAATTAGGGAAATCGAATGACACAAGCTCCTGCAAAATGACTTCACGGATCTGGCAGCGTAGTGCATGGTGAGGTTAGATAAACTGGTCTTGTTACTCAGGTTGCAGGTTAACTGCTCAGTTTGCGTGCTGGCATTGGAACCTTAAGCCAGGTAACTTATCTGAACTGCTGTATAAATGGCTACTGTTTAAATATCTGCACTGTGCAAGCGCCTCTGTATAAGGGCTTCTGCTAATTACCCCAAGTGTAATTTAATGATTCAGAAGCTCAAACTCAGTCAATTCACACTGCAATAAAAATAAACAATCCAATCCACAGCACTGAACAGCTTTTAAAATCTATTTGAGTGTGCTTATCCTATAAACCTTGCTCTGTTGGGTGCTGGTATTTAAAAGGGTAACAGGGCTTTGGGTTGTGTGAATACCACACAGCATGCTGGGAAATGGCAATGACCCACATAAACAAAAAAGGACTTGGAGACACCGTGGATAATGTAATATAAGCCACAGATGTCAGGACCCCGTCCTGAAGGACCATGCGGTTCAGCTCTTAACAGATTCACATTCACATGAAAGATTCATTTCCACTTTTCCAGTACCAAAACTGTAAGAAACAATTCATTCTCATTTTACCAAAGAGACAAAGGAGAGTCAATGTATTTATTACAAGTTACAGAAAGAACAGGACTGTATACCTCTGTACATTTAAAAAAATATCAGCATTGATTTTGCTTCTGATCAGTGGTAATTCAACAGCACTGACACATGACCAGTCTGCGGAGAGGTGTCTTTCACACACAGCTTGATGCAGTGCTGTCACCCCATCTCTGTGGAATGTAGTGCACATTTTCCTTTTTACAAAAAAAAGAAACAAAAACAAAAACAAATATAGGGGGTGGGCATCAGTATTTTGGGTGAGGTCATTGCACTTGTTGATTCGGTTCTCTGAGAAAAGACTGCTGCTTCCCCACACATTTAACTTAACAAAAAAAAAAAAGTATCAATCAAATTTACAGCCATTCGCATCTCTGCAACACAAAAAAATAATGAACACAAAATAAAATGTAAATATTTAGAAAATGTGACCATCACCGCATAGCAGAAACACAATTACACATCAGTTTGAGCCCAACCAAATATTAAGTGAATTCAGGCAAGGGCTCTAAATAAATAAGTTGGATTTTGGAGAGAAACAGTGAAGTGCTCAAGACAGAGCAGAAATGGCGCGTGACTGGCTGGCCAGCACACTGAGGGACATGGTGCCGTTGAGCATGTGAGAGGCGCTCTGCACACACCGCTCTCAACCAACAGCTCCACATGCCCCGCACGAGGCCACGCCAAAATATGTATCAAAATAATTTAACATTTAAAACAAAAAGACAAAGAAAAAAAAGACAGACCCCAATCCCATATTCCTGGAATACGAACAACTTACATTTTCCAAATTTCAGAGGCATAAAAACTGCACAGAAAAAAGAGGGGTATTAAAAAAAAAAAAACTACACCTTTCCAACTTCCCACATCGGCCCAGGACACCTGTGAGGCTGCCCCGGACGGAGATACTCCTGACACGGCAGTACCGAGGGGCGGAGCAGGCCGCGTAAACGCGCTGGAAATCTTTGCTGTTTTTGCTGTGAATACATTCAGGCGTTTGCTGAGGTCACCCCATCAGCAGAGGTACATTTGGCACACACACACATCATCTTTAGCTGATCTGTTTGATTTCTGTTTTTGACTTTCTTTTCCTGCAGTTAAATTTGATTTCGCTGTCCTTTGTACCGTCGTTCACTCGAGCTGCTTCAGGCCAAAGCAGCAGCAGGGCCTCGTTTTGACCAGAATGGTCCTGAAGAAGGAGAACCATCTCTCGGTCCCAGAGGAGTAGCCTTGGGTCCGGAGGTAGGGGGGGCATTTCTCCTCGCTGGGAGGATGGAGGGTGTCCCGCCTCCGTAAAAGACAGATTGGCCGAGGCAGAGGAAGGGGCGGGGCTGGTCAGCTCCAGTGCTCTGCCTCGGTCACCCAGCTCTCTGTCTCTCTGCATGGGAGTCCACTGGGAAACGGCTGCATCTCAAGCCAGCCCTCAGATTCCGTTTGTCAAGTCCGTGATGACCTTGGCCTTCACCAGCTTGCGCAGGAACTCCTTCTCTTTCGAAATGTTGTGAGTCCAGGACTACATTGGGGAGAGAGGAAGAGAGAGAGAAAAACACTTCAGACTGAAGATCGTCTCTCACACACACACACACACACACACACACACACACACACACACACACACACACACACACACACACACACACACACACACACACACACACACACACACACACACACACACACACACAAATGACTGCATGCTCAAAGACTTGCCTAAATCCTTAACATGAGCAGAAACATTTGGACACAATGGGCCAATGCACTTTCCAGCTCTTTTTATCATTCAAAGCACAATCTCCTGGTTGATAGCATCAGCAAAGGGGACAATGTCTGAGCCGAATGGGATCACCCAGAGCAAACAAGCCTTTGTGCTTGAGATAGAAGGTCTGTATTGTCCAATCAAAGCTGACTTCAGCCTCATAGAGAGCAGAGCACTCAGGGCACAGGAGGGGAAATGAAAGCAGGATTACGAAAGGAATATGAAGCTCTGGATCATGGAGAAACATGGCAGGAACATTCTGGAATCTGTGTCTGCATGTACGTGTGCCAGTTTGCTTTGAGACCGTACTGAAACACCTGAGGGAGACAGAGAAAGTGAGATTTTTCCATGGATTGTGCATGAAACCTGCTCCCTGCAGCTGCTTGGCTGTCATGCCAGGTAAAACGTGCAGTGAGTGGGCTGGAGTCTGTGCAGTGTACTCTGTCATTGGGGCTGGTATAGCGCAGCACAGTTAGCCTTTCTGACTCCACATGCTGCAGGTAGCTCTGTGTGCTGGGCCAGACTGCCTTCTCACGGATCGCTTTCTGACTGTAGTTTTTACGTAACATTATACACATGGTGAGAATCGCCCAACATTCTGAAACTTAACCTCCACGCTCTTTTTTTTTTTTGAGGTGAAGACGGTCATCATCAGTCACTCCTTCCTGGCTGAGCCTCAGACCCGCGCTGTCGGCAGCAGAGGAGGGGGACAGAGACATTCACCCCCACCTCTGTGCGAGTCATTAAACCAGGAAAAACAATCACGGGCCAACAATTTCCCCCTTCGTAACAAGCAACGGGAAGCTGGCTTCACGTGAAGAATCAGGAATGCCCGGTCTGTAGGCTGGAGGTTTTTAGGCCGTGTTCAGCCCTGAGGCCAAAGAGCTGTAAATCAGAGAATTAGCCTGGAGGACGCAGCAGAGGGGTCTATAACTGGAGTCCAGGGTTGCTGTGAGGGTGGAGGCCCATAGCCATTGCAAGGGGGGCCCCTGTTTCCCACTGCCCTGGCCCCCGAAGGGCCCGTATCTAAGCAGTGTGCAGTGGACCACCACAGACCTGTGATGGATGGCCTTCACACTGCTGTCAGTGTTAGGCTCATATTGCTGCTTTAGCTTTAATGGCTATTAGCCTTAGCATTAGCATAGCATTTGGAACACGCTGCTGTCAGCTGCAGCGTTAGCGCAGTGTTTGGACAACATTGCTGTTGGCCCCAACCTCAGCATAGCATTTGTGTCTGCTCACATTGCTGTTAAGACTAGTGTTAGCATTGCATTTGTCTCTGCTCACACCGCTGTCCACCCCGGGGTTTGGCTCTGTACTACACCGTGCAATAGCATAGCCTATTTCTAGCCTTGCTGTTAGCATAAACACAGCACAGAGTATGAAGACAGAAACAGACATGGCAGTGAGCTACAGCTCTCATGGCTGTGTTTCTTACAGATTGAGAGATTTAGGCCAGGCTAAGGAAATGCAAACCAGATTCTCCTCTCAGGTTTCTACCTGCTCTCAGCCCCTGCAGTTCAGTCCTCTCTCTGCAGACGTTTCAGCTGCTCTGTGCCAGTGGGGCTACTGCAGGTCGTCTACACTTGCCCCCATAAAGAGCGTGCTGGATTTTTGCTTTGGTCACTGGGGTTCCTTTTCCCAGTAGGGGTTTCAAATAACCCTCATTAGTTACAGGTCTGCATACCTGTGGAAAATGGAAGGTACGTTCATAGAATATTTACCTGACCAATATACAGGTATGACAACATACCATGAGCCATTATCTTATTTATTCAGACCAAAATAAAATGGATTAATAAGCATTAAAGGTTTTTTATTTTTTAAACTTTGCTCTTCACCCAAAACCCCTTGAAAAGAAATTGAGGTGTAAATTCTCCCTGGTGTTCATGAGCGCATTGTCTGTTAGACTTTAGTTACACCTCTCTGTCTCACTGACGTGCTCATTTTCTGTTAGCAAACTGTTCCTCTTAAAATCCGGAGGACACTGAACAGAATTTGATAGCCTGATAGAATTTATCTGGACTTGTATCTGTGTTAGAGGATGGGGTAGTGCTTTAATGACATTGCACCTGCTCTCTCTGCTCTGCTGCTGGCCAGATCTGACCCACTGCTACTCTTGCGAATGAACTTACGTTCTCTTTTGTTGCAAGTTCCTCTGGGTAGAGGTGCCTGCAAAATGAATATAATGCAAGGCAAAATGAGATCAATTTTAGAGGTAAGGGCTGACTGACTTTTTGCAGCATTCGTTGTTCCCTGAAATAAAACACAGTCTTTGTGGTTTGAGCTCTAAGTGGGTGGTCCAGTCTGTGAAGCCCAACTGTCAAGAGTCACATTGTAAATTTATGTTTTTTTTTCCAACCCCGAGCTCCAAAAGAACCACCCTTCTTAAAGGTCAGGCATATCACCATAAAAACATTCAAACTGTAGTCAAACTCAAGGCTATGGACTGACACAAGCAGATTAATGCAGACCGTTCAGTGAAAGAGTGGAGCTAGACAGACAACCGCTGTCCATCCCTGGACACGAGACTCAACATAAACCACCTGATCTGCGTAGCGATGCAGGGATTCTGTGAACAGAGCTTTCCGTAAATATCGGTGGCTCGGAGCGTGGTGGTTTCCTGGGCCTTAATAATTCAGGAAGTGACAGGCAAGAGGACAGAAAGGCTTGAGTGGCGGTGGACTGAAACACAAGCGCGACGCATGTCTGTGAGAGGCAGGGATGGATCACATGACCAGGGCTGGAAACAGCCTTTCTGCGTCGCATCAGACGGCTGATTTGTGGCCACGCCCACAGCAGTGCCAAAAGTGTCCGATTCGCCAGAGCGAGGGAGGCGGGCGAAGGCCTCTCCACGATCCTTCGGCGTCTGTGTTTAACTGACATTCTCAGCTGGCAATGCCAACATTTCATCTGAAGTGTTTCACTAACAGGAAATTGCCCTCAGGAGTAAAGAGGATTGTGGGAAAGACACGCTTAAGGACAAAGACACACTGAAACGTGGAATTCTTCACTGCCGGCCATGGCTCTGCCATTATGAATGGGTCAAACATACAGAGAGGGGGGTTATGGGTAACAGAGTCACATCGCGTGTCTGTGAGATTAAAGCAGATGACTCATCCTACAATTCCCCTCAACCCAGCATACATTCCATACAACAAACCTTCCCCTTTCTGCAGAGCCTGAGCTCTGATTCACATTATGCACTCATATAAGGAGAAACACATGCCTACAACATGCAACTCATACATATCCATAGCGATAAACCTGGAAACAGAAGTTTTTTGTATTTAATGACATGCCTCTGGCTTTAAGGAGTGGCTTTATTACCTAGCCTTCATCAGGCACAGTCATTAATCTACTCACCTGCATCACAACAGAATGTTTGATTTCAAATTCAGCCTTCCTTTTTTGTGCCACTGCTATAAATCAGTGCCATGCTTGCATAAGCCTGACAGTTACCATATATGTTCCAGCCATATAGTGAGTGTGTGGTTCCACAGGGCGGACAGACAGCCGTGTGTCCTTTACAAAGTGAGCCTGGGGGGGTGGGGGGGGCAGAGGAAGGCCTGGGCATATTTAATGCAGCAGCAGATAGGGTCGGGGGGCTGAATTTGACTCGTCACAGTCCTCTGGAGACCGAGGGGGGCCCTGCTGGGAAAGCCTGTGTGGAAATCTAAAACCTGATCTTGTGTTTGCCTGTCCTTCAGTGGTGCGATCCGGTGGAGCTTGTGCCATTTAAGGAGCATGGCACCCTTATTTTAATCCATTAGGGCCGGCACCTTTCAGAGATACATTATTTAAAACGCTCCTGGATGTGTGTGCGTGTGTGTGTGTGCATGTGTGCTTGCGTGCCCAACAACAGAAAACCCCATGGCTTTGGTGTAGGCCAGACTTCAACCACATTTACATGCACTGCATGCATTCAGGGCATCATACATGCGCGTGTGATGTATGCGCAAGTGTGGGAGACGCTTCAGTGCCATACCTCCCGGATAGCAGACATCTTCACTTTCTCATAGTAGTGCAGAGGGGCTTGGGGCCGGGTCATGTCATACCCAAAGCCAGCCACCGCCACCTCGTCACAGTTATGCAGGGCCATCGTTATGGCAACCGTCCCCAGCGTTGGGATGTTCTGTGAAAAGAACTCAGACTTTAGTGCATGGATTTAAAAAATATTGAATACATAATGCAGAACACAGATTCATATACTTAGACTTCATTTGATCTATTGCAATCCGTTGTAAATGCTGATTTGCCTGAACACAAAAAAGAAACTGTCTATATATATAGCAGCAAATTTAAAAAACATATGCCTTCTCAGAAGGGCCACGAAGGAAGGCACACATCACTCCAAAAAACCCTGCAACCTAATAAATTATGTTCATTTCTATCTTCCACAAAAAAACCATAAAACTAAATGGAACCTCAGCTCATTTTGTTTCCTCAGAACATAGCATGGAAATAGCGTTGTGTTTAGACGCACTGGGAGGCAGTGGAATTCTCTAGTGTTTGGTGGGGGGGGCTGTAGCCCATGGTGGTGAGGAGGCTCCTTATCTCAGGTGCTGAGGGACTGAGGAGCAGGGGGGGTGGGGGGCACCCTGAGAGAAGGCCCTTATCGTTATGGAAAGCCAGAGACCATGCTAATCCCCGGTGCCCAAAGCCTGCACAGTGCCTGATAAGACAAAGGCCTCACTGCCTGCCTACGTCCCTCACTGCCCCAACCCCCCAGCCACCTTCGGCAGGACCCAGCTATGTACACACTCCAATCACGGCTTACTCTGCTTTTCACTATGTCCTGCGCTTCCGTTCTGGATGACTGAGCCCACTGTGGTAGGCCGCGTCTGGGCTGCCTCCACTCCTCGACCTCCATTACCATACTACCCATTAACCCCTTAGCCGGTGTAGCTAACAGAGCAGACTGGGCTGTAACAGTAGCCGTTAGCCTGTTAGCCCGCATCCCTAACAGCAGACACAGGCTGTAACAGTAGCCATTAGCCTGATAGCCCGCATCCCTAACAGCAGACACAGGCTGTAACAGTAGCCATTAGCCTGATAACCCGCATCCCTACCAGCAGATATAGGCTGTAACAGTAGCCAATAATTCATGCGGCTAACAGAGCAGATGGAGACTGTAATTGCAGCAATTAGCTTGTTAGCCCATGCTGCCTGGGGCCACACTAGGCAAGGCAGTGGGGTCCCCTAATCACTGATGAGGCAGGCGCTAGGAGCCTTGGCCTGTCAGGTGGGCATTAGGGCATCAAAGTGGAGGATATGTGGGGTGGTCTCCCCTGATCAGCTCCTTATGAGGTGGTGTACCACCCATGCTAACCGCTAACCCACTGGGGGCCCGAGGGCAGGCTCACATGCTGTGCACATGTGCGGGGGGGGGGGGGGGGGGGGGGGGGGTTCTCACCTGAACCCCACTCACCAGCGGCTGTCAGCACCCCCCAGCACTGGGCCAGCTGACAGCTTCATCAGCACCGCAGTAGAGAGGTGGGAATGAAGCTGGGCCATGATTCATTCATATGTCTATAGGCCTGGGGACATTCCTCCCGACAAGTCCCTCCATCAAAAGAAATGTCAAAACCTTCTCCCTTTTTTTAAAGTTTAATTTCCTGCCTTGTTTATGGGGTCCCCAGTGGAGGGTTTGGGGTGCGTCTGATGCGTGTCACACACACCTCCTTAACAGCCGGGCTGGGGGCCTAGGGGCCGGGAAACAGGGGCCTGGGGCCAGGGGCCTCTCGTGGGCTCTGCTCTGTGTCAGGAGTGGGCAGACCAGCGTCGGCTAACGCAGGGCCGGCTGCATTTGCTCAAGATCAGACGCAGAGAGGCCTTACCATTACCTGCACGGCCGATAAGCTAGCTCGTTAGCGAAGCCACATGCCTTCTGATACACTTATTTACCTGCATGCTGTGACCTGGATACGATTTTGGGGTGATGGTGTTCCCCAACGAACTTAACCAGCTTAACCCCCCACCACCCCCAGTGAGGCTGGGCCAGCTGCTGCTTCACCAGTGTAGACCCGCCATAGTCAAAGACACGGCTTGGTTTGAATACTCAGGCCCAGGGCTCCTGGCTGAACATCCGACCCTGTGAGCCACCTCGAGGACCCAGGCTGATGTTCATACATACATGTTGATAAATACAGCCATCACGCAAAGTTCTATTACTCACTCCCTTTCCCATGATGCCGTTGTTGAGTGGGAGGCCGATGAACTGGAAGGCGGCCTCCTGGATGAAGTATGGGTTCAGAATGCGCATTTCTGACGGCTCCTTGGGCACCTGGAGGGCCACCGACTTCCAGAAGCCTTCTGATCCTCTCTGGGGGGGGAGAAGGAGAAAGTGTTTAGCCATCAAGATCGCGGAACCAGACATGAAAATCACTAAAATGTACTCAAAATTGCAAATCAATCGCCTGGGACCCTTGGGAGTACAAACTTGGGAGTCCTGAGTAAAGCAGAGTGAAGCTAACAAGCCATCCAATGTTTCACTGCTGACCTCCACACCTTCTGGCTTCTGTCATGTGACTTTCTCAACCTGGTAATCTGGAATTGTTATCACTTTTCCGCCTGGAGACAAAGCCCGTGTGGCTGCCAGGCAGATTCACTAATCCCCATGTTATCTGGATTGGCTGGGCACAGACACTGGGACTGAAGTGAGCCGTGCAGGCTATTTAAAGATCAGGAAGGGCAGTGGAGCTTGGTGTCGCTGCAGTGGCTCTGAACGCACCGAACGCACGCGATGCTCCTCTAACACTCCCCAAGATTCAGGGCCCAAGTATAGTAATACTGACCAGTTCCATGACCATAACCACACCCATTCATTCACTACAAATGACACGCCCATAACCTTCCCTCTTTCCAAGATTCAGCACTGAAGCATAATAACACCTTTAATAACAGAGACCTTTTTCATAATCACTAAAAGAGCACTGTTCATGATCATCATGCTATATGGGCAACACTGTAACACTATAACAGAGCACTCCAGGACTCATGGCCTGTTGGGACAAAGATTTTATAATTATTAAATGTTAGACATTTTTGTGACAGAATGTACTGTATATGCATTTCCAATGCTTTAAAATGATTTCTTTCAATTATTACTGTACTATATTAGAGGTTTGAAGTGTTGCTAGTGAATCGGTACCATTAAGAGCATTTGAAGGGGTAGGTACATACCAGGTGGATTTAGCCATTCACCTGAAGCTGGGAAGGCATCCCTCTTGCAGGTGAAGGGGAATTTTTCTGTAATTTTTCCTCACCTGTGCACTGCTCAGTCCCTGGCTTTGGGGCCTGTGTTTATCTCATGTCCCCCTGCCTACCCAAACCCCACCCTATGGCCAGGGTCTTTTCATTAGCCCATGTCCTGTGGGACCACAGCCTTCTGTTAGCAGCTTTGTCTCACAGTGAAAATGAATACCTGAGCACCACAGGTGTTCTGGAGTCTTCCGCAGCCTCAGGTATGTATGTATCCATTACTGCGCACACAGGACGCACAGGAGTGCAGCTGAGCGATTATTCCCCCCATCCCACATTGTGATGAGGCAATATAACACTGACGGCCCGGCGAGGTGACAACAGCCGCCCTGGAGCCCCGCCAGGCCCTGCACTGGAGCCGTAATGGAAATCACCTGTACAAATACGCCGATGTTGCCACTTTGATCCGAAATAAAGGGAGCGACCGCTGGACACGGCAGATCATTTTCATCTGTCTTGGCCTCATGCCAGCGGCAGGCAGAGGCCTGGAAGAGACAACTTTCCCTATTGGCTGGGTTTGCTCTAAAAATGGTACAGAGGCTTTCCCTATTGGCTGGGTTTGCTCTAAAAATGGTACAGAGGCTTTCCCTATTGGCTGGGTTTGCTCTAAAAATGGTACAGAGGCTTTCCCTATTGGCTGGGTTTGCTCTAAAAATGGTACAGAGGCTTTCCCTATTGGCTGGGTTTGCTCTAAAACAGTATAGAAGTGTTCCTTATTGGCTGGATTTGCTCTAGAGACAGTGTGTGTGTGTGTGTGTGTGTGTGTGTGTGCATGCGTGAGAGAGACAGTGGAGCAGTGGAAGGCAAGGACTGTTTTACATCTGGAATCAAGTGCTTTCTCTGTTACAGAAACACAGAAACAAATGTGATGAATTCTGTGGGCAAAGAACAGAGATGAGAAATGTTGGCACATTTAAACACAGCAAGAAGCAAGCAAACATACTTATGGAAAATTAACACTAAGCTTGGCAAAAATTATTTGATGTATGCGTGTGTGTATATGCGGTGCCAATGCGTCTGAGATAAAGGGAGAGTGTATGTGAGTGTGTTTATGTATATTCCCAAGTATGCGTGTGTGTGCACACGCGAGTGTGTCCATGTATGCATCGGTAAGAGTGTGTTTGTGAGCGTGTGTGTGTCTGCTCTGCTGGGTTTCAGTGCTGGGCAGTATCTAAAGCAGAGGCCACACAGGGCCAGGCTCAGAGCACTCAGACCGCTCCTTCTACAGTAAACACAGAGAGAAGAGCAGGACAGGGCCACCGGCAGATCTGATACAGCCTGCAGCACCTCAATCAGAGACAGCTCAACGCTGAAACACAACCAGTGTCATACACACACATACACGCACGCACGCGCGCGCGCGCACACACACACACACAAACAAACAAGCATGCACACGCACGCACGCGCACAAACACACAAACACACGCGCGCACACACAAACACACACGTACGCACACACAAACACGCGCACGCACACAAGCAAACAAACAAGCATGCGGACGCACGCACGCAAACAAGCAAACACACACACGCACGCAAACAAACACACACACTCTCTCTAACACCTGGAGAAATACGGTATAAAACTCAGGTGGAGAGTAGTTCTGCATGACATTGCCAAATTGTTTAGTAATGTAACATCCCTTAATTTGCTCAGGAACTTTACAAATGGGATTACCACACCAGATCTTTAATTATGCAAAACCATACGTCACAGCACATGGGAAAGCATTTTAGGAAGAAGCCAGAAAAGTTATACTTTCACTGACATGTCAACCAACTGTGCAACACCACTTTCAAACTGCACAATGTGCAATAAACAGATAAAACATCAGGATCAGTCAAGAGGGTCGTCAATAATCCCCTAGCCAGATACTCTCAGGTTATGATCATATTACAGATTCAATTTTTTTTTTTAAAGGAGAGCTTTTTGATGTGACTCAAGGTGTTTACAAAACAATACTATTGAATTATTTTGCCTTGTGCTAAATTATTACTGCATAAAAACATAATGATTCACTGGAATGTGTCTGACGGACACCACGGAAATGAGAGCTGCGTTGTAAATCCACTGCAGCGCTGTCAAGTAAATCTCCGCTGTGAGAGAGCAGATATGGCCCCCTGGGGGGCGTGGGCTTGGAGAGGACAGACGCTTGGCTCAGGCAGTGTGTGCCGGTGTGCTGAGTGCTTCACTTCTAATTACAGAAACGCTGCGCAGTGTCCGGTGTGACGCCTACGCCAGCCTCTCATGCTGCCCCGAGCATCGGTCCATCTTCAGCCCCAGAATCTGAACCTCCAGATTGGCTTGGGAGTGAAAATGGACAATGGACAAAGGAGGAAGCCAGAGTCTTTCCCCTGTGACTGTGCCTGGTTTCCAGAGATGGAAAAACCCCCGGCTCTGACAGCAGAAGTACTGCCATGTATTTGCTCCACCAGTCCTCTACACCAGCTGATTCTAATTAGCACAGCTCGTCAGGTAGGGAGCCTATTAGTGGAATCAGCCGGTCTGAGTGATTGAATGGAATAAACAAATAGTAGTTCTTCTGCTTTCTGAAGCTGGGGTTTTCAGCTTGTTTTTCAGACAGACAGATCCAGCAGAGCATTCAGGCTCCACAGGAATGCCAACACTATCCTGAGTGGCACAAAAGGGGAGGGGAGATGGATTACTGAGGAAGAGGAGTAGGGAGGGGAATCAGCTTTCCTCCTTACAGGACTGACATAAAAACACACAGCTTTGATTAGGATCCATCATCAATGCTTAAAGCTCCTTCATGACAGTCTAATTCATAATATAATGACAAAAACACTGTGCTATACTGAGTTCCGGGTGCATCCTTCATTTGAAAAAGGGGATTTGTGTGATACCAGTGTCAGGTCAAAGTTCACTTGACAGCAGCTCGAAATGTATCCACTACAGCCAAGTGACTGTTGCATACTGCTTTTGTGAAAAAGGTGCAACATAGTTTTGAAATAAATACAGTGGCAATTTTGAGCAATTATTCAGAATTCAGATCATGATAATAAGAGTTTCAGTACATTTGGAGTGTTCAGTCCATGGAAGGACGTTTGATTCCAAGCTCGGGCACACCCTTAAGCATAAAATTTCTCAACTGCAACAGCTAAGACCCTGCTGCACCAGTCAACAGTGTGCAAACATGTTAGCCATGCAAGTCACTCTGGATAAAAGCATTTGGTAAATGACTAAATCTAAAATAAATAATTCTGCACTTTACCTACTGAATCAGAGTGCGTAACATGAGAGCAACAGTTTGAGGCTGGGGTCACAGGTTATATCATGCATAGTTCCCTGAATTCAGCTCCTTTGAGGGAGCAGGAGGGTGAGGGGGAGGGCTGGAGCGGGCCGCACTGCCTGTTTCTGGGCCTGCAGGTCTCTGGATATGATTTAAACCAGGATCAGGCACTTGATAGCGGCGTGGCTGAGAGGTCTTTGGGCTCGGGGTCTGTTCTCACAGTTTTATAACCCACAGGGGCAGTCTTTATGTTCTCCCCCAGACCTGTCAATCACTTTTACTCTGCTCCAGCAGGGCCATGGACCAGTTTTACAGCACCGCACAGACCACAAAGGAAGTATTTCTTACCTTCCATTTCCATTCATTCCTCTTATTTTTCATACATACCCTGAAATATGCGCTCTATAAAATTATCATGTAATTTTCATTCTGAACTTCGACACTAGACTGACCCCCCACACAAATGTTTTACGAAACACAGGTTACCCCAGTCAGCCCAACACCAATGTCCTCAGTACAGAGACAGAAGGGATTATAGCAATGATGGTATGTGAAAGGTAAACGAAGTTACAATCACATACATGGTTTATCTATATATCATATTTATACCAGTTACCATGGAGTGCCCTGTGAGGAATGAGGAATGCCGACAGTCTGTGGGGTGGACGTGGGACGCGGGAGGTGCTGGGTGATCTTGGCTTTTTTTTTTTTGGTGTACTTAAGATTCATGAAGTGCTAAAACACTCCACAGAGGTGAGACCAGCTCCTTCCTGCAAAGAGCCCGGCTCGGTGGACTGAGAGGCATGACTCACGCGCTCAGTATGTGCTCTGAGGGTCTGTGGCTTTGTGTGCATGGCTTAATGGCACAGCACCAGGTCCAGCTGACCACACCATTAACCCGTTCTGATTGATGCTCACGCCATGTTTTCCTTTATTCTGCCCGGGACATGTTCAGTCCCCAGAACGCACTGATTTGCAGGGTATTCTCAGGCCAGGTTTGGGCGTATTTAAAATGACTCCAGCTTAAGTTTGAAAAGAAGAAGGAAAAAAAAATCCCCACCATTTATGAACATCCAGCACCTGGAGAGTGCGCAGTGAACCTGCTGGCTGCGCACCAGGCTCCTGTCGGGAACTCGATCCCACAGTGGTCGGGGGGGTGGGGGCCGGGGGGGCTGAAAGGGATCCTGATGGATAGCCTTCCGAAACCGCGCACCGTCTCACAGCACGAGAACGATAACGAGCGCCAGACTGCGGTCCAACGAAGCGGACCTGAAACGGACCTCAACCCCACCCCTCTCCACAATAATGGGGCACCCGTGGGGAGCTGCGCTTCACTTACCCCCTTAACAAGCTTCCTGTGCGGTTGCCGAGTGCTAAATCTGCCCATAAAACACACTCCAGTGACAGGGCGGCCTGGCCTCCCTGTGCACCGTCCTGGAAGAGCCACCTCTTCAGAGCCAGCTGCACTGAGCACGGCTTAAGGGGAGGCCATGGAAGCGAGAGGTGAAGGGGGCGAGAGTGGCGTGGTAATTCCGCCGGTCACTCTATACCTGAGCGGGAAGCGCAGGGCCCAGCTGTGATAATAGATGTTGTGCTCTGCGAGAGGCCTGCATGGGGCGGGAAATGGAGGACTATGGCTGGATGAAGCCGCTCCACACCGGGATGAGAACCATTAGCTCATACCGCGAGAGGTCAGAGAAACCGCCGGCCGGCCAAGCCCCTGGAGCGATTACAGGAGGGGAAATGGAAACAAAGAACCAAGCGACCCACGCACACTTCTGCCATCAAACACAAAAGATTTCATAACACGCCAGCCATAAAACCACAAACAAGAAATACGATGGCTGTGAAAAGCCCTTATATTCTGAATGGGAGCCACTCTGCATGGCTGTCTAATGACTCCTGCAGAATTCATCTTTAAGTCATTTCAACTCCACTGCACAATAACGACTCAACACTGGAATCAACAATTACATCCAAAAAGTATCCATCAAAATATCAAAATAGTGCTTACTAGGTTTCATGAACCTCATAGAGGGCGGCGTTACATGGAGCTGTCAATCACTGACCCAATCTATGAGTTCAGCTCTCCACAAAAAAACATGATTGGTTATGTAATTCAGACATGCACTGGTAGTTCAAATAAGCTCCACCCAGTGGCGGTTTCGTGAACCCTCATTATTCCGTTATTAAAGTTAGCTTTTCTCCCGAGTATATCATGGCTAATGCAGGACTACAGGAGAGAGAGACGGCACTGACTGCCTGACTCTGAAACTCCGTGAAACTGAAGGCCAGTGCTTGCTGGTTTTCATTCCAACCAGACAATGCTTCCACACTGGCTCTGTGTAAAAGCACAGAATATTAGACCACGATTCTGAAAGTCTGCATATCAGGGCTTGTTTAGAAAATGAAAAAGTCCTTCAGAGACTTCAGCCATTTTTCTCTGTCCCCAGAGGAACGGTAGGGTTAAGCACACACTGCAGTGACAAAAAGAGCCTGATCAAACAGCACAGCCACTACTGAACCCATTACTGTACAGAGGCTAAAAATGCCTGTTAGTCTTGCAACAAAAATAAATCATAAAAAAAAACATTTCTTCAATTAATACAGCACACTTCCTCTCATGGGAAGTGTAGAGCACTAAGGAGAATGTTCCCTTTATCAAAGACGACGCTCTGCAGAACAGCACTGTTCGGCTTTTCCTCATTTCTGCTCCTTTAAGGCTGATCAAAGGTGTTCTTTTAACCTGTGAGTTTTGTTCATACCAATCGAGAGAAATCCGATACTCACAGAAGATGACAGCACTAGATTTCACTCACTTTAACTGAAAAGTCCCAAAAAAAATCTCCTTTTCTACATGGGACCAGCTTTACTGCAGGAGATAAAAACTGAAGTGACAGAAAGAGAGCACCACAAACTCACTCACTGACAGATGCGAATTACTTTATAAAGACTCCAGTCTAAGAAGCAGCCCTGCAGACCTGGAGCTGTCCTGCTGCTTGACCAGTGGCACTGGCAGCCATTGTTTAGCCTTTATTAGGTCTAACACAGCAGTGTTACTGGGCTGTGACTGTGGCCGTGGCTAAGGGGGGGGGGCACTCTGCTCCGTTATTCAGCCGTTTTGGTGGCCAGCGGAGCAGGAACCATCCAGCAGTGAGCGAGGAGCAGATCACAGAGCTTTCAGCCAGGCTGTTCCAGTGCTCTAACCATCAAGGACAGTGCTTAATTCAAGACAGTAGAATACGAATTTCAACTATTTACACCTATTGAAAAAGGTATACAGGTCTCCATCATAAACTATTAAAAGGCCAGTGACCTGCTTTTACACACACATAACTGTATGGCAGTGTCCGCGTACATGCAATTTCCTCCAGACCCCCGCATCACAGTGTAGGTGTGTGGACAGGGCCTGGCAAAGCCTGGGGGACGGGTAGTGTGAGCGGCTGGGACTCGCTGCACATGTGCTGGACACATGCCGCACTGCCAGGCCGGCCCCTGCATAAACACCCGCCTGTTTACTCAGAGTGTGACACAAACAGCAGGCCTGAAGCCTCCGGCCAGTGCTGGAAAAACACACTCAGGGGAACATGGCACCCATTCACCCTGGCCCCCATGACCGAGGGACCCTGAGATTTTGTTCAACGGCTGCATTCACAGGAAAAATTTACACAAGACACTCCAGAGGAGCAAGGGTCGGACCCATGCATCATTTATTGCATTTTCTGGATCCTCTGGATTGGCATAAAAACTATTTTATTAAGTTAAAGGGGGGTATTTTTAGGACAGCTGGCTCCTTCATCACCGTGCTCCTGACTGAACCCGCAGAAACGCCTGTTTCCCGTTGTTGGGAGGAATCCGAAACATTTGCCCGTTTTCTGTGGCGGTCGTAACCTTTGTCTCCCCGACCGTGCCCTGGTCCCCTTTTCCCACTCTGAGATCAGGGTGTGTGTGAAAGCCGTGGCCTTGGTGTTTGGTCTCAGGAAACACAGAACAAAGGGGGACATTAAAGCCCCTCCCTACCCAGAGCTGCTGCCTGCTGGAGCATAGGTGCTGGCCTGCTGAAACACTGCTAGTTCTTACAAGGAGCCAACTGTCACAAACGGAAATCTTTCTATGACAGTGTCATGAGGAAAAAACCCCAAGTCACTGCTGCTGGACTCACCCTGGATTACCCCCTATCCTAGCTATGGAGAGTGTGTGTGTGTGTGTGTGTGTGTCACATGTCTCTCATAAGTGGGTGGGTGTGTGTTCTCCCTACCCAATACTGACTAAATATACACTTTCCATTGTAAGAAAACCTGCTATAGCCACTGCAATCATGAGAGAGGCATTGATGGTTCATTTATATTCCAGTCAAATCTGTTTCTGTAACTGGGGTGTAGTGGAGAGCGACTCATAACGCTTCTTTGGAGACAATATAGATTTCAGCATTATTCTGCGGTCCATTCTTGGGAGACGAGGCACGGCGGTGCCAGTTTATCTCCACGGGATCGTTAAGGCCCAGGGCTTGGAGATGTTCAGGTGAGCACAATAATGGCACCTGCAAACTGAATGCCCCCTTTCAAAGCCAGGGCCATCAATGGGTGTCCATTTCCCTCAGAACGCACTGAACCCTGGGATACTCTTCCCAGCATCCCCACCCATTGCCCCCAGAGACCGGTCTCACGCTGCGGACCAGCGCAGGCCTTTGAGAAGGTGATATCCTCAACCCCGGCAGAAAAAAGAGGGGCAGATAAGACAGCCTCCCACTCCCTTAATTGAAGGTCGGGTGGTAATCTCATAGCCCCCTGTATCAGTACCTGTCACTGACGGACATTAGACCCTGCTGTCCCTGGGGGTTCTCTGAAGAAAGGAGAGAAGTAGACGGGTCTGGGAGCACATCTGAAGTGTTCTGCTAGCTAAGTCGTTTCTTGAAAACAAATAATACCGGAGACAACACCGCTTCAGGGCTGGAACTTGGAGCAAAGCTACCCCCCACCCATTCACTTACAGTATAAGTGTGAGTGAACCGCAGGGTACAGTTACACTATAGAATGTAGAATGTTGGGATCAGTGTTGCCACGGTGCTTTAGAATATGAAGGAGCCACGGTTTTGAATGGAGTGGAGTGGCAGCATAGTAGTATAATGGTTAGGGAGCTGGGCTTGTAGCTCAGAGGTTACAGTGTAGTATTATGGTTGAGGTGGGCTTGTGGACGGTCGCAGGATGTGTGTCAGGTGAAGCCACTGTTATGCCCTTGAGGAGGGTACTCTACCTTAATTGCTTTTGCTGGAATCCAGCAGTTTAAATAGGCAGTGCATAAAAATGTAAGCTGTGTAAATTGTTCCAGATAAAGGAATCTGTAATTTTATTAAAATGTAAAATGTGTAGGAAGATAATTTTCATCCAAATGCGTGTGACACAAAAAAGAAAACTGTGTCACCTCGTTAATGAGAGATTACTCTCCTGGGGTGCTGAAGCGTCAGGGTAACCACACAGAAACCAAGAAATAAAAAATCTCATCCTAACCTTATGGGTCTGAAGTAATAAGGGATTAAAACAGATAGGGAAAGAGGAAGCGATGGATTAAAAGGTTCTCTCTTTTGCCCCACATCTCTTTGTGAATGCAGTTGGTGGATTAGCTGATAGAACTGAAGAGGAGCTGCCGGTTCCTCTCCACTCTCTGAGGGTTGCGTCACTTCTTCAGAGCTCCTTAATGCTCTTTTTGTTTCCCTTTCCTTTCTCAAGCCGTTCACCTTTTTCTCCTTCAACACAGTCTCTGCTAAGGTTGCTTTCGCCTTTAAAAGATGATATTAGGGGCGCAGCGCGCGGTCAGGGCCGTGGAGACGCAGAGAGATGATGTTTAGATGAAGCTTAGGGGGGCCAAACAGTGGAATGAAGCTCTTTTCTCAAATTCCTCAGTGCACGAGTCCTCATTAGCTATGGCCGTCCCCACCTGCAGGGTCTCAGATACACCTGTGCGTGACTAAACCTGGGCCTGCCACAACGGGTCGCCAGGAACTGGCCCACACCCGTGAGGCGTGGAGAATTTTGTTAGCGGCATGAAAAACTGGAACCTCACCCCTGCCAGGCTGGAGACAAATGAGGTCATCAAACCCCCCATGCAGCCTGACTGATGGCCATTTACTCCCAGGAAACCATACGAATTCAGAGAGGATCAGGTGATCTTTTTTCGCTAATCCTTCAAGGTTCATCTCTGTAATGCTAACCTGATCACTCCGTACTCAACATTTGTTTTGAGATTTTATACGGTCGGTTTGGGATGCCTGAGCATATGACCCCCCGAAATATAACCTCCACAGCCAGATCAGAAGTCAGACTACTACTTTGAAATGTGAGAGCAGAGGAAAAGTTTTGAAAAAAGTGTTGATTTTTGAGAAGTGGAGAGGTCAGGTGTTTTCTGACCCAGCATGGTTGTTGCACAGACTGCAGTACCTGCAGAGTCACCTGTTAACCCCGCAGAGCTGAGCATGATTAGAGGTGGGTTGACTAAGCCAGACTCCAGAGAAGACACGACAAATTCCCTTTCAAAGCCAAAGAAATCGTGAAAAACCGCACATTCTTTTCCCTGCTAATTGCAAACAGCACACAAAAGCCAGTGCCGAACCACAGAGTTCAAAGTTCTGACATAAACATTTTAAAAAATGCCAACAAAAGAAATGAAACACTGGGATATTTTTGGATTAAACAGGAGTGAAAAGACATGATTTTGTAAAGCCAAATGTGTACATGGACATGCATGCCTGTGTCTCTATCGTTGGCTGGGTTTATCTTCAGAGGGAGGAGGGTTTACTGAGAGAACCTGACTCTGCATAATAACTCAATCCAAAGCCTGTTTTTATTTTAATCTGAATATGAGATAGTATGTGTTACCCCAAGCCCCACACTGGGTGTGTCTACGCCTGTTACACATTTTATTTGTTACATATTTTCATTTTTTCTTTATCACATGGATAGAATATGAGCACACTTAGGTTTAACGCAGGATTAAGATTAACGGAAACTCAACATGTCTTCAATCACTGAACTGGCACCTGAGTAAAAGGCGACTCTTACCCAGATACCTTCAACTAAGACTAACCAAAAAAAAAAAAAACAAAAGCTGGAGTCCTCAGAGAACACAAGGCAGGGAATGGCACTGATGCCTTTGCATGTGAGAGTGTGTGTGTGTGTGTGTGAGAGTGTGTGTGTATGAGTGTGTGTGTGTGTGTGCGTGTGAGAGAGTTTGCATGTGTGTGTGTGTGTGTGTGAGTTTTCATGTGCGTGTGTGTGGGGGCACGCATGTCGAAAGTACCCAGCAAAGATTCTTTTTTGAATCACTTCACAAGTCGGTGCTTGTTGAACACTGAAAAGTAATTAATTGGTACCATCTTATTTTCATATGGGTATTGTATTAAGATGTTTCTCCAATTTTTGCATTTTAAAAATAAACTCAAGAAGTTAATGCACAGTAAATGAACATGCCAAGACCGCAGAAAATGAGCAATATTCTCAGAGTGAGTCTCAAACTGGCAGGAAATGCGGAATTATTTTTCTTGGCAAACACGTAAAACATGACAGGCCTCATTTGTCATGTGACACATTTTACAGCACTTTACAGCTTTCAAATACACACACAGGGTCATCCTGAAGAGCACCAAGCATGTGTCTAAACATTTCTGCATTACATTCCACGACTTGAATGGTTACAATTTTCTTATAAAAACAACCACATTATTTTGGCTCGAAGCTTACCATATATATATATATATGTATGTATTCAGTTTAAAATAAATAATGACTGCGACTGAAATGGCAGATGTTACAGAACTGGAAATGAGGATAAATGGGAGTTCTGTGGGCACTAAGCTGGGGTAGGTTTTAAAGGAGCTAACCGTGTCTGTGTGTGTGTGTGAAGACTCATTTAAGAGACCGGGCGGGCATAATGCCTTTCCCATATGATCCCTGACCGCATGGCGAACAGGTTGTGTCTTTCTTTCTGTCCCCAGAGGACCTTAACCTACTCTTCTCTGAGAAGCGCTGCCATAGTAACAGCGTAGTGGGTCTCCTGCAGGAATTTTAATGGACCCTTTGGTTGCTCCTGCGGAGGTCATAAAAAAAAACCCTGTGTTTCCCAGCAAGAAACGGCCTATATATGTTTACACTGGAGGCGGGGGGGCGGGCCTGGCTTGGGGGAGGGGGGGCGTGAGATCTGTAGTTAGCAGCTATTTGGCCCTCATGTGCGTCCACATGGATCTGGGAAATCACAGCCATGCAGAAGACGAAGTTAAGAAAGACATTGCTGGAAAACAGAAGGGGGGGGGCGCTGAGGCTGGGGTCTGACAGATTTGTGGACCTCATGTCACACTCAATTTCACCCCGTGAGAGAATGTCTTCATTCAGATGTTTAAGGCACAGATTCTGCTGTGAATCCTCACTCTTCTGTCTGTCTGTTGATTTATTTCACTCTGACGTTTTGACGGATAACCCTCTTGTGAGCAGATCAAAGGTACAATTTCCAGGATCGAAGGCCAGATGGATTACCCATGTCCGACAATCCGTGAATTTCCACGATCCTGACAGTCAGACAGATTCATCCCCTTCAGTCAAGCTGGGAGGAACTCAACATCTTCATTTGGGATACAATGGCAAATGGCCGATTGCAAATTCCCAACCAAAGAACAAAAGCTGCACAGCTGTGTGGGAACGTGAATCTGGGGTGGTGAAGTCACTGCAGCATTTTATGAGCGCTGCTAAGCAAAGTCCTCGGCCCTGTCTGCATTAGACCGACTCCAAGGCAAATTAAGAGAGCCCTCATGTGTGACAAGGAACTTTTTTGATGACAAGAAGAAAAAAAAAGTTTCATTAAACTGGGACAATCTTGAAGAGCGGGAGATAAGGAAAGCCCATTCATCCTCACAGACCCACCGATTAACAAGCCCAATTCAGGAGCTGTCACTCAACTCCAGAGCAACTCCTCTGTGACCTGCCTGACTCTTAAAGGAGCCGCTTCTTTTCTCACTGGAATGAAGAGAGAGCTCTGCGACTGCGCTTCACTTAAATCAAGCCATAATGGAGCGTGCCCTCTTTAACGCTGTGATATCGATGACGGAGAGCGACCAGGGAATACACAGTAGGGAAAGTTCCATTACTTAGCTGTTTACCAGAAGCATTGTGGAACAAGAACAAGTCAATTTAATGCAGGTATATTGCAAACAAAAACATGAGTCTCAGTTATTTACAAAACACAGGGAACAGCCCTAGGCTAGCCTCGCTTACCCTGAGAGACAAATCACCCAAACTCTTACAGGCAAAGCCTGCTGATACTTGCCCCAAAACGTTCAACATACAATTCAGTACTTTCACCTCGCACTCACTGATGAAAGGAATCTCAAAATGAGGACACTTGAAAAGAACTTGCGATGACTGTAATTACAAATGGCTTTTTGAAAGGTTTTTTTGTTTGCTTTAGGACTTTCACTCAAAGGTAATTCAATGTACTTTGTTAAAATAGAGGGGAAAGTGTTTTCTGAGTTAACACTATCGGCCATGCTGGTGAACTGGAGTCAGAAATGCAGAGCTTTAAACTGGGGGCTAAAGTTTGACCCTCTGCGCTGAGCCCCTTCACCCCTGGTGTTCAGTGATCCCTGTTTCAGCTCCCTGCTGCCCCCTATAGGCCAACTCACCAACTTCTCTTTGAACACCATCTTTTGGAGCCACTTGAAGTCCTGAGGTTTGAAGGCAGAGAAGACGAAGAGTGAGTCCTTCTCGTAGCGCTCGGGCTTCTGGATGGCGCCCTCGGGGTAGGTGATGCGGATGGTCGTCTTGGACCCCACGTCCTTCTGGAAGCCGTTCACCGGGGCCTCGTTCAGCCTGCCACACAGCGGATCACATGTACATTACATCTGAGGGAGTTAGCACATGCCCTGACCCTGAGAGACACTTTAATGTACCATGTGTTTACACAGCTGGACATATAACTGAAGCAATTCGGGTGAAGTACCCCAGCCTGAAGGGTACAATGGCAGGGCCCTACCTTACAACTGAACCCTATAACCTCTGAGCAACAAGCCCAGCTCCCTAACCAATACACTGTAACCAATACAATATGACCTGTGAGTTACTGGCCAAGCTCCCAAATGAGTCTACAGCAAAGTGTGCTGTTTGTGGAGGACTTGATGTTTTCCCTCTTTTATGTTTGTATTAATATTGCCTCCTGCAGCTTTAAACCCCAAAGAACATCCAGTGTTCTTTCTGCATGTCAGCAAGAGCAACACACAGAACAGTGCTGCTGCACCAGTGTGAACCGAAACCAAAACGCTTGTGAATTCCAGGTAAATCCTCAATTCAGTTAATTGCTTTAGCTCCAAACCAGGCCACGCTCAGGTGCCTTTAGATGCAGGTAAGCACTCTTTTAATGCAGAGTAGTGTTTCTGGGCATGTTTCCCTCATCTCTGCAAAAAAGTTATGCAACAGAAACAATGTAATCACTTAATCACTTCTTTGATGGCCTGTACAAAGAGCTCAGTATTAACTCAGCTATTCGAATGTCAGTGTCAGCCTCTCTCCTCTGTGTTTCTAATCCAGTGTGTCTGACTAATAAGCAGACTGAGTTAATGCAAAACTTTCATACAAAAAAACCCCCCAATGGTTAAAAAAAAAAAAAAATGGAGAATCATTTTAAATGCAAAAACACGTTTAACTCTAAAATTTTACAAAATACCAACAGCCCCTAAAGAGCCACAGTTTAGGTTCCTCGAAATCATAAATGTGTAAATGTAGTTACAGCAGATACACAAACGAGCCTGAGTAATTAGCCTTAATGTGTGTTACTAAGCATGCTGAACATCATGAGGGCCAGAGCTGAGCATAACAGCACAACACAGAGGCAATCGCTAATGCACACTGCATCACTGTCCTCATTAATTACAGTGATTAAGCATCGTCTTGATTGCTACCTTAATTATCTCTGATACGCTGAATGTCAGAGAGCTCACAGGCTTAATTCATCTGCTCAACTCTCCCCAACGGTCCGGCACCCAAAGCTTAAATGATGTATTTACAGTTTGCGCTGGAGTTCCTGGAAGCGGAATGACTCATTGTCCGAAAGCCGAAAGCCCGCACACAGTGGAGACACAGTGAAGGCAGAGCTCACACACAGCACAGCGGAGACACAGTGAAGGCAGAGATCTCACACACAGCACAGCGTAGACACAGTGAAGGCAGAGCTCACACACAGCACAGCGGAGACACAGTGAAGGCAGAGAGCTCACACACAGCACAGCATAGACACAGTGAAGGCAGAGAGCTCACACACAGCACAGCGGAGACACAGTGAAGGCAGAGAGCTCACACAAAGCACAGCGGAGACACAGTGAAGGCAGAGAGCTCACACACAGCATAGCGGAGACACAGTGAAGGCAGAGAGCTCACACACAGCACAGCGTAGACACAGTGAAGGCAGAGCTCACACACAGCACAGCGGAGACACAGTGAAGGCAGAGAGCCTGCACACAGCAGAGACACAGTGAAGGCAGAGCTCACACACAGCACAGTGGAGACACAGTGAAGGCAGAGAGCTCATACACAGCACAGCATAGACACAGTGAAGGCAGAGAGCTCACACACAGCACAGCGGAGACACAGTGAATGCAGAGAGCTCACACACAGCACAGCAGAGACACAGTGAAGGCAGAGAGCTCACACACAGCCCAGTGGAGACACAGTGAAGGCAGAGAGCTCACACACAGCACAGCAGAGACACAGTGAAGGCAGAGGGAGCCCTGCTTCTGAGCTCATGGGAGTGCTGACAGCGACTACACCGTCCCCAAAGCCCTCTGCATCTCATGTCTTACTAGCTACACTCGTGTGTGCCTGTATGTGTGTGGGTATTGCAGGGAGGTGTGTGTGTACGGAATTTCGTATGGAATTTCCTTTTTCAGATCTTAACTAAGCCTCATTCATGTGTGGCTCTAATCTGACTCATGTACGGTTCCCGCCCATGTGACCTGAGCCTGACCAATCAAAATGGAATGTTTTCACCCTCAAGTGGTTATTCCATCATTTTCCACACTGCACAGCGTTGACTCAACATCACTCTGCGCCAAAAATAACAGTAAAAACACTCTGCTCATCACAGCGCACGGATCTCATCTGGTCCTCTGTAACACACAGTGTGAGTAGCCTCTCAGAGGAACGGATGTGAAAGAGAGACTGGATCTGCTCATGAAGAGTCTCTGATCATACACAGCCTCAGGGTGGCTGATGGAATGAAAAGCGTGCGGACAGCACTCCGGTGACACTGACCTGACGATGATGTCATACTCGTCGATGTGCGATCCCAGAGACTTGTTGGTGAGGATGCCCCCGTTCCCTATTACAATGCATCTTCTACAACTCAAACTGGGAGGGAGGGAGTGAGGGGGGGAGAAAAAGAAAGAGAGAGAGGATTAAAACCTGACCCACCATTAGTATCAAGACTATCACCCTCCTACTTTTGGAGTGTTTTTTTCCCCCAAAGTGGTAAAACTGGCCAGATGACCTTGAAACAGACTCATTCTCTCAATGTTACTGCTTTGAAACCTGATGAGAAATGACCACTGGAAAACCAAGTGATCGGCTTCCTGTGCAGAGACATGGAAAGAGCTGCATGGAGGAATGTGGTCTTAAGGCCAGCTCCTGCACCCAGCCAGGGGGAGGGAGGGGGGCATCAAAGGAGAGGGACACTTCAGTCATACATTTCCTATATTAAAGTTACATCTTTCAAAATATGAATGTAAAGCCCAGCTCAGCTCCCCAAACCCAGGAGTGGGGGATAGAGGAAAGTTTGTTGAGATATTATCTCAGGGCTGGAGGTCACAGCCTCAACATGAAAAACCAGAAAGCAGCAGCCTGACTGGTTGATAGCGGGCCCATTACTCATGTCCGTCGCCCGCCCACTCCCCCGAAATGCATCTGCGGAGCGGCGGGGCTCAGACTGAGAGGGCTGTTTGTCAGGGCCAGCGGTCACAAAGACATTTTTCACTAATTGCTCTGGGCAGACAAAAGCTGGCCGTGGCACAGCACGGGCAGGAATGATGCCCGCTCAGAAGCGGCCAATCGCACGCCGCGCTCCTTCTCTCAGGGAAATCCTGGCTGGAAAGGCACACAAGAAAATCCCTGAATGTGTCCATTCAGCTGGGCGCTAAAACACACTCAAACCCTTGTGTTCCCACAAAGGGAGATGGTGGAGTGTGGAAATGGGTCAGCTCGGCTTCAGGGGGTCAGAGAGGAAACCAGCGTTTTACAAGGCTCCTGCAGGCACTACCCATAATCCTTTTGGGGAACACTAATGCTCGGAGGGGATTTTTTTTTTTTTTACAGGCTGCAGAGAGCCCAAGGTGGACGGCAGTGACAAATCCAGGGGTCAGACGCAGAAGTCAGTCTGAGGAATTTAAAGGCCTAGTGCAATATTTCACCAACAGAGAAAACCGGAGCCTTTTACCCTCTGTGAGTGATTCGAAGATTACTTTAGGTTTGCACAAGTATGAAAAAATGCTAAATGTGATTAATAGTTCTGTTATTAATAACTGTAACTGCAATTATTAACTGCGATACAGGGAGCGAACAGAGATCACAGACATAAAGATACATTTTCGGATAATATGAGATTTAAAAGCACACTGATAACTACTTTCAAATTAATTTAGTGAACTTAAATATCTATACTAACATAAGAACATCTCCAGTTTCACTGTGGTCCCTTGTAAAATAGTTTTTCAGCAGGGAGGCAATGCTAGCAATGCCTCACTCGCTAATCAACAGTAAATTCTTTGATTGAGCAGCACTGGCAGTGCTGGTCGGCCTCAGTGTGGGGCTGAGGGCTGCAGTGAAGCGAGAGGGCCGCAGTGAGCGGCTGAGGGCCACAGTGAGGGCCGAGGGGCCGCAGTGAGGGGTGAGGGGACGCAGTGTGAGGCGAGGGGACGCAGTGTGGGGCGAGGGGACGCAGTGTGGGGCGAGGGGACGCAGTGAGGGGCGAGGGGACGCAGTGAGGGGTGAGGGGACGCAGTGAGGGGTGAGGGGACGCTGTGTGGGGCGAGGAGACGCAGTGAGGGGCGAGGGGACGCAGTGAGGGGCGAGGGGACGCAGTGTATTAGCTGAGGGCCGCAGTGAGGAGCGAGGGGAGGCAGTGTGTTAGCTGAGGGCCGCAGTGAGGGGCGAGGGGACGCAGTGTGTTAGCTGAGGGCCGCAGTGAGGGGCGAGGGGACGCAGTGTGTTAGCTGAGGGCCGCAGTGAGGGGCGAGGGGACGCAGTGTGTTAGCTGAGGGCCGCAGTGTGTTAGCTGAGGGCCGCAGTGAGGGGCGAGGGGACGCAGTGTGTTAGCTGAGGGCCGCAGTGAGGGGCGAGGGGACGCAGTGTGTTAGCTGAGGGCTGCAGTGTGTTAGCTGAGGGCCGCAGTGAGGGGCGAGGGGACGCAGTGTGTTAGCTGAGGGCCGCAGTGAGGGGCGAGGGGACGCAGTGTGTTAGCTGAGGGCCGCAGTGAGGGGCGAGGGGACGCAGTGTGTTAGCTGAGGGCCGCAGTGTGTGGCTGAGGGGACGCAGTGTGTGGCTGACGGACGCAGTGTGTGGCTGAGGAGGGAGCTGGGAGGGAGGGGGACAGCCGGGCCCAGGGCGGGCTCGTAAATGTCACTCCCCACTGCTGATTTAAGGTTCCTGGCTGCCTTCAGAGGGGGCAGGAGCCTAGCCCAACATTTTTGGGTTTACTACCGCCACACCCCGCGAGTATTACCAGTGTGCGACCAACCATCTCAGAACAGAGCAGGGCTTACAGCTCTCCCATCTCTCTCCTGCGTCAGTCGCAGCTCTTTCACCTCATTAGCCCTTACCTTTCTAGCTCAGGGCTTAGCCCGTAGTTCTTTGTAGCCGTTAAAATCACATCTATGATCCTTTCTGCAGAGGGAACAGAGAGAGAGAGTGAGAGTGAGTGAGAGTGAGAGAGAGAGAGAGAGAGAGAGAGAGAGAGAGAGAAACACAAGCATAAGACTAAAAGGTTAAGGATTAAAAAACACTTCAGAATAATGTCTTTCAAATTCAAAAATATGAATACATCACTCGCATGGTGTAAAGATTTACATACGTAAGGTTTGGCTAATTGATGGAGGGTAGACGCAAAGGAGCACACCTTTTATGCTTCCCAATTAAACAGAGACAACAAGATCAACTCATGAGACAAAGTGTTTAAAAAGTGTTTAGAAACAGCCCAATATCATGGTTCATCTGTGGATGGGAGAACAGGGAGCCTGGAGCGTGACGCTGTGAAAATAACCCTCCCTGACAGTTTGTTTGTTTTCTGATCAGAGATCCCCGTGAAGGCCTTTTATCAGAGGCAGCACTATCACCTCTCTGCAGAACCGCGCTTCTGCTGGAGGACACAGCCACAGCCTTCTGATGCTAAAACAGATAACAGGCACCCCACCTGAGGCTACGTCAACGTTTTCACCTTTAAGAGAGTTCACTGTTACGCAACTGTCATCCCAAGACAGAACACACAGTGCGCAATGCTTGCTATTGCAAAATGTAGGAGCGCGCTCAGTGTGGATGAGGCTAGCCCTTACAAATGCTGATGTCAGAAGTATTTCAATCAGCAGCTACATAAAGTCACACGTGGAAGTGGGAAAGCTGTAGATCAGTGCATCGCCATTCCCTTTCAAACAACCCTACATCTGACTGAGACAGTGCTGGCTCAGTGCAGTGAGGGGCTAAGGGCCACAGTGAGGGGCCCTACATCTGACTGAGACAGTGCTGGCTCAGTGCAGTGAGGGGCTAAGGGCTGCAGTGAGGGGCTAAGGGCTGCAGTGAGGGGCTGAGGGCCACAGTGAGGGGCTAAGGGCCGCAGTGAGGGGCTAAGGGCCGCAGTGAGGGGCTAAGGGCCGCAGTGAGGGGCTAAGGGCCGCAGTGGGGGGCTAAGGGCCACAGTGAGGGGCAAAGGGCCACAGTAGGAGGCTGAGGGCTGCAGTGAATACAAGTAACTGCAACACTTTCTGCAAAGACTTCTGAAACATGATGTATGAGGAAAGAGTGGCGAGGTGACTGAAATCTAGAAACGACTCAAGACAGAAGTAAAACTCAAATATAATTTCCTGTTGGCTGTAACATGCCCTTACATATAAAATCGTCTTTATGCAAATGGTAAAGGTCTTTTTCCATTCATTTCCCACTGTGATGAAGGCCCTAGGGCACAGCAATGTTTCCGAGTTCAAACACGACAATCAGGCAGGAATGCATTTGCTTATTTGATTTACTGCATGCTAGCTACTTCACCTGAAATTCCCTGGAGAAAAATGAAGATACTCTTTTCTTTTTCTATCCACCCTCTTCACCGTTCTGTACTACCCTAATTCTGGGTTGCCAAGACCTGCCTTAAGTTTAAGCAGTGCAACTATCTGCACAGCGTTCCATTCATACAAACAGGATAATACAATAGCTTAAGGGCCAAATAAAGGTATAAAATATCATTATTTTTCCAATATTGAAGTTCCACCTTTCAAAATATGAACACAAGGCCCACCTCAGCCAACATCAAAAGACACATGGAAATCAATTTTCCATTTCATTGTATTGTTGGCATGGAGAGGACAAAGTGACAGCTTGACAGAAGAATTATTTCTCAAAAAACAACCACAAAGAATGAGTTTTGTGTGGGTTGTTATCACTCTAAGGGTCAACAATCCTATCTGCTAAACTGCCACTTTCGAGGATAATGTATAAGGTCATGGCACTTCATGGTGAAAGAGGGTAGGGGGTGAGGTCGGAGTCGCATACCTTGCGTTTTGAATCCAAAAGGAGGTAAGTAAATATTGACCTTCCCGAGACGTTTAAAGTTCTTGTCGAGAAACATGGGGGCTGTCTTCACAAACCTGGAAGACACAAACGGCACAGGAAAGCTGAGTTACAATGAGTGAAAACAGCAGTAATAAAGATGGGGGCTGGAGGCCCGTATGGCAGTTGGATGCAGAGATAACCGCTGCGTGTTTCTGGGGATTAGGGCTCACTGTAATCCCGTCTGTCAGCACCTGCACGGGGGGATGAGACACTGATCTACGGGAGCGAGACAACACACCCCCGGCCCCAACAGGCCCGGAATTATCTCTGATATTAGGGGGTACTTCCAGGAAATGTAATCATGAATAAAGCTAGCCTAATTCAAACAATCCCCTGCCAATCACTGACTACAGTCATGGAAGTCATTAAACACAATAAGCAATAAAGACATGCACCTTTACCCACCCAGAATGTTCCTAATGACCCTCTCTGCCCCATACTTATGAGGTGCAGAGCCCCAAACATTCTTTACATTTCCACAGTAATGCATGGCACATGCGCATGGTGGGGGGTGCGGGGGGGGTCCACACAGCCTGGTAAACAACAGGCCCCCCACACATAAAGAGCAGGGGAACAGCACTGCCTTTTCTCCTCATGCACCCTGGTAACTAGGGATGACAACCCTTTCTGCCAGGGCCTGCTGAGCCTGAAAATCACTTTCCTTCACCACATACACAGGCACACACGCGCTCACACACGCACAAACACACAGGCACACAGACACACGCGCGCACAGACACGCACACGCGCGCGCGCAGACACACGCGCGCAGCAACATGCGCGCAGACACACGCGCACAGACACACACGCACACACAGACACGTAGGCACACAGACACACAGGCACACATGTGCACAGACACACAGACCCACACGCGCACAGGCACACACTGACACACACGCACACACAGACCCACATGCACACAGGCACACACAGACACACACGCGCACAGGCTCACACAGACACACACGCACAGGCACACACAGACACACAGAAATCCAAGACCCCAAATGCTTATCTTAGCCTGGTCCTTCTCTGTAGCTGGCCCTATCAGCTGTAAAGGGGCTTTACAGTTTCTTTTAAAGCATTTCTAAATCATTTGTAAACTTGGGAAAGCACACCCCTGACTGTGCCACCTTAAACACACCCCTGACTGTGCCACCTTAAACACACCCGACTGTGCCACCTTAAACACACCCCTGACTGTGCCACCTTAAACACATTCATAAATATGAGAGGAATCAGAGAAATGGCTATTAATGCCACAGCTCATCCAGATAAGAGTGGTAAAGCCCTGATCATATCCACTCATCTCATTTAAAAATCATTCATACCACAAAAATAATCCAAGCTTTTGGCTTTGCAGAATCACATGCAGTAAGTACTACTGCTTTATATGGGACTGTAAAACAACATTGCAGGTGACATCTTTCAGGTTTGACTGGGTGGCCAGTTCCATCGCTGCTGGGCCATAGTTCACTGGATGTTCACGGTTCCCCTGATTTTATCTGCAATGAGACTTCCCATTATCCTGGGACAGAGCAGAGTAAAAGCTCCTCAACTCCCATGCAAGCCCTACAGAAACTATATATCACTAAAGTCCTGCTCATGAAAGCTACATACCAAGGAGCACATTTTCAGCAATATAAACAAAACTTTGGCTGCTCTTGACCTTGATCATGACCATGACCAGCTACTTCTGCAGCCTGCAAACATTTCAAACATAACTGTTTCCCATTACATTTCTCAGTATACTCACATGTGCACAGCAATTTCCTATAATAAGCCTAAAATAACATACTGGTACAGTTTAGATAGTTTAAGAGATTTTTTTAAAATGTATTTCGGAGAGTTGACAGTGCTGAAAAAACATCTGATTTTGTTGCAAAGGGGATTTTTGTGATTATAGTCCTGCAAATTTTGGTTAATGAGTTTTGAATGTTTGGGTCTTTCAAAAGAATATATGCAGCAGCTACACCAGAGTTTGTGTTTATTAGAAAACTAGATCATTAGCATCAATCAGGCTGTGTTTATAGCAATATTTTAAAGGGAAGCCCATGATGACCCATGGCTGTTCAAGCCTAATTTATGTGAGAAAACTGTGTTCCACTGTGCTGGGGAAACTACCGTGCCCCATGTGGGACAAAAATACACACTACACTCCACAATTCACTTTACAACAAGAAAAAAAACAGCTTCTGTGTGTATTAAACCCAATGTGTGTTTTTGGATTCTGGAAAATAATTATCTCAACAACAAGAAGTCCTCATTCAAACCCTAATAATTGGCAGTTATTTGACATAAAAACATGGATGTGTCAGATAGGCCCTGACTGCCAGCTTCATCACAAAACATACTGATTCATTCCAGCCTCGAGTGCCTGGATTTCAGACTTATGTCAAGGGCCTGTATTTGACAGGACTGCATTTCTGAGGCCCCTCCAACAGAGATAAAATGCAAATGATTATAAGATCAATAGTCATTAGAAATATCAAAATTCAGAAAATTCACTCATTTTCTTCACATTACACAAGGGATAACTTAGTATATCCAGAAAAAATCATTTCAATTATCACTTTCACCGTTCACTGCAAATACGTGAAATGTGTGCCCAGACCAGCTTTGTGAAAAACTATAAACACAATGGCCAGGGCAAAAAAAGTCACAGCTGCTTTTGATAATTACAAAGGTCTGAATTTCATGTTCCCAGTCCAGAAGGGCTTCCAGCTGCTCCACTAGCTAACAGCCCAGAGCAGCTTCTGCATTAGCTAAAAGTCAGCTAACAGCCCAGAGCAGCTTCTGCATTAGCTAAAAGTCAGCTAACAGCCCAGAGCAGCTCCTACATTAGCACAGTCAGCCAACAGCACAGCACAGCTCCTACATTAGCACAGTCAGCTAACAGCCCAGAGCAGCTCTGCATTAGCTAAAAGTCAGCTAACAGCCCAGAGCAGCTCCTACATTAGCACAGTCAGCCAACAGCACAGCACAGCTCCTACATTAGCACAGTCAGCTAACAGCCCAGAGCAGCTCTGCATTAGCTAAAAGTCAGCTAACAGCCCAGAGCAGCTCCTACATTAGCACAGTCAGCAATCAGCACAGCACAGCTCCTACAATAGCACAAACAGCTAATGGCACAGAGCAGCTCCTGCATTAGCACAGTCAGCCAACAGCACAGTGCAGCTCCTACTATAGCACAGTCTGCTAATGGCACAGAGCAGATCCTGCATTAGCACAGTCAGCTAATGGCACAGAGCAGATCCTGCATTCGCACAGTCAGCCAACTAATTAATTCATCATCAAACAATGACTGCAGTAAATTAACGGTGCTCGATTTGTTGCAGCAGTTGTGCTAAACAGAGAGCGCTCATCATAATAAAATAACTGCATCCTCTAATGATTAGTTAATTGCACAAGCGTTGATGGCAGTTATTGCTTATTGATAATTACCTGCAAGGTGCTTAACTACTGCATGCAAAGGTTTCTGAGATAACTGTGTCATCAAAATGAATACAAGAATGCAATTATCAAATTGGTGATTCTTACATTTTCCCTCATGATCAATTAAACAACACAAACCTGGGGACTGTGGTGATTGACAAGGAAGCAGCCTGTTTCCCAGAATGCTTTGTGAGACACATTTCCCATCCTTGACCCCCACTTCCTGACAGACCAGAATTTCAAACAACCCCAGTTTAGAAGAAAAAGGAAAGTCATGCTCACAGTTTCACACATAACAAAGAGAAATAATCCTCTCAGTCTCCTTTCCTCAAAAAAATCACCTGAAACATGCCAGGACTGCAGATCGCTTGCCAAAACAAACACTGATTAATTTGTAAGGCTTATACAGCCCAACCATTTTTTTTTTCTGAAAAAAGGGGGGGTAAGGGGGTTGCTGTGGTTACTAAGGGGATACCTAAGGGTATTATGTTGGGGGTGCCGTGAACAGGGGTCTAGAGGGCTACTACCCCACTGTACTAATTTCCTCTGGCCCATCTCTCACATATATATTCTCATAACCGCATTGCTCGAGTTCAGCACAGCCGTTTGCTTTAGGACCAGTCTAAACAGTTTGGGGCAGGCTGGAGTGTTTTGTTTTTTTTGTAGTGGGTTTGGGGGAAAGTACAGGTGAGCAGTGCTACAGGAGGGTAAAGGGGGGTGTGTTTAGTGAGGTTATCTTTGGTGGGCTCACAGTGAGCCAGACACAGTGACAACTCTGCAGTCTGTCAGAAATAAGGAGGAGAAGGGCGGTACATTGCTTTGCACAATCATATAATATCGATGATTCAATGACTTTGACCAATGACCAAACCGGCTGTGGAGAGAAAAACATTTTTGACTGATTTAAACAATGATTGACAGCTAAGTGTGGCATCACAAAGTGCATCTTGCTGACATGTTTGCACAGTCATTTTTATTTAATTTGTTAAGAACACCCACTAATGACTTTATGAGCAGGATTCAAACGGTCATGGATCAAGGGCCAGTTTTAAGGACATGGATCAAGCCTAGACCCAGACTAAAAGAAAACTTTAATAAAGACTGAAAAAAATATTTGAGCAGGACGAGGCTTGATTCATGTCTGTGAAACCAGGCCAAGGAGTATTTCAACAAGGACGTAGGCCCCACACACAGGACAGCAGCGCAGCCCTTGGTGAGATGGGACTGAGATCTGTTTACTCTCATGTAGCACAACTCTCAGACTCTCAGGGGCAAGGGTGTCCTGTCTGCCCTCGTTTATGAATGGAGACCTGCAGCTGGGAAGCGCCTCTCTTAGAACAGCCATTACGAAAATGTTTTCCTTTGTAACAGTCAGCACATGCTAAATTACTTTACTGGTAGTTACAGCAAAGCACTTACAGAGCCAAAGCATCCCTCAACAGAAAACAAGTTCAGTGGTTAGAGCTACAGCTACCATCTATCGATTAACCCGCTCAAAACACAAGCTCTGGATTTCACTCAGGCATTAAAGACCACTGAAATGTCAAGGGAAATATTTGGGCTGTAAAAAGCAGCTTTCTAAAATGATTTCTGAAGTGCTGTTGCTTACATAATTTTATCTATTGCACATGTTGCAGCTACTCTGTAAAGCTACAGCAAAAGGGGAGGGCAGGGGTTTTGATTGGGTTTTGAGAACACTTACTTTGCCCACTCTGCTGGTTCTGAGTATTCCTAGCTAGACTGGGCTGCCAACACTGTTTGAACGACATGTTCAGGAAATAATCAGAGTTGAGACAAGCTTTTGTGAATCCTGCTGGGTGGAGCTACAATCAGCTGTTAATAAATTACTTCTTCGAATCAATCAGACATGCGTTTCCCTCCACAGCCAGATGGTGGCATTGCACTCATGGGGACCAACAACAGATGCAAGTCATGGCCATGTTGTTAAGTTTGCAGTTTGTTTTGACAGTGTTTTTACGTGCACGTTGCTGAGGGACATTCTGACCCTCTCCACAGTGGCCTGGTTCAGAAACCCACGAGTATGGAGTAAAAACATCCTGCATAACATTGTAAAGGTGGCCAGTGAGATTACCGGTAGTCAGGGGCACACCCTAACTGCTGTCCATGTTGTATTATGGTATGTTTCTTGGTGTAACTCATTGTCACAAGTAAAATTTCCTGTCAGGGAAGTAATTATTTACATTTGTCTGATCTGATCAACAGCTTAGGGTTTGGGTTATACAAAATAATTGAAATTCATTCAAAAACTTGCCACAAATGTGTATCTATCTTACTATTTAAATGCAAATTTGCATTGCACAACAGAAGGTTCATTTGCATTCCTGCACAGTGAGGAGTGAACCACGTTGATGGGGGGTCCTGAATATTTACACCGGAGGAGATGGGTGCGGTTTATAGGATGTTGACTGGGTGGGCGATTAACACTTTCTTTTACTTTCATGAAAATACAGCAGTTTTGCAGACAGATCGAGGAGCTTCGGAAAGTAAATTGAAGCCCACGTTGTGCTGTGACTGCAGCTGGACTAAGCGGCAAATTTACCCATTAACAGTATTTACGTATTCATTTTGCCACCTCTTCCTCTTCCTTTGAAAATCTCCCAGGAAGGTCCCAAATGTGAAGGTCACATGGGGGGCTGAATTCCAATGGGACGATTCAGTCATTTCTACAGTTTCATAATTCTGCAGATCAGCAAAACAGGAAAACATCAAAGGACATTTCTGTAAACATTTTTTTTTTTTGCACACTGCACAAACAGCAGAGGAGCTGAACGCAGCAGCGTGCCGTTTCGTTCCCCCTAAGGATGGCAGCTGCCTGTCAGAGGACTGTCACCTGACGCTGGGGGGTCATTAGTGAAAACTCGGGGAAAGGCAGTAAACACAGGCTCCTTTAATGGGGGAGCACTTAAGCTCTTAATTCAATTACTGCAGTAATTCGCAGGCCTCCAGCAGCGTGTGCCGGGACCACAGGCCTCTTTGAAGTCTGCCTTATTAGACAGAAAGTCTCCTACCGCATCCAGCTCTGCTCAGGTGAGCCAGCTCTGGAGTCCTTACCTGTTTCCCTCAGGTCTCACCTTCCACCCACCCCCATGAGTAAAGCACCGGACACCTGGGAAACATCTACACGTTTTTTCTTTCGCACTCCTATTCACCACAGCTGCAGTAACTTGGCCTTCAGAGGTCAGATGGGATTGGGTAGAATCAGGGTGATGTGGCAGAAGGACATTATTAAATGCACTTTTAGAATAATAAAATAGGGTTTATTAGCCAAGATTAAATTATGAAAATAATGTATAATGTATAGAAGTATTTATAGATTAATCTGAAAGCCTACCCATACATTTCCAGCTGTTATAAGTCACTCAGGATTATGGATATTATCTTTCAGGCTTCCCACTCAAATAAGATTTTTATATTTCATGACCTTTTGCTAAGTTTCAGGATAAATGTATGGTTATCAAAGAATATTTTCACTGCTACAATAAAAAAACCTGTTTATTTGAAAGAAAGCTTTAAAATTCTTCTGAAGTTCTTTCCAATATTGTGTGGATTTGCATGTCTTGGGACAGAACGTCAGTAACCAGCATCTCCTGCTTCTGCACTTCATGAGCAAAAAATGCAGGGATTCAGCCTCACAAAACAGAGACACTAAGAGCATCCGGCTAGTCAAAAAACGAATAATACGTTTCACTCAACGTAAAGGAAACGTTTGACTGGACCCGAGGTGATTTTCCACAATTTACTGAAAGACTAACATGGAAAATTACAAGGACAAGGCAACACCTGAGCACTTTCACGACTCTGATGAGAATGAATCTTAAAGAGTGTTTTTTTTTTTTTTTTAAGGACTGTGGGAACTCTGACCCGACTCACCACTCATTAATCATTTCCATGTCAGTCCCATTACCAGTCCCCAGCTAACAGGGAACACCACTCCCTCCTTTGAAGACTGGAGTAACAGAAAATCTAGTTAGAGAACATCAATGAAAACACATGTTTTTAATCTCTCTGAGCAGTTGGCTGCATTGCAAGCATAAAATGGTAATTGTTTCAAAGGGCCACACCCCCTCCCCCCCCCCCCCCCCGCCTCCTCCCTCATTTAATATCCCCCAGAGTCATTGGTGGAGGGCAAAACATTGGCCAATCAAAGACAGCGGAGTTTGTCCTATAAAATAGCGGTAAATTCCACCACACCAGGCCTGTCTCCTACGCCTCCCATGAGCCCAGATCAGCTGACCGTGGTCGCTCAGAGGGGAGGCAGAACAACGCTCTGAGGCCGTCTTACATCATTGAGTGAGATGACACTTTCCTGTGTGAGCACCCCGTGGATGAGACTGACTCACTGCGGCCTAATTGCGGCCGCATGACTGTGGTCAGCTCAGCCACTGGCCCTTTCATCTTGCCATAGGGAACAAAGGGCTTTGAGGTTTCACAGAAAACAGGAAAACGGCTTCATGTAAGCGGGATGATTTTTTTTAGGTGAACAGCTAGCCATGAATTAACCTACACATCCAAGCAGATGAAGAAGGGGCTTTCTGTGCTGCGAGAGGGATTTAGCCTCTGGGCCCTCATGAATGGGGCATGACATAGTGTCTCAGCAGCTGACAACGTGCTGAAGAGAGCGCGGGGACGAGGGCCCAACCCTGAGAGAAGACTAAACAGCAGAGGAGGAAGACTGAGTGGGGGGGGCCAAGTATCAACAACACTTCAACAGCCTTCCTATACCATCACCCAGCATGCATTTGGGCTGGACAACAAAAAGCCAGGACACAGGGCCTGTGGGGGCTCGGGGATAGGTGCCTGTCTGGGAGGCCCTGTCCCAGCACTGCTGTTACCAGCTCTGGCCAGAGATTAGCACTGACTAAGGCAGCAACCACCGCTCTGTCTCATTGGGAAAAATGGGGGTTAAGGCAGTTAAAGTCCTTTTTCCATTGCTCTCTAGCGGCCTCTCCTGGGTGGCAGGTCACCTGTAAGATCAGTTAAATATGTGGCTGAAAGAAGGGTACATTAATTTGCCTGGGGGAAAAAGGGGAAAAATGCAAACAAAAAAAAAAACAACACAAACTATCAGATTCTTGGATTAGCCGCCTCCAATTGTCCCACCTACACAAGACGGGGTTAGGCAGGAGTGCTGACTGACCAGTGGTGTATTTGCAAAGACCATCCCTGAAATGGACAGGCATTGTGTCACGGGGGAGACGGTGTTTTTCAGGCTATTGTGATGTCATATAGCATGCAGTGGGCTGACCCCGTGCCGGGGGGGGTGGGGTGTGCTTACTTCGGATAGATAGAGGTCATCTTGGCCGCTACGTAACCAGGTTTGCAGGTGCCCTCACTGAGGTTTCCATACTTGTACACCAGGTCCTGAGGCCTACACACACACACACACACACACACACACACACACACAGGGGGAGAAGATAGCGTGAAGGGCAGGTTTCAGCAGCAGCCGTTTCACAGGATGTGGATGGGCCACAGACCCACCATGAGCTGCAGCACATCCAGTCTGGCCTCATGACTCAGTATTAGGGGTGGGGGAAGCTCCACTGCAGAAGGCCCAGCCTGAGGGCTGGTTTATGTTTCCACTAATTAGCGTGGCTCAAGCGCAAAGCTATTCAACCACATCCAACACTGCGGGGGCTCCTATACATTTCATTATATCACAGAACCTTCGCAGAGGAACAGTCCCCAATGGTAACTGAACTAGTGAAGTAATCCGCTTCACAACGCTAACCACTGGCAATCATTTCATCCCACTTCCTCTGGTATCTACTAAGCACTGTTATGACATGAGGATATACTGCATGATAAATCTAATCCTCTCAGTACTGAAGAGCAGACTCAACAATGAAGTACATTTTAAGAGCAACACTACATGGCATTTTGATTGTGAGAAACTCTACAACTCCCATTCTTTATTCGAAAAACCACATCTTAGGTCTGTTTTAACTCATGATTAGCTCTCATGGAAACCTATCACATTTAAAAACATTTTTCAAACAGGCCCTCTTTCATTATGCCAAGCCTGTCGGAGGAAACCCCACAACTGTGGAATTCAGCAGGTGAAGAGAGAGGAGGGTAAAAACACAATATGCTCCTTTTTCTTCCCATTTTTCATCTGGCTAAAGCTCTCCCAAGACGTTTTGAAAAACAGCTCAAAATGTTAAGAAAGGAGGCTCCCGAGCTCCAGATGTTGGCAGTTCGTTTTGTACGGAGCAGGAGACCTTAGGGAGGGAGGTCAGCGCTCTGCCTCGCACGCTGGGGTAATCACACCTAGCGGCAGCTTTTAGCCAGCTCGTTAATAACCTGCTCTGCGTTAGAGCTGCTCAAATAAACAGCACAGGGAGACGGTGTGGCGGCGTGGGGCCCGGACTGTGTGCAGGGAGGCCTGACATCTCAACCGCTACACAATGGCTCAGATCGCCCAAAGCTCATCAATACAGGCATGCACACATGCACGCGCGCGCACACACATGCACACCTGCAGGCGTGCACACACTATCCATAACTTTGCTGTGTTATTAAACTAAAATGATAATTTCTGCTTGTAATGGGGAGATATGATTGCACAAACACTGCAATTGCACATGTGGTGATGTCAGCATGAGGGCAGCGATGGGAACCTTTTTAATACTTTAATGAAGGCTGACTGATTTCACAAGGAGTAACAAACAATGGGAATACTCACAGCTTTCCATCCAGTTTCAGCAAGAATCCCTGTTTGTCGTACACTGGAGAGGGAAGAGGAGACACAGCAGGAGATGCATCAATCGCCAGAGGAGGAACCGCCTTCCTTTACACTACAGAGAGGAATCCCTGACATGCCAAATTCAAATACACACAGAGTGAGTGCGTGAGTGAGCGAGTGCGTGAGTGCGTGAGTGAGTGAGTGAGTGAGCGAGCGCGCGAGCGAGCGCGTGACTGAGTGAGTGAGTGAGTGAGTAAGCGAGTGCGCGAGTGTGTGAGTGAGTGAGTGAGTGAGTGAGCGCGTGAGTGAGCGAGCGCGTGACTGAGTGAGTGAGTGAGTGAGTGAGCGAGCGAGCGCGTGACTGAGTAGAGGAAGGCCTACAGCACCAGAGTGCAATCTTAGCTAAAGCAGGCCAGAGAATCTGCAGGATGTAGTTGAAGCTCAGCAAAAAAGCACCGCATTTCCGTAATTAGCTGATCGAGGATTGAATGAAGACCCTGATAAGTTGAATTGGCAGATTTAATGCTTGGCTAGAGCTAAATTCTGCCCCCCCCCCAACCCCCTCGGCCCTCATTTGATTAGACTGACCACCCTTCCTCTACAGTCACAGCTTCAGAGTCAGCCACTAGTATCACACTACGACCAAACAGACCACTCTGTTTCCCTGTGGTGGGGTGCAGTGAAGTCATATGGTATTGCTTTGTATTGCAGTACTGTAACGAGAACAGAAACTCAAACTGTTGGAAAGCCCTGACCTACCTGAATTTCACCTATACAGACTTTTATTGTAATTCTAAAGTTATTCTAAAGTGGAATCAGCCGTCAGTATTTGCTAATCAGTTTATCTACACAGCTTATCTCTCAGTCTATATTTCCCACAATGCCACTGGCTCAGAGTATGCTGTGACTGTCCACAACAAAACCGCTCAGTGTTCTAATTGCTCCCCATGTCAACTTCAAACACACAATATCTGCAGCACACTTTATCTGCGCTGACAGTGATAAGGCCCTGAATAAAGCTCAACTGTATCAGCATTTATACAACAATCTGACAAGCGACATGTCTGTCCAGAACAACCGGCCCTCAGATTTCTAAGGGGTGGATTTGATTGGCTGAGGCGCTTGGTCAGAGGCAGCGATTGATCATTGGCTTATCCACAATTCCATCCCATGTTAGCTGGGCTGACCAGCTTTCCAGGGTCCAAGCCAGGCACCAAACAGGCAGGGCCATACTTCAATCAAACTCCCACAACTAGTCTATGTCTGTGCATAGTCAGCTGCATGTTCCTCCCACCTGAGAGGCCTTTTCCACTACCTCGTCTTGACACGTTGCAGCTCCTGCAAATGACTTCTATCAGGCAGATTTGTATCTAGCAGATCACTGGCCTGCGGTCCCGTTCACCAGGAAAGGGATTACTTACCCACCCCACAGCTACATCCCGATGGCAATAAGACTCCTGTCATTAATACGGTCTACAGGACGCCAGGCCTGGTGACAGATGCTACAGCACCATCTCTGCTCAATTAGATGGATTACTCGCGCTCGAAGCCCCCTCATCTGCTTCACCCACGACGCCCATGATCTGGGATAGGGTAATCCTCTGAGGCTCATGGATGGCTGTCTGAACTGTGCCACATTCGCGACTAAACGTGACGCAGGAAAGAGCCGCTTCTTCTCTCTCAGCCAGAGCTCAAGCAAGGAACCAACAGATTGCTGTAGAGCTGACCAGGATGCCCACTGCTGGTGTCTACTACTAACACTAATAGATGTGCTAACTTTACAACTGGTAAGAATTTCATTTTAAAATTCAGCCTTGTTAATTATAGATGGATAGCTCGAAATCGATGGGGTTTTATGTGGAAATATAGAGTCCCCACAAAGCAATTACATTTATTGTGTGTTTGCCTTCACAAAAACAGGACTTTGGTCTGGAGATGACTACCAGACAATCACGTGTTGCCTGTGACAAACACAGCAGTACGAGACGGTACTCTATCATTTCTACACTTTCTTTTAACTCATGCCCAGGTGCACTCAAACGGTTTCCTGCAACATTGTCGTCAGGGACTACGGTTATCCACCACCAAAGACCTGCGATGGCATATTTCTAAATCTAGCATTTGAAATGGGTTTGTACATATCAGTGTATGTAAAGTAGTATGACCAAGCTCTTCAATAAAATTTAAAAAAGGTCAAAACAAAGTAATTTTACCATTTGATCCACAAAAGTCAAAATGAGGAAAAACTGTATACCCAACATGTTCTCATTACACATTTTGTCTCTTGAAAATCTAATTATGGCACAGTACTGTCAACATGTGATCTTGGTTAACATCATAAATTATGAAAGTGTGCTTCTGACATACTTACGACTTCAAACGAGTTTAATTCCTTCTCAGGAACCGTGACACACACATCACACTGACAGAACAATTTCACAATGCACAAAATACCACACACACAGCGCAGGAGAACAAGCACAACAAAAAGCAAGATTAAAGCACACATTTCCACGCACATTTCACAAAACACAAACCAAAATTAAACTTTTTTGGAAACACAAGAGGATTGGTAGCTGCGATTTCAGGATTTCCAGGGAAAAAAAAAAAAATTAAATAGCTCTTCAGATTACTGCTAAACAGCGCAACAACACAGCCCTCAACCCATGGAGACTGCAGAAAGAAGACAGAGAGAGAAGGTGACAGAGGAGGTGATGAAAAATCCAGTTCTGGGGTTAATTCTTCAGAGCTGTGCTGGGGGAAGGAGGAAGAGAGCAGAAGATGAGAGAAAGTGTGATTGCAGGTTAGCAGATCTACTGCGATTCAGCTGGGGGAGAGAGAGAGGGAGAGAGACGATGCGTGAGGGAGGGTGTGTGTGTGTGTGTGTGTGTGTGTGTGTGAGAGAGGAGGTCAGGTAAAGCTGAAGGGAGCCTTGCTCTACTTCGGCTTCCAGGCTGCAGCTACCCAAGCCAGGAGCCAGTCAGTCAGGCAGTCAGTCAGTCAGCAAGTGAGTTAGTGCTGGTCTCACAAAGACAATGCAGCTGCCTGAAAGAGCCAGTCTGCCGTCAGACAGCAACTCAGCCAGCCAGTTCTGCCCTCAGACAGTGCTGCCCCCTGAGGCAGGAGTCAGTCAGTCAGTCACTAAGTCAGTCAGGAGGTCAGTCACTGCTGCCCTCACAAGGACAGTGCAGCTCCCTGAGCCAGGAGTCGGTCAGTCAGTGTGGCTCTAAGGCAGCACAGTATGACTGCTGTTAGATCAGGCCACAGTAAGGCTGGACGGTAGCTAGTTTTTTTGACTCTGATCACTGAGTGATTGACTGGCCCCACAGGACTAGACACTAGGCATGTGGGCCATGCAGACCCATGCTAGAGTTCAGCAGGGCTTCCATCATTCACTTCCTACTGACAAACGAAGGACCTGCTGCGAATGGGGCCGTGTCTCCATTGCCACCCAGTTTTCAGTGCGGTTTCTCCTACGAGGGAGCTGAATCCAGGGGAAAGATGAGGCTCAGCTTTTAGCTGCTCCCCCACAGCACGACACACCCGACAAATGCCGATGTTCACCACTGTCCCATAGAGGGCGCCAGAGCCAGACAAACTAAGTGCACCATCAGTCAGAATGCATTTGGTACAGGAGAGAATGCGGGTCAAGAAGCAGAGAGGGAGGCCGGTCTTTGTAAGATGGAGAGAGCAGCTTCCAGGGACACAAGTAGCTTGTACAGGTCTATGCTATGCAATGTTGGGAGGTCAGGTTAATGCCCTTTTCCAGAATGTGCCCTAATAACTTAATAACTAGTACGCCTGATGTATTGGTTAGGTTACTTATTTACCAGCAGGACAATAGTGATTTCGCCATCCAGTTCAAATGAATGGATGTACATGTTTGAAGTGGAATCCTTTAGTTAATGAGATTGGTGGGTAATCTTTAATCTCCATTAAACATGCCTTTTCACCAGCCAAATAAGTTTAACTGAAGCTTAACAAAACACCCATAATTCCCAAGGGGAGTGACACCTCACACTGCTGCGGGGTGGAAATAAGATATGCTAGGCGGTGAAAAGTGTTTCAACCTCACAGTAAGCATGACTCAGCAACACTGCGACAGGTGTTCACTTGCGAATATCAAGTGCCCTGTTGCCTGGGGAACGAGACCTCCCAACATGGCTGCCGGGTCAGAGCGTTTCAGGGTGAGTCTGGCCTGTACCTGGGGCAACTACCTGTCCCACGGTGAGGGAGGGCTCCGCCACGGGCTCTGCAACAAAAGAGTGTGAGTTTAGCCATTAGTCTGAGGGCAGTATCAGTTCTGTGGGACGGCCGGGGTTTCTCAAACACCTGTTCCACTGGCACACCTGTTCACAAAGTCACAACAGCAGCTGGGTGCTCGGCGGCGAGCAGCACTGTTTGGACAGTGAGGCCTTCAGAGGCGAGGAAGTGTGGAATGGACCAGACATGCAGTCAACTATACGGCAATCAAACCGGGCTTGTGGATACTTCTGCATTCAACTGCGCAGCTGAATTCATTATTCCCTAATTTTATTTCTCAATTTCCATTTCTCCCATAGTTTATGAAGAACAGTCCTGAAGGCTGTCCACAAAATCAAGTCATACACAACGCATGTCTGGACAACGTGGCGTAACACTCTGATCGCATGGTAAAAATTGACTGCAGGTCTGGTGTATGTGTTGAAAGAACTGAATTTAAAAGACAATCTTGAGATTTCCCCAGGCCAAAAAAAGAACGAAAGATCCCCTCAACCGATTTGTGGACACCCCACAGCGATGCGCAGTGCGTCTGCACCTCTACCTTTGGCTGGCGGTGCTTTTTTTTCCACTTTCACAGGCGCGGCTGTAGGCTCCTTTGCTTTATCTGCAATGCAAGGGTTGAAAGATGAGCTGAGTAAGGCAGCCCGCTGGCCCACTGCTGCTGTGGGAATGGACCAGAGCCAACCAGAACCGAACAGCACCCTTTCACTACCCCATTTCAGCCTTCATCCTCCACCACCAATGATATTTAGTCATTCATTAAAAGCAGAACTTCTGCTCCCCAGAACCTCTGACCCCCCCCCACCCCCACCAGAACACGTTGACATAATCCGTGTTTTAAACAGCACACAAAAGCCTAATGCATTTCCCAAGTTAGTCGACAACAGAACCAGTCCAACAACTTCAAATGTTTTTAGTTTTTCCTTTCACGTTTATTTTCAAATTAAGTTTGAAGAGGTTGTGAAAAGCCATTTAATGTGAGTTAGCCAGTTTAGTTAGCTTTGAGCATAACACATTTGCAGATTTGACACTGGATCTGTGATGTCGTTTGTGCACATTTAACAAAGGCCACTTGCTTCCACCACACCCACACTTATGTCCTGCTGGGACCATCCACCCATTACTGCATACACACTCATTCTGACAAGCAATGGGACTGGAGACATAACATGGAGGAAGGAATCGAAACCAGGTAAAGCACAAATAATGAAAAAAAATTCTGCTTTCTAAAATCAAAAATTAAAAAGAGGATACCTTTGGTCATGAAATCACCCAAAGGCAGATATTAAACCATTTCTGTTGTATGAAGGCCTTAACAATGTGCAATTTGGGTAAAGCTGACATTTGGATTAGTGATGTAGACTTCATTGACTTAATTGACAGGAAGCTTTGTGATTCAGCACTGGCAGAGTTTCAGAATGAGCGGAAGCTTGTCTAGGCCTGAGCTTACGCTGTCCAACAATCACCGAAGAGACAGTCAGTGCACTCTTTAAAACTCCTGCCTCTGCAGGAAAGCTAACGGGAGGCTCGTGTTAGGTGAGCAGTCCAGAGTGAGCAACATTAGAGACACCCCTCAACCCTTCTCCCATGGAACGGACAGTCAGGAGCCCCTCAACCAGCGTCCACATCACCCAGAGCTCTGCTTCACTGGTCAAAACTCATGGCACAAAACACAGTCCACCATTTTAACTTCTACAACATTTAGTTCCCAAGTATACGAAGCCAATCTCCAACAAGGGAAACACGACAATTACATTTCAGACTACTATAAACTGATAATTTTATCTTTGCCAATTATTCGTTTTTTAATTCAACTTCTTTTCTTTTATCACCTGCCATGAGTTTGGACCCAGAAACAACAGGGCCCCAAGTACGTCTGGAAGTGCATCCTCACCTCTACCTGGGGTTGTTGTCGTTGTTGTGGCAACCGTGGTTGTCGATAGGTTACCTTTATCTGCAAATGCAAGGGTTAGAGATGAGCTGGGCTTTCTCAGTGCCGCGCGGGCTGCAGAGTGGCACAGATGGGCTCGTTCCTCACAGCCTGACAGGACTAGCACCTTAAAGGGGATGCACTACAGCAGGGCAGAATGGGATCGGGGTCCAAACCCAGAGCTCTGAAGGTAATCCTTCACAATCCCCCAGGATGCACTGAGAAGGGCTTAGCTGCTGACAGACAGCAAGCTGCGCCCCATCGATCTTCACACAGAGCCCTGAGCACCCCCAAACGGCGTGGAGGCGAGCTTTACTCCTGAGCCCTGAGCACTCCCAAACGGCGTGGAGGCGAGCTTTACTCCTGTTATGTTATCTCTCATAGTGCCTGTGGCAGCCATTTTTATATACCTTCTGGGATCCTGTCTTCCAATGATTTTGGTCTGCATGGCACTGAAAGTGCATGTGTGTGTGTGTGTGTGTGTGTGTGTGTGTGTGTGAAACTGGTACATCCTTTCCTCTTCAGCAGGGCCACACTGCTCCATGTCGTTAGGGCAACTGTCCCACGTTTACAGAGAGCTCCACAATTAAATGCAGTTGTTCTGGCTGGTGCTCCAACTCTTCCAGGACTTTGATACACCACCTTACTTTGTTGGCCTTGTCAGTTTACAGGGGAAAGGTACTGAACCTGAATGGAACAGTTATACTGGCAGTTTAACAGGGAGGGCCTGAGTACATCCACGTGCCTCAGGTCGGCCTTTAGGATCGTCAGTGTCATGTGCAGCACAGCAAATACACATTTAACCATTAAACAGGAGGAACTACAAGCCCGACCCCAAACAGCTAACAGTACAGCTAAAGCCTCCTCATGCACACACTGATGAATGGGTGTGTGGAGGAGATCACTCACAACGCTCACTCACTGACATGAAGCCTTAGAAAGAAACACAAACATGTAAAGACCAGAATTAACTACAATTTTAATCTCCACTGTCTACTTTGTAACAAACTATTCCTGCCCAATTCATCCTAATGACAACAGAGAGCCATTTTAATCAGTGCAGTGTTGTTTTTTGTCTTGGAATGCAAAGTAATTCATGAAAGGAAAAGAAGCATCTTAAATATAAAATAATTCATATTACTATACTTGGCAAAGGTTTTTCCATCAGTGGTATGGAAGTGACTTGATGGCCTGTTTTACCCCCTTATTCTTTTTATGGCCTCGACAATATATCAGTATATCAAATTACCTGGCTCTGAATTGACTCAAAGTGAATAAACACTTTTTGGTCCAAATCGTATGCTGGACCAGCTCCTCTTCCAAGGCTCTCTTTCACCTTGTAAAATTTTGGACCGAGGATCCAATTGGGCCGTTTAAAAGCCCACTAGCTGCCCTGAGACAGCGTGACACAAAGCAGATCAGGCAAGACTGCTGACTAGAGAGGAAGCTGGCGGACTGGAGGTCACAGAGTTTCACTCAGCCACAAATGGGAGGAGCTACCATACCATACCAGAGACTCAAGGACTTGGACCAATGACTGCCCTGGCTGTGGAAAGGAAAAAAATCTGATTGGTTGAAACAAGTCAATGACAGCTGAATGCAGCTCCACCCTGACAGGGTTCATGAAGCCTTGCTTCAGCCATCACAAGCTGGGGTTTTTCCCCAGACAGCCCAGCTCCACACTGCCAGTGAAACTGAAAGGGGATCCTCTCAATTCCTTATTAACAAAGATATATCAAGGAGAGCAGGCAAATCAATCCACACAAGCACACTTGGGCCTTTCAAAGCGCCTGCGCTGGCCCGGTTAAAGCACAGCAGCCCCCCAGCTAGTATTATGCCTGTGCAGCTGGCCTGTGCTGTGCTCAGCAGTGCGCTGCTACATCTGTGCAAATTCAGGACAAACATGAACAAATCTGAGCCACAGCAGTCACACTAAGCCGGCTGGGGGGTTTTCAGGTGAGAGGGCCGGCTGGGGGGTTTTCAGGTGAGAGGGCCGGCTGGGGGGTTTTCAGGTAAGAGGGCGGTTTGGGGGGTTTTCAGGTGAGAGGGTGGTTTGTGGGTGAATGAGTTCAGAGTGAGTTTTTTTTTTTTTTTTTTTTTAATCCACAAAACCAAAGGACCTGCAAGGCTCTGTACCTTCAGAACGAGAGCTGCAGGTAGGACTCGACATAGTGTAGTTTCCTTACACTATCATTGAGGAACAAGGGATGGCATAACAGAGGCAGCCATTTTGGCTCTTAAGCTCTGTCACAAGGTGTCATTAAGGGGTAAGGGGCAGTATCGGTGAGGAAGTCATTTTGGCTCTAAGGCCGATACACATCTGCTGACAGCTTAACCAAGGACGGCATGAGGCATGAGGATTTTGTGGTGCTCTGCCTTTCAAACAAAGAATGGGTGGCACCCTAAATATTTACACTGAAGCATGACACTTATATGGGCCATATCACTCTCTCACAGCCATAATTTCAAGAACAAGTCCGACCTGCACTGTGTTAAACCTTGTTTCCACACAAAATAATTCAGATACTAACCAGACCTGATTGACTGTACTGTCAAGGGCCGATTAGCTGGAATAAGGACTGCTCTTACATACTGCCACTTGCAAAGAGAAAAATCACCAATATTAAAATGAGGTAAGGACTCAACAGTCTTCCAATGTTTTACCTCATCCCAGAACTCTGTGCACTCAGTTCACACAGTCGGACAGTAGCGAGGAGCACTATACCTTCAGCTCTCCAAGCTCCCTATGAGCTATAGTTCCCCCAAAACAGTGGCAATTTGATTAAAGACCGCCCTCTCTGGACAGAAAGTGGTAGTGCAGTATGTGGAGAGGACGCTCCTGAGAAGACACCCACACTGCCACTTCACTCACCAACAGAACTGGGTGATGTAGGAAAACATGCTATTCTAAAACCACTGACTCTACTAAAAGAGCCCAAACTGCATGGATGCTGTCATACAAATCATAAGATACTACATATGTATAAATCTATAATCACAATGCATAATAAATATATGTTTCAAATAAAAATGTACATGTAAATTAAATTATCGGAAAAACTGGATGATCGGGGGCACGCAACAACTGGCATTGTGAAAAGTTTAAATCCACATGCCCTGATAAAGCTCTGTACAGACTGCAAAGGGTTCTGCCTGCCTGTGAGCAAACACACGTATGACTGGAGAGGAGCCCGGAGTGTGCACCCTCTGCCTGTGAGCAAACACACGTATGACTAGAGAGGAGCCCGGAGTGTGCACCCTCTGCCTGTGAGCAAACACACGTATGACTAGAGAGGAGCCCGGAGTGTGCACCCCCTGCCTGTGAGCAAACACACGTATGACTGGAGAGGAGCCCGGAGTGTGCACCCCCTGCCTGTGAGCAAACACACGTATGACTGGAGAGGAGCCCGGAGTGTGCACCCTCTGCCTGTGAGCAAACACACGTATGACTGGAGAGGAGCCCGGAGTGTGCACCCTCTGCCTGTGAGCAAACACACGTATGACTGGAGAGGAGCCCGGAGTGTGCACCCCCTGCCTGTGAGCAAACACACGTATGACTGGAGAGGAGCCCGGAGTGTGCACCCCCTGCCTGTGAGCAAACACACGTATGACTGGAGAGGAGCCCGGAGTGTGCACCCCCTGCCTGTGAGCAAACACACGTATGACTGGAGAGGAGCCCGGAGTGTGCACCCCCTGCCTGTGAGCAAACACACGTATGACTGGAGAGGAGCCCGGAGTGTGCACCCCCTGCCTGTGAGCAAACACACGTATGACTGGAGAGGAGCCCGGAGTGTGCACCCCCTGCCTGTGAGCAAACACACGTATGACTGGAGAGGAGCCCGGAGTGTGCACCCCCTGCCTGTGAGCAAACACACGTATGACTGGAGAGGAGCCCGGAGTGTGCACCCCCTGCCTGTGAGCAAACACACGTATGACTGGAGAGGAGCCCGGAGTGTGCACCCCCTGCCTGTTTACTCAGGGCTTAATCCTGAGCCAGGACAGCAGATCGATCTGCCCCGAGTCGATGGGGCCGTCTCTGATAACAGGAGCACAGGCCTGCATGGGCACGGCGAGGAGCAGAAAACGGGGCTTTTAGAGACTATCATCATCAAACAGGTCAACACATTGGGCTGAACGGCACGCTTTACTGAATACAACCTCTCGATTTCGCTGCTCACGGCTGGCAATTCATTAAACTAAAAATGTGAACATAGCCTATGCTTGGTGTAAGATATCCTGGCCAGGCTGCCAGTGACCTCACTGTTATATCATTTACCTTTCACAAGCTTTTATTTCATCATGAGCTTGTTCTTTGATGGTGATACAGACATGCAGGGTGACATACCGAAGCATCTCCACCCTATCAGAGGTGTGGTTGCTGAATCTAATAGAATGCTCCGGAAGCGGACTCAAAGAGCCCACACACAGGCCTGCTCAGAGGTGTGTGCCACATGACTGTTGCCCACCGTCTCAGCCAGCACAGATCGGTGAAGTCAGCAAGCATAACTTGTTAACTTTCCCGGTCCTTTCTGTAAATGGCACCTCCATTTAGGAAAGGTCCTGTTCCTCACACATTAGAGTGCTGGATAAAATGATGAAGTCCTTGGTAGACGGTCATAGTAAAAGTTTTGTGGGAAGTATTTTGACAGTTCCACGCACTGAGACAGACACTGGGAGAATGTTAATGATAGCTTTATCCAGATAATGAAGGTGAACACAGGTCTCTGGCATGCAGCATGCCACTGACGCTATGGGTAAAACAAGGCCGAGAGGAGAAAAAACATACACCAACTACAAAATATGACAGGAATCCCACGGCGATTAAAGTAATATACAGATACCAAATGGAAAGTTTCAGTTCTGAAATGAAAATCCTCTATTTCACACTTCATGCCCAAATTAAACACAGTCAGATCCTTAATATACATCCAAGTGAACACTGCAATTACATTCCTAATTAGAAAATGAATTCTCAATAGTTTTCCTTACCAAAATAAAATGCACTTGTTATAACTCTATTGTTACATCACTTGTGTTATTGAGGCTATTTTACCTGGCAGCCTGCAGGTTTTCAAAAAAACATTTGCTGTGATTCAATATTGTGGCTGCTAATTACAGAGGGAGCAGGCACTTCCAGCTTCAGCTTCCCGGTTACTACTTTATTTTATTTTATGCATGGGAAACAGCTTTCTATTTGGCCATTTTGACATCAACATTTTAAGAGATTTTTTAAAACAGTTCAATATGAAAAGTTTAATAATTCCATTTAATGGAATTGCATTTAATGAAAGATAATTTGAAACAAATTAGCTCGATGTGCACTGAACATACTGAGTTATGCACACAGCTGTGTTCAGCTCGATGTGCACTGAACATACTGAGTTATGCACACAGCTGTGTTCAGCTCGATGTGCACTGAACATACTGAGTTATGCACACAGCTGTGTTCAGTAGACAGCTGTATTTACATTTACAAGTTACAGTATGTTCTTTGACAAAGTTAAACTTTAACCTTCATTGGAAGGATCATTCCCAGATACCCACCCTGAGCAGCAAAACTACGAGTTTAACAATGCGGCCAACAACCTACTTATTATTGTAATAATAATAATAATAAATTATGCTGTTCCACATTGATGTTCGATAGCAAAAACATAATATGTTCGGAATATAGGGCACCTCACATTGTTTAGTTTTTTGAAGAGTGAATATTTACTACTTTCTCTGTGTGAGATTGGAACTTTTACGGCAACACCTGACAGTCACGCTGCTTATGCTGTTACCCAGAGCAACTTATCACTGGAGAAGTCTGTGTTCCCCTGGTTAATATGAGCGCTATCGCCAAACCAGGCCTGCCGTGATTCCAGCCCACTGAAAATATGTGCACCTCCGGCAAAGCACAAACACAGTACAAGCCACTGTTAATCCAAGTTAAAGCACTCTTCCTGTGCACAACACATTTGTCAAAAGTCATGGTAAGAAGATCACACCCAGACCATGCAGCTATGTGGTATGTACTACTATGAGTCACTTAAGCCCAAAAACACTCAAACCAGCCACAGCTGGAGCACACACCTGTGCTGCAACAACACAGTTAGGGCTGCCCCCCACCCCCCCCGCCATCCTCATATACTCCCTCCCTGTGGAATGTTTACTCTTGTCAGCTACACGAATACTGCTGAAGCTCCCGGCAACTGTGTGTGTGTGTGTTTGTGGTGCTGTGCTACTGGTGCAGGCCCCTCAGCTCAGGAACGGATGGGCCTACGAAGGCGTGTCTCAGGATCTCCTGCATTGCTTCTCCCCCTGTGACCAGCAGTGACAGAATCTAAAGACAGTGTTTGCATAGCGCCATTTGTGCTTTTCACCACACCGGTTACACAGGTTCTGAGAGGAAGCTCAACCCTGTCAGTGACTGCACAGCTGCACTGTGTTTTTTCCACAAGACTATGTCACCAAACACCCTGTGGAAAGGCTAAAATAGTGGTTTCCTGAGCAGCGGTTAAAAGGAGATGGTGGGGTTAAAGAAGCCGAGACTGGTGTGTAAACTAACTGCTGTAAAATATGATCTAAGCATTCTGTGGCCTGGGGCTCCCAGCCCTGCGCTTACATCTTTTTCCACCTCTCAGTGGTTCTACTTCACCCTCTAGTGGTGAAGCTCATATACAAACGCAACAATGGACCACAGTTTAAGAGGATCCTCTTTTTTAAATGCGCCCATTAAGTAGCATATCCCTTGTATCTGTACAGAGAGATAAATCAGACCTACAGCTTTGAATCCAGGCTGGAGAATGGGGGTCAATTCGGAGCAGAACACCGTCCTCAAACAAGGTCAATACAGTCATTGAGCTAAGCCAACTATTGATCCACGCAGAGAACCTCAGCCCAACAAGTGCAGTTTTGTTGCAAGTGATGTTGTTTTTTGAAAAAAATATCTTAACCCTTCTAACGGACATTCCAGCAGTTTGGAGTGTATGGCATTTCATTCTGTTTCCCTCTCACAATACAGGAGGCCTTTGGATCTACAATGGGTTACACACTCACACACACTCTCACACTCTCACACACTCACACACTCACACACTCACACACTCACACACACACACACACACACACACACACACACACACACACACACACTCTCTCACACACTCTCACACAAAACAATGGGCAGCTCATTCGGAGTGCACTGTAATGACCCTTCGTTGGAGGGGAGAGCGTTTAGTGTCACACTCCAGCAGTGCTAATAGAGAATGCATGACCATACATAAGGGTTCCAGTGTGTTATGACACACAAAGGTAGGCAAGCAGTTGAAATCATATTCATATTCTCATTTGCATTGGACAGTGCAAAGCACAGACAAAGCTTAGTAACACACCTACCCTTCCATTAGAGGCTCTTTGCATACAGACCCTACTGTAATGTTCAGGTAAGATTTGTAAGTCTTATGTGTTCTCTAGCATCAACCTGTGAACACAAAGCTACGTGATTTCCAACAGAATGATGGGGGAAAAAATCTACCATGAAGTAAATTAGGAACACTAAAAGCAAACTATCCTCAGAGTCAATGGAAACACCAAACAGATCCATTGAAAACATGACTACCCTAAATCCACATTTAAAACGTATTCATATCCAGAATAATTACAGAACATTACTATTAATACAAAACGACACCACATATTAGGCCAAAGGAGAGTGAAAACTTTGACTATTTTTACTTATGTTACTGATAACATCTCACCGGCACACAAAGTGTGCAAATACCTGCAGATGCATACACACTTACACTCACCTGCACGCACACACACACGCGCACACACACACACACCCTTGAGATCACGCCAGTTCCTGTTTTTTGAGCTTTTTGAGAAAAGCCCTCTGTTATTCAGCATGAACTGGAAATTGTTTTTTTTTTTTTTTTTTTTAAAACACACCATGCAACCGATACCATAACACTAAAATACCTCCCCGTTTCCCCTCATCACTAGAATAAGGGCTAAATTATTAATGATGCGACTGAAGTAACCGAACCAAAACGAGTTTAAGGCGTGTCTCCTTAAGATAACATATGGGGTCAGATCTGAACCCATTCGACGTTCATGCCTCCGTTTCTGGCCTTTTTTTTTTTTTTTTTTTTTACATCTCAGAGGACAAAGGCCCAGCTGTTTCACATCCTTAGCATGTTAAAATTCACTGCACATGCAATTTCAATGACATGATTTGTGATTGGTGCAAACAAACTTCCTCAATCAATCACATGCTCTCTTTGTCTTTCTGCACCAGCAAAACAGATTTGCACAGACCAAATGATGGAGTAAATCAGGCCCAAAGTGCAGTCATTGGAAGCATGCAGGTGTAATCAGGACCCCTAGGTGTGCAGGTAGGCAAGGTGGACAGGAGGGCATGACTGCCTTCACTGAGAAACCTGCCTTCACTAATGTCAGTGCACAGGAAATACTACAGCATGCACAGCCACAGAAAAAGAACCCCCCCCCCCCCCCCCCCCAGAAAAGGGTTACGGAAGAGGCACTAAAGTTGTGGCCTTATGAAAATACATGGTTATGAATTGCTGTTTTCATTTGAATCATTTTGCAGGATTTTCACAAAAAAACTGACTGGCTCAATGGGACATCTCACATCTGTCAATCAGTGCCACCTTAAACTTATAAGCTACAACACTGTTCAGGCAATGCTGGGAAAAGTATGACTGGCAAGATACAGGATTCTTCACAAAGTGTACTTTTCCAGCACTGTGAACCTGAAGTCTGAAATACATATTAACAACCCAAACAAACCTTGCTCCAGCCTGGCAGGGCAGAAGCAGAAGTGGCCGGCTGGCCCCTGGGGCAAACGCCTGCAGCCCATGGCTATGCCTTCCGTCAGCGCCAGGTCAAACAGGTGGCCGGAAAGGCGGAAGGTAACTCACCTGGCTTCTGGCCCCAGACGTTGAGGTGCAGTTTCCCAGAGGAGTAGTAGATGAATCCCAAAACCAGCATGGGACAGAGGACAAACAGCAGCTTGCGTGAAGGCTTCATGGTGCTCATCTCACATGGTCCCTTCCATGCTAAACCACCTGCAGGGGGAGAGGGATGGGGGCGGGGCCTTCAGTTAAAAGGTTATGAGCAAGGCAGGTACAGATTAGGGAAAAGTCAGCAGGCCGAATTAGGCTTGATGAGGAGTGCTACACCACAGCTAGAGGGGAACAAACCCCAGCCATGAGGCTCAGAACAGCAGCCAAGTCTGCAAGTCTGCCCCGAGATGCAACAGAAGGGCCAGCCAGGGCCGGAGCAATGAAAGCAGAAGCAAATGTAGTCTGAGCCAGACCCATTAGCCACACTGCTCACACTAGCTGCGCTCAGACCCATTCCCTACACTGCTCACACTAGCTGCGCTCAGACCCATTACCTACACTGCTCACGCTAGCCGCGCTCAAACCCATTACCTACACTGCTCACGCTAGCCGCGCTCAAACCCATTACCTACACTGCTCACGCTAGCCACGCTCAAACCCATTACCTACACTGCTCACGCTAGCTGTGCTCAGACCCATTACCTACACTGCTCACGCTAGCCGCGCTCAGACCCATTACCTACACTGCTCACGCTAGCCGCGCTAGCTCTTAGAGCTTTCAGAGAGAACACTGACTGGCTCCAGCCTGAACAACACCCTCAGGTCTGGGCTGTATGGGCAGCCTGTGACGGGGGTTATGTGACACAGGTAATGTGAGAGGGGTCCAGGTGCAGGCGTATGCCACCTTCCAATGCTGCAGCTCTGTCCCCTTCCTCGAGAGGTGTCTGAGATGCAACAGCACCTGCACCTGCAGATACTGCTGTGTATTTATTGCTTTGACGGTATCATGTCTTGCACTTGCAATCATGCAAGGCAGCATGTGAGTTTTCACAGAGAGGCCGCACTGTACACCAGGAGAGAGGACATGTTCCACTACACCATTCCCACTGCGTGCAGTCCACCCTGAGACTCAGGGTGGGGATGGCCAAACCCAGAAAACAGCAGTCAGTTTCAAACAGAGAAAGCAGCGATTAAAAAATAGGAAATAGTTTGAAACTGTAAGAGCAGAAATAAGGTGACAAGGTGTTCTCATACTGAGGGACCTGGCTTTGACAAACTTGGTACTGAGAACCCAGCTGGCATTTATGACAGAAGAGAATGTGGATTATATAGAATGAACAACATTCACACTGTTTACTTTAGATATAGAGAAGATATTTAATTCCTGAAAGCAAACGGAGAGGACAGAAAGCCCTGAACAGCAGTACGTTTCATTACACTGAAGACTGTGGCTGGTAGTGACGCTGTGGCTGTTGACTTCAGTCGGACAGTGGAGTGAGCATTCCTGCCAGCATTCTTCACGGAAATTCAGCATTCTCAAATCAAGTTTTTCTGGCTGGGCCAGTGTGATTTCTGTCACTGAGTGAGGACTATTTAAACAAAAAATTCTGAGAGTTAACAAGAGCTGAATCTTTTAAAAGCAGCTTGCAGGCACAATAGGTGTTAGGAAAACTAGAATAATACCGGTTTGTGTGCAAAAACACTGTGTCACGCGTTTTTAAAATGCTTTAAGTACCAAGGAGGAGTATTTAGTCCCGAACACAAGGAAAGCTAAGAGGACGTACAGACTAAATGTCATGAAAATATGACCCAACGTAAAGCGTTTATCTATAAACTATGAACATAAAGACAATAACCTTTTTTTTTAGAATTTAATGACAGGGAATTGACTTTCCCGTTTCTTTGTAACATGTCGACCCCGGCTTTACAGTTTTGCGAAAAGATCCCTTCCTTCAGTATTTTAAAAGTTAAAGCGTGAGGAGTAACAGTAGCTATTTCACTGTAACAATCTTTCATTGTCGCAAAGTGGTAAAGTCCTTAAACATACAAGTTTGGACAAATGCCAATATGACATGCTCAAAAAGGACAAAGTCGATTTAACCGCGGATTTGTGACTCTGCTTCTCCATAAACGAATTCTTAGTCAAACATTATGGCTATAAAGCAAGTCTACACCGCTTTGAAAACAGACCCGAAAGACCATATTCCCTTCAGAAATCCTTGATTAAAAATTAACATATACTTTTCGTTTTAGGTAACGTAGCCCTCCTTACTTTGAACAAAGTTTACCTATAACAACTGTATTGGCCTTGCTTTATACATATTGTTTGACTGAGTTGCAACTTACATAAATCCACTTCGTGCTTGTCAGTGGTGTTCTTGAACAATGCGCAAATGCAACAAACGAAACTAACTTTCTGAGCAGATGAGAACAGCAGTTGTGGGAAACTGGTGTAATAGCCCAATCTGCCCTTTTTTGTTCACAGCAAGTGATTGCATATGTATTAAGCGGACTGTGGCCGCCAGCAATTTAGTTAGCTATCATTGGCTAACATTAAAATAATTCAACTATCATGAGCAATACACGCGTCTGTTCGTCCCATGCAGTCATGAAACAGACAGACCTAGTTGCTGATAACGTTATCCATTTAGGTAAATAAAATCAGCGTGCTTCAATATTCATGCTTAAATGTAATGTGTACCAAAGATGTACTCGCTAGCTTGCTAACTATGTGTGCTGTAGGTGCTAGCCAGAGTCAAACAGATTTCAGTGCGTAGCTACACCGATGGCTAGCTGCTGAGCAACTGAGCGCCTATGACGGCTATACCTCAGTAGTTAGGTACACATACCTAAAATAAGAATATACATATTTTCAATGATTTCTTCCCAATTCAGCTGGTACATTGAACACATCAGCGCATTACCATCAGTTACGAAAAGCGTCACAACCTATGTTTTAAAAGGGGCTGCCCTTACATTTCGGATCACAGTGGTAGGAAATCACCGAGGTCTTACGAACTCTTGGGCCTACCCTACGGTAGCTAAAATTACACCCACAATGGAGAGAAGTACCGGCAAAATTTACTGTACAACACACATCTACAGAAACACTCAATTCCTCGCCATATCTCAAGCCTCCGGACTGAGCCCTCTTGGAGAGGAGCTATTTTCCATGACTACCCTAGAGTATTTCCAGGGTACCCGTATGCTAAATAATACAATTTATTTTCATTTCGCTAGCTAACTAATTTCAACCGCTAACAGCTCGCACTCAGTCATTTGTAATATTACCTTCATCTTCCCTTTCGTGTCCTCTCAGGTTTTATATTTAAACGTTTGATTCAGCCAGTTTGAAAAACGGCATTCCGCCTCCCTTCCCGAGCATGCTTTCCAATCCCAAGGTACAGTTTGCTGGCTTTGTGTGCGTGTAAGGTACTTGGAAGCCACACCGTCTCATTCCGTTGCGCTGTGCATCGAGCTACATCAATATTCCCACCCTCCGAATGCATTGACAGAGTCAGTCACATGGTTAAGAATTTGCGATGATCTCTGGCAGTTTCATTGAAATGAATGCCCTTTTTCATTAGCTGGTTGTTCGGTGTTTCACGTGGCTCTGTCTGTCAGCTTTTACATTATGTTCACCTAGTGCGTATACGGCGCTGTAGCTTTTATCTTGATATGGGTTTCAACAAAATCCTTTCACTGGGCGTTCGTGTGTCGCTTTTTCAAAGTTCGCGAGCTGGCTGCTACATTTACTCCAGACTGCAGTAAACAGATTTGCAAACAAATCCAGCTACAATTATTGAATATAGTTATTTGTGCATGTGGGTGTTTTCATCGGAGTAGTTAAGCGTTTAATCTCAGTGAATATTAAGTCATGCCAAAACCATTTATGTGGAGATAAAAACCCTCAATTTGTCAAATGGAGTGTAATTATCAAAACAATAGCCGGCAATATTTTTTTATGACTTGTCTGTATCATAAAACGTGTCCCACAGCTATAGCGCGGGCACTATCTGTTAGCCTACGGAGAGCCCAGAATTACATCATACTTCTCCCAAACCCACTCTCCCGATTTAACAGTAGGCATACTGGCTTTTAAAGCGGCTCAGAAAATATTGAAAACTGGAAGTGATAGCACACATTCATCTGATAAGTTTCATTTAACGGAGTACACTTTTTGAAAGTACCGCACATTCCTTCCCTGCTGTCATTTCTTATTCATCTCAGAGAAAGCCACTTGTCGGCGACATGAACGTGGTCTATTACATTTACAATAACTTGTCAGTACTTTTGTAATCATGGGTCGCCAAAGTGATGCTTGCGTTTTTCCTCAACAAAATATATATTAAAAATGCATACATGCTCTGCAGAATTCCTGAACAAAACATTTTTTTTTTACTGGAGTAGAAATGTACTACTACTACAAGTGAAATGTAACTCGCAAGTTTACCTTTGAAGGCAATAAGCTGCACAACAGGTAGTGGCAGTGCAAGGTGAATTAGAGGTAGTTTGTACAAGACTCAAACAAGTTCTAAATGCCGTGGATTGAAATCCTTGGAGTGAGGTTAACCAAGTCAATTTAAGCAAGGCTAAAATTCAAGACCCACAAAAAAGTGAGTTTACATAAATTCTGAGGTGTGGTTACTCAAGGAAAAGGAAAACTGTAAGCATGTACTCCTACTGTGGTGAAATATGTCTGCAGACGCATAGGCCGTGTTAGAGTGAGACCAGGTCTTCACATACACATTCTCTGAAGAAGGAGCAGAGAGAGGGTGTAGCGCAGCACCTGCCCTTTCCATCTCTGTCAGAAAGGAGCTGTCTCAGGCTATGGCTTCGGTCTCACCTTACGCAGGAACCATTGCATGTCAAGCTTTTAAAAAATATTACTTACACTTCTCACCAAATATTACTACACAGACTCACCAAAAACACTTACTAGCTATTATACAATGCATGCTTCTCTGCTAAATGCCAAACAAAATATTTTTCTACTGTTTGATGCAGAGCAGTTTTGTATTGAAGTAGACAAATATTTTAAAAACCAGAGGCGGTAAGGATTAATTAGATAATCTGTCCAGTTCATCAAACAATGCTTTAACCAGCAACATTTTTGCAGGAAAATCAAGCAAATCTGAAAATACTTTAAAGTGCATGTTTAATTGGACTGTCTGTAGCTTATGTGTCTTTCACTAAGCCTGATAAAGGTGGCACTGATGGAGTTTGATGTTTTAGTGAGAGAACCACTTGTGAACACACAACTGATGATAATGCATATGATAATTCACAAGTCACATGATCCCCATGGACCACTCACAGAGTATACATACTGGCTAATAGAATGGGTCCTTCGCCCTCTGCGCCACAGAGTAACACCATTTCCCATCATTCTTGCCTTATCAGACACTCACATTTTCTCAAGTAATGTAGTTATCAGTGTTAGGCCTTTTTAACACGATGTATTTTCTGTATGTGTTACAAATTTCAGATCTTACAAAGATTTTTAAAATGCAGCAAGAATTTTTTTTTTTTTTTCACACCATCTAGACAACATCTAGGAGCTGAAAGGGCAAAGTGGAACTTGGAATTTACAGATTTTATTCTTTTAATAAATACTACACAGACACTGTCTCATTCCCCTTTGTTTCTCTTCACAATATCAAAAATCCCTTATCTGGTGTATGAATGTCAGTCTTATCTATTAATTATTACATCAAGTTATGGATATCTGTTTCCTTTTGCTTTAATCAGCACAGGTTTCTACCACCCCCTTTTGTAGTTGCCCTGTATATGCTGTTTTTGCTGCTTCCTTAGAAGGCTATCACTAGTTCCTGCAAGGCAATAAGCAGGCTGAAGGGGAGTACCAGGATGTGACTTTGGGTACACATTTGTTTGATGTGTTTCACATTTAAGACAGTTACCATGTCAGCATGTCTGTTGTAAAATGCGTTTCATTAGTTTTCATCATGATGTTTATTTTGTGACACTGGCTGTTCTGTGAAAAGCCATTATGTTTTTTTTTTCTTATATCATTTGTTTATGTTTTCTTTACATTATTTGTACATCACCTATGATATTTATCTTCTAGAAGTCTACCTGCTGACTAAATTAATAAATGACAGTATTCCAAAAGATGTGTGGTCTATTAGTATTAAAGGTGAATTGAGAGAGGCAGGTGCCATGCACCATCTTGCGAGCTGAGAGACCAGAGACCAGGAGTGTGGTTAGCACGGCCCTCACATCCGTTCGACACCTCGTCTTTTGAGCGTCGCTCAGGCTCCTCTGTGCTGCGGCACCCCCAGGGAGCACGGCTTTTCTTTTGTCCCACATAAATATTTCACCACCACTCTGACAGCCTTCGCTAAACCTCCGAGAACAGACTTCCCTCAAAACGCTCAGTATTTTACAAAAAAAAAAACTAAATACATATACGATTCATTTTTGCGAAGACCATGTTATGTGTCTAAGAAAACGATGTAAGCACAATACGCAGATGTATTCAATGTCTAAGGTTCTGCATGATAGGTTACTGAAACCATGCAAAGTGTGCTCTGTGGAGCATGTGAGGCAATTGGCCATCCATGGTGTTACTCACAGTGCCCTTGAGTCTGGGACTTATTCTGCAGGCTTGGCTTCTTCAGCCATCCCTTATTTTAGTCTCCCCTGCTGTGTATTGTACTCTTTTTCTTTTAACTGTAGCATCATAAAACCACTGTTGCTTACAAAAATTGTATGAAAAGTTCTGTTTTACAAATGATTTCCTCTTCCTCTAAAAAATCTCTCAGTGGAATCCACTGCCCAGTGGAAACACCTGGAAACAATAAAATCTGACAAATGCTGTCTGTGTGTCATGTATGGACATGGAAGGAACAGAGAGGAGGTGCAAAGGCAATCATGGCACATATGGCATAATGAAAATACATGGAACAACAGCAACAGGGTGAAGATGAATGAAAACATATCACATGGTCACCTGTCCATTTTCACTCAGCCTTCAGGTTGCCATTCATTTCAATCAGTCATCATAACCACATCTTAACATTATTCCATAAAGGACTTACTTTTTAATCACATGTTCGTCCTGCCAGATGTAAATATTTTCACTCTGGACTTACCCTCGTGCTGGTATGAAGCTGGCGGAGAGCAGGATCAGCTGCAAGGGTGCCGTGTCACAAACGCAATCCTGAGCCACTGAACTTGAGGCTGTGCAAGAGTCAACAGACAGCAGACAGGGAAAGGAGGACTAACCTAACACTGGCATTTTCTCTGGTATGCTGGGGGAGGGCCGTCATTGCACAAGGTGTAAGAGATAAAGCTTTCAAGAACAAAAAGAAGAATGTTTTCCTTCAACTGACATTCTGTCAAACTCTGAAACACCATAAGTTTGGTCTATATTTGTAATTTAAAATGTAATGGGATGTAAATTTTACAAAACTTGTACAACATCTTTTTAAGCAATAATGCCTTACTGCGCCAGAATGTTTAATGTCTAGATCTCTCTGAATCACTGACATTTCCCCTTTTCATTGAGTAACTTTACTAAACAGGAGTCAATAAGGAAATAAAAACAGTTGTAAAACTAATTGAGTGACATTGGAGGCAAGCAGGAAGTGCAACAAGACCATCTCAATTTATGGCTCATCCCCATTCCCAGTTTCAGAATAAAATAATTTCTGGGGACCTAATGCATAACTTTTAAACACAAAAATAACTGATGTATATTTTTAATGATTTATTTACTTGCAACACAGGTGTAACATGTTTTCATTCATTTTAATGAACCAGCGCTCTGATTAGCTGACAGTACTGGTGATCGCCCAACATAGCAACTCTGCTGAATGAAAGAACCATAAATCATGCAAACGTACATGCAAGTCATGATCATGTCATCATATTAGGGAGGAATATGCAAGCAGCAGGTTAAGTTAGGTCAGTCTATTAAAATCAAACCTATTTATAAACCACAAACTGAAACTGGTTGTATAACAAGCTTTTGGTAAACTCTTCTGTTATCCAGTTGATTAATTTTGATAAATACCAACTTTAGTTCAATTATGATCACATTAGGCATTTCTTATCCATGTAAAGTGTTTTGATTTAATACTTGCGCTTTTGCATAAGTGTTGGAAGAATTAATTTGGGCATAATTAGAATATGTAATTTTGAGTTTCTACTCTTCCAGGATCTCAGTGATCCCAGATTATTGAGTCGTTGATTGCTGAGGTTCTACAGTGTTTTGTGATTTTGACGTACGATACTCACCTATAATCAGTGCTGCTGGAGCCAGAGATTCAGGTCCTGCAAATGATGATGGGTGCTTTAGAACCTGTGGTGCATTAGCTTGCTAACATTGCTACACCATGGGAGATCTTTGTCAGCAAGTTACAGAAATAACAGATACATGTTACTATAATGACCAAATTTGGAAATTTCTAATTTCCTACTCCACGTTGTAAACTATTTTCATGCACTACATAACAATGATCAAATGGGAAGACTCATGGATTATTTGTATGCTGGTCACAAACAGCTAAGAGTTTCTGAGCATAGATTCCATACTGACCATGTGTTTACCGCCCTCAGGCTGAGGGCCGATGGAGCAGCTCCATAAGACTCTGAGGACAATGAGTTTGGAGTTTGTTCCCACTGATACATGAAACTGGGACAGAGAGACTGACCCCCTGCGGTTTGTCATGTTAGAGCTTCTCAGAGCCTCTTTGGGATTTTCCCCCTTTAAGTTACCGAATGGGTGACAGCCCAGAGCCATTTTGGAGCTATAAAGAGGTTGGGCGGTGGGCAAAAAAGGTACAATACATCCTGGGTCTGTGAGAAAACCTGCATTCATCGGGTCACAGTACTGGTGAAAGTTTGCTCCAGGCCTAACGAGTGTTGAAGATGGAAATACAACAGGAGGAGTCAGAAAAAAAAATGTAACTAGGAGACAGTGTCCTTAGTAACGGGAGTGTATTGACATGTCAAACGGCACGGGGAGAATGTAGACTATCAGGTAATGAGTTCTGCAGAGCTAGGGGCACCTTATGCTCTCACACTCACAGGCCAGAGCATGGCTACGATGGCTACAGAAAGAGGAAACCACAGTGGCACAGAGGAGTGTTGGTGCCATGGCAACGCATGTGGCCACAGGTGAAATGATTGGAACTGATAGGGTAACTCTTCCTGGTACAAAATCCCCATTAGTTTTCTCCACTTTTTTTTATCTGCCAAACAAGTACTTCTCAAAACTTGCAACATGATTCAGAAGCCTCAGTGTCTACAGATTTGTCATTCTTACTTTGTTGGATTTCTTGATCTGTTTTTTTCACCACTGCAAATACTGAGCCTTCCAAAAGTCTGTCAGTTTCTTGAGGATATAAATCATTCCCATCAGTTTGTTTCCTGTGTGTACGTCCCTGGGCTGTGAGTCTCATTATCTCTGATTATCCACTGCCTGCTTACCTTTTGTTACCCATATCTTGAAGCATTGAGTTTTTTGCAGTATTGTAATATGGCTTTTGTATGAAATGATGTAATGAGAGGAGTGTAGCGGGTGTTCCCTGGGTGTGTGACATGTGAAGGCTGTATTAAAGGTATGTTAATTCTGTAGTGAAACTAGCTGCAGGCTGCAGCAATTTCTGAGCTTTGCACTTATAGTTATGAGCCATAGCGTCATAGTCATAGTCGTAGTGGTATATTATGGTCTGCATAATGCACCAGCACCCAATTTCATTTGAAATATGGAATTACAGGGTTACTATAACAGAAACATATGTGCAAAATCATCTGGTTGGGTTAAATGGAATCATTGTACTGGAGGAGAGATGTATACTTTTGGCATGGATGGTGCAGGCAGCTTGTATGTGTTTGACTGACCAAAGGACCCCCACACACATTGAACCAGGTGATTTGAATTCACACAGCTCATTAGCCAGGTACAGGATAAAATGGGTCAGTCAGCCAGTTTAGTGCATGGGTGGAACAAATGCTGTGTTGGTTTTTGTATTTTCTGCTACTTTCTGAAGCTGGGGGCTTTCTTCCAGATATCAGGATCCAGCCCTGCCCACTGTAACTACAGTCTAACTCACAGATATCAGGATCCAGCCCTGCCCGCTGTAACCACAGTCTAACTCACAGATATCAGGATCCAGCCCTGCCCACTGTAACCACAGTCTAACTCACAGATATCAGGATCTAGCCCTGCCCACTGTAACCACAGTCTAACTCACAGATATCAGGATCCAGCCATGCCCACTGTAACCACAGTCTAACTCACAGATATCAGGATCCAGCCATGCCCACTGTAACCACAGTCTAACTCACAGATATCAGGATCCAGCCGTGCCCACTGTAACCACAGTCTAACTCACAGATATCAGGATCCAGCCCTGCCCACTGTAACCACAGTCTAACTCACAGATATCAGGATCCAGCCCTGCCTACTGTAACCACAGTCTAACTCACAGATATCAGGATCCAGCCGTGCCCACTGTAAACACAGTCTAACTCACAGATATCAGGATCTAGCCATGCCCACTGTAACCACAGTCTAACTCACAGATATCAGGATCCAGCCCTGCCCACTGTAACCACAGTCTAACTCACAGATATCAGGATCCAGCCCTGCCCACTGTAACCACAGTCTAACTCACAGATATCAGGATCTAGCCGTGCCCACTGTAAACACAGTCTAACTCACAGATATCAGGATCTAGCCGTGCCCACTGTAACTACAGTCTAACTCACAGATATCAGGATCTAGCCGTGCCCACTGTAACCACAGTCTAACTCACAGATATCAGGATCCAGCCCTGCCCACTGTAACCACAGTCTAACTCACAGATATCAGGATCTAGCCATGCCCACTGTAACCACAGTCTAACTCACAGATGTGGGGATCCAGTTCTGAGGGACCGCAATGCTTTCTTGTGTTAACTGTGTGTTCAGTACTTAACTGATTCAGGTAGGTATAACTGTTCACACTGGTGCTAAAGAAGTGAGGTTTCACAAAAGCAAAAATAGGAGGAACTTCCATATGGTATCATAGTGACTCATTGATTTGGACCAAAACTATGCAGACATAGTGAGGCTCCAGGACTGGGAGAGTGACACCCCGGTCCAGTTGGCACTAGAAACAATCAGGACTCTGTTACGGGAGTGTGTGGCTTTACTAATGGCTAATGCTTTACCTAGAGGGGCCACCCAGGGGCAGTGCATTTAAAAGTCCATTAGAACAGAAGAAGCAGGTGTAAAGCTACACTTACACACAGGAAAGAAGCTAAGGATGGGTGGTTTTTGTGAGCCTCGCTTTGCTGAAGTGTGGGACATCATTTCATTCAATGTGAAATCGAAGCAGCTGCAGTCGGGGAGAAGCATTAAGGGGAAGTGCTAAAATGCTGGATGGCGGCACGGAGACAGCTGGCGACTGTAATGTCACCAGGGTCACGCTAAGTGATTTATGACATTGCAGGGCGTCGGCGCAGGCAGCCGGTGGCACTGTACAGCTCCCATACCGCTGCCAAGTCACGCGGCGGTGACAGAGACAGTAACACAATCCCCCAGTCTCACAGCCTGAGTGAAACGTTGGCCTGGGCTTTCCCCGATCCAACAGTAATGCTTTTGTGTGTGCGTGAGGTTCACTCACAGCATACCCACTCATGATTTAAAGCAGCAGAAATGTGTGTGTGAAGTGCTTAGGGACCCCAGTGAAGGTACTGCCCTCAAACGTGTTCCCATTCTGCTGGGGTGCAGGGCACTCCTCAAGCCACTGTGAGGCTCTGAGGGCCTCGGCCATCTTCTGTGCACTTGTGTGCCAGGACAGAGAGAGACTGGAGGCTGATGGGGACGGCTTGCTTTGTCCCTGAGTGATCTCTGGAGTCCCTCCAGGAGGTGGGTGCGAAATGAACAACAGCCAAACCCACAGCCATCAAATGCAACATTTCTCACTCACCTCACAAAACTCTGAACACTCCTGGCAGCTGCTTCAGTGATTGGCTGCTCATAGGAAAGTGCGTGACCGCAGGCCTGTGTCACTGCTGCCATAAGGCTTCACGGCCTTCAGAGGACCATCACACCTCTGGACTCAGACTTGAACAGTCATGACTGCACTTTACTGCTGTCTAATCTTGCACAAGAACCGTTTTCCAGTTGTTTGCACAAACACCTATTGCTCTCTCTTTTACTCTCCCACTGCCTGCAGTAAATGTTGTTCCTGTCACACAGCTGTTTACCTGCTGCTATTTGCAGACCTCTAACAAGAATGATTTTTGTGCAACCATTTATGTGCACACCCTACTGTACATCTTGCACAAATTTTGCCATCATTGTACATTTTGTTTATATACTGCTCTGTACTACCTACTTATTACTCACTGATTTATACTGTTTTGGCACAAGTTATACGTGTCTCCTGCTGGTTTAATCGTCTCGCCGCTGTAACCCTGAATTTCCCATGAGGGATCAGTAAAAGCTGTTTTTTCAGGGATGATCTTTGCCAGAAAATCTGAGGTCATTTATGACTTCTGGCTAATCAGGTTGTCCTGTAGGCAGGACTCCAGTTTGGAGTGGTTAACATTCTCTGGTAGTTTATCTGTGATGACTGTGTACATAAGTACACTTTTCAAATGTGACGACATAAAAAAGTGTTAAATATAGCCAACTGCAAGTCAATGCAAGTGAAGGAGTTTCCACTGTTGTGAAGTACAACTCATAGTTCTAAGGTTGAGGTTAATAGCAATTTTAATAACAAAGCGATGATAATATTATTTACAGAATGAAACATATCGGGTAGAAAACAGGCAGATCAGTTGCAAAGCGGTATTGTACTCTTATGAATAAAGTGTTTTGTACCCAAAACCTGAAATAAAATGCTGGTTCCTGTCCCTGACTGGATGTAACCAAATGGACATCAGCACATATGAAGGTGGGGTGGAATGCCGCTAAGCGGTCGATGTCAGACCCCCCCCCACCCCCCCATTCTCCCTAATTCTCCAGTATGACCTCATCCTAGTTGTGGTCTCTTGAGAGAGCTTCTTTCCAACCCCATTTATAATTGATTAACATGGCTGCGTTAAGCGTCCATCCAAGAACACAGAAGCAGGTACAGCACTTTCCGCGCTTAGAATGGTAAGATGAAGACGGAATCCACAGAATTCCACTTACTGGAAATCAAAAATTCTCAGGCAACCACAAACATTTATTTTGGAGGTTGGTACTGATTTGACTGTATTCGGAACAAATAATGGGAGAACACATGAATGTGTTTGCTGTAGGACATGCTTCACTTCAGTGTTTTGTTTGGTGGAAAAACATTCTTTGGGCTTGGACGTGCACATGATGTCTTTGATACCGTGACACACCCATGGGGAGGAACTGAATCCTGTTTGGTGGTGCGAGTCCCCCTGGGGCTCTGCATAATTCTGGGGTATCATTCTTCACTGAGGGCGATACGGTTTCAGTCCACACGGCCTCACCTGTCAGCCATGGAACTTTGAGACTGATAAACTACCTGTTCTGGCATTGGTGGTCTTTAGCAATAAACCAAAGGTCAGTTACGACTTCTATCTAATCAAGATCTCTTCACGGAAAGTTGAAAACAGCTAATCCACAGCCGAAATATGGAAAAATTAGGGGAGAGGTGAAAGCTGCAGACAGTCTAAGCCAAAAAAATGGATGCTTTTCCCCACACGGTATATCAGAGATTGTACATTTAGAGTCAAGGATTGCTAGATATCTTCATTAGCATCGTCTGTAGTCTGTGTTCATGTGTCTACTCTCAAATACACCGCTGGATTGTCTGTACTGCTGAGTGAGGTGACAAGAGAATACATGTGTTATCAGTCAGGGAAAGTGTGTGTTATCATGGGGAACGGTGTGTAAACATGTGAGACACACACACACACACACACAACGGAACATTGCTCCTTGGCTTTATCTACCTTCTACAGATATGCCTGTTTCTCATCTCCCTATAACGCCTGTCCTCTGCCCTCTGAAGACACCGACTCATTCTAGACCCTTGCACCAACCGAACTGACAGGTTGACCAAGGGCTCTGCCCCATAGCCTTTCTAACTGTGAGTGTCACATGACACTTGTCCACCAGACAACATGCTCGACACACAGAAGCAGAAGGGTTCTTTCAGTGCCCAATCAGAGGTTCTGACAGGGAACTAATCAGGCAAGCAACATTCAGCAAACACAGTGTGGACTGTAAAATGGGAAGGAAAGTGGACTTCACCAAGATTGTGAGGTTTCATTCAGTAGATTTAATGAATAAATAACGGTATACTGGTCAAGGAGCTGAGACCTGCAGGTTCACCACAAATGTAGAGCACTGCTCTTTCAGCTAGGTTCTGCATCTACATTTCTCCAGTAATAATTCTGTGTATGAAAGGAAGGCATGCAAAAAGGGGAACAACTTTGCTGGGTGCTCTGGGTGAGAAGCGCTGGTAAATGGCTTATCTAATGACCTGCCACAGGGTGTAAAACCTCACACCTGCCCCAAACATTTGCCTGGCCCTGAAGCAGAGAAAGGGAACTGAGAATTTCAGTCTGTTTGTTTAAGAGTTTGGCAGTTGTTATGTTCTTAACTTTGTTTTTTGGGTCTGTTACCTATTGTCTGCAGAACAGACAGGGCCTCCCAGAACACCGGGCCTCCCTGAACACCAACACGGCAGCTCCACAGAATTCAGGAAGCGGCTCAGAGCAGATACACGCTAAGGACAGGCACTGACTCAACAGGACCTTGACTTAGACAATGGTACAGAGGCACACACGCATGTACGCCAAAAGACACACACACACACACATATATGCAAGCAGACACAAACCAAGGAAAACACACAGGTACACACACACGTACACACACACACACACACACCTGTATGTGCACATGTCAGACAGAGAGACATGAGACAGTTGGCAGTGAGACATTCTTTGCTCTCCAGTGGGTGATCTCTCAGGTCGATTGTGAGCTGGATCTTTTTGATAACCATCATCAGAGAGGAACAGGTTTATCTTCCTCTACGTGCCCCCTTTAACTCTCCATCCACCACTAAAGAGCAGGAACAGAGCAGAGTTTCTGACTGTGCTTATCTGAAGGAGTGCACAGCAGTGGTTCGGTTCCAGACCGTGGTGCTGCCAGCATGAACACGGGTTTGAACAGATGCCACAGTGCAGTAAACAGGCTTCCAGCAAAGACTGGTATCCCAGTAAACATGTTTCAGACTGTCACACACTGACATCCAGCTGTACTGCCTCGACATTTATACATGGCTGAGACTCTCACACACCATGTCTGATGTACTGTTTCCAGTTATTGAGGTGCACATGCACTGAAGCAATTCAGGTGAAGTAACCTAAGGGAATAATGATTCATACCATCCTGGGAATTAAATCAGCAACATCCAAGTTATCCAAGCCCAGCTCCCTACCCATTACACTACACTGTAACCTCTGAGCTACAAGCCCAGCTCCCTAACCATTACACTACACTGTAACCTCTGAGTTACAAGCCCAGCTCCCTAACCATTATACTACACTGTAACCTCTGAGCTACAAGCCCAGCTCCCTAACCATTATACTACACTGTAACCTCTGAGCTACAAGCCCAGCTCCCTAACCATTATACTACACTGTAACCTCTGAGCTACAAGCCCAGCTCCCTAACCATTATAATACACTGTAACCTCTGAGCTACAAGCCCAGCTCCCTAACCATTATACTACACTGTAACCTCTGAGCTACAAGCCCAGCTCCCTAACCATTACACTACACTGAGCTACACCCAGCTCCCTACCCATTACACTACACTGTAACCTCTGAGCTACAAGCCCAGCTCCCTAACCATTATACTACACTGTAACCTCTGAGCTACAAGCCCAGCTCCCTAACCATTATACTACACTGTAACCTCTGAGCTACAAGCCCAGCTCCCTAACCATTACACTACACTGTAACCTCTGAGCTACAAGCCCAGCTCCCTAACCATTACACTACACTGTAACCTCTGAGCTACAAGCCCAACTCCCTAACCATTACACTACACTTTCACCAAAGCACCCTCCCCTAGTGCTGGCCCAAATCAGCTCAACCTGATAGACTCACTGGAGCTGCTCTATTTCCTTCTCCGTTAATTGAGTGAGGGAGAGTGCCGTGCCACTGAGCTGCAGTCACCTCCCTCAGCTCTTACATGGAGGAGAGAAGCTGCAGCCACAGAGTGACAGTTGAAACACAGAGCCTGATCTTATCTACTAGACCTTGACCTCTCCCAGTCTCAGCTCCTTCGTGAGCCACAGGGACAAGATACACACGATACAGGAAGTCAGACAATCGCTAAGGGGATGAAAATGCCTCTCTTCCGCAGCTCAGAAAAGGTCATGTAACTCAAGCCACCAGGAAAAAAGGAAAAGAGTAAAGGAAACGTGATACCTATACCAGCCCCTCTTTCTTCCCTACATCCCAACACAAACAGCCACAGATGTACATGGCAAACACGCTGTGCATGTATGGGGGGGGGGGGGGGGGGGAGCAAAAGAGGGAGGGAGGGGCTGAAAGAAAGACACACAAAAAACCACAGCCAGGAGGTCAGAAATCAGGCTTGTGCTGTTTAAAGTGGCTGAGGCATATTAATGGAGCTGTGGAAAGGAAAGGTTGTTCTGTTTTACTGTTTTAGGCAGGGAGGGAGCGGGAGCAGCCTTTCTCTCACAAACCCAGAGGGGAACAGACCTCCTGGCCCTCTGCGACACAGAGAACCTCACTGCCACCCCGTGTGCTGCCCTGCTTGTCAATTTGTGTGGTTATTATTTAAAAAAAATACATTGATCTATTACGAGTTTGATCTATTACGGTGTCTGATATGATGTGCGTGTGTTCGCAGCCAAAGCTATGCTCCGCACCAGTCCCTACACTGATCTCAGCCATGCCCCAAACAATTGCTTCCCCAGGTCTTTCAAATCCGACTGATTTCTCATATATTGTTACACTGGTCTTGCCCTGGCTGGACGGATGGACGGCGACTGCCCCTGCATGGACAACACAGGGAAGCTGGTCTCTGCCTTTCTCAAACTCATCTCTCCCTTTCTCAAACTCAGCTGATCCTTTGTAATGTCACTGCTCAGTTTGGTGTGGAGTTGTACTTGCCTTGTTCCACAGCAGCTGAGCCACACAAACTCAATACTACATGAATCTGCACCTCTCTTGTGACCCACCCACCTCCATGGCCTCATGGAAAATGCAAAAAATAAAAAAACAAACCAGGCCTGGGTTGATTCAGTCCAATCTTTGACTTACAAATAAATGCCAGTTTGACTGTCTTGTTGTGAGTCACATTTCGGTGGTGATTGCTGAACTCACCAAACTGTTTAGAGAAGGACAAATATTTATGCTGGAATATTTAATGTAATTCAAAGTTACTAAAGTATGTATCAGGAATGCAGATGCCAGTTTCACTCTTGGTGATGACAGGAGAATAAAAATATAGCATCTACGCACTCAGAGACAATACCTTTTCACTACAATAAGCTTTGTAAATAAGCTGGACATACCTAAGCCTAAGGGATTTTCATAATTCACATGATATACTGATGTACTGTAATGATATACTTCTTTAAAATGTTTATTCTCGTTGTACCTTGAACTGTGCATATCTATACATAATGAGTGAATCTGAAATTGTGAAGGTTCATTCAGCCATCATACATTAATGTGCATCAGTGTGTCATATTTTCTTTTCATTTTCTTGTCTAAGGTGTGCAAAAATTTGGAGGCCATGAAAAATACCAGTTCCACTCATCCCGTTACACTTTAATGTTTTTGTTTATGTTAACGTAAATCTGTTCCCATGGCAAATCCTGTTTTTTATCATCCACAAAGAATTCCACAAGTTCCATAGACAAGAAATCTGCAGGTGTCTGCAACAACTGATGTTACCGAGATAGTCACAGGTAGAAGTCAATGCATGTGAATTATTATAAATGTTACTAATTATACATTCATGCACGATTGAAATTTCACTATAATGTGCAGCTGAATAGTGTTATAAAGCCAACATAAGAAAGGTCTTGTGAAGCTGGTCTCCGATAGGAGGTGCTGTGGGAGGCTGCAGTTACATCATGCTGGGCAGCTTTGCTCTCCGCAGCGATAAGAGGAGTTTGGGTTTAGTTCAGCTCTTGAGTGTTGCCATAAGGCCACAGAGCAGGCCTTTCACCGCTGCTCTGCTCAGTGCTTTTCTCTATCTCTATGCGCACCTCTGGCGGCTCTGTATGACTGCAAGCTTTTGTTTTTGCAGCTGCCAGATGAGGTTTCCAAACCGCTGATTGTACAGTGGCCACGCTGAACCTTAGGATTCAGTGCAATTTTAATGAGGTCACATATTCATGACCAAGAAAATGAACATAAAAGAAATTTATAGGGGAACAAGCAGTGCCTTTCTGTTCTTCTTTTATTGTTAAATGTTGTGATGCTGCTCTTAGGAACAGAGCCATGTCCCTCCCTGGATATCCGCCTATACAGTCCAGCGTTTCACAGGCAGTCTATCCATTTACCGGGTACGCACCCCCGTTTGCGAGAGACATTTCCCCCCAGCCTATCAGATGTAATGAGCCCAGAGAGCGCTCGTGTGTGTCTGCTGGGTATCTGATCTCCCATCACACACGATAAATTACTTTATTCATTATAAAATTACTCAACCAGTAAAAATACCCAACATGTAAAGGGATTAGTGACAACAGTATGGAAATGTTAATGAGGTTTAAGGAGGCTCAAAAGGACAGCCACAGACTCAGCTGAGAGAAGACCCCAAAGGTTTGCTGCTGTCCTGGCCTGCTTTCTAGCACTGAGCACTGTGTTAAGAGTGAGGCTTCCTGAGCACAGACAGGCTTTTCAAAATGCAAAGGGGGTAAACCACAAAGCTGCTCAGACTACCAAGACAGCCACAGGAGGAAATAAAACCATTTCAGAGGCAGTTTTAGATCACAGACACATTGACATTAAATGTTATTGTGCATTCTGTACACAGGTAAGAGGTAGTTTAGAGTTAGTTTTAATCATCAGAAAACCTAATTTACTTCATGATATTGACCAAAGTCAGCTGGATAGTGAACCTGCCTAATGGTACAGCCCCAAGCACTTTGAAAAAGATGTCATTAGACAAGCAGCAAATAAGCAACATGTCATAGTGACAAAAGGACAAAGAGGTGCAGGTACAAAGTTCCCATACTCAGCTTTAGCCGCCCTGTTTCACAGCGGCCTCACCTTTTTGAGAGGATGCATTCCAGAGATTAAAAATCCACCGTGGGGTTGTAAGAATCGTGTTCTTTATTAAGCACACAGTATACAAAGGAGTATCAGCACTGCATCTGTCTTACTGAGCACAAAAACAAACACATCTGATTCACCCCACACTCCTGAGCAAACCTGAGAGGCCCCGGCCAAACAAACCAACAGCTGATTTCACCCGAACAAACACTCATAAAACCAAAGCGGAAAGTAGTGACAAATGAGTTTCCTGATTAAGTGACACCCAAAGTAACGCGCCTTCGTTTATTCACTGACTTCACATGCAGGAAAGCCAAGGCACATCATTAATTAAGAAAAAATATACGTCACTGCACTTGTGAAATTGTTTGAGGAAGGAGCAAGGAAATTGAACCTCCTGGTCTAATAGCTGGTCCGCTGATGTCAGTCGTTGGACTTGGAACGTTGAGCAACACCATTATAAAACACCAGGATGCGATATGGCTAAATAAAAAAGGCTAAGACAAATGAGCATGACTCCCCCATTTCACAGCATGTCAGATATGTCTGCTGATATAACACAGGTGGATTTCAGGGGGCCCCGGGTCTCACATAAGTATGATGCTGCCAAATCACCGCTCTCTTCCGAATGAACACAAACTCGTTCCATGGATGTTCTTCGCTCAGGTAGCTTCTGCCTAATTACAGACTGGCTGTAGGTGGGACTCCAGTTTGAAAACAGTAAATTCTCCAGTGGTTCTCCTGTAATAAATCTGGACAAGCAAACTTTTCTGGGCCAACCAGATCCACAGAAGTCAGAGAGCACTGGTAAGCTTTTATGAAGCGGGAAAAACAGGATGATGGGGGTATGCTGGCTATGTTCGTTGGTCTCATTGCTACAGCGCCCCCTCTGGTCATGCTGGGTGCCAGTGGTGGCACAAACTAAGAGTTCGATGACTGTGTCTTCCTCCGATGTCATAGGCTGTGTGCAATCAGGGGTGCGACTGCTGTGTGTGAAAGAAGCGAGAGTGTCATCACGTGAATCAGGGGGAGTCACGTGTTCAGCCTCTCCCCACAAAGCTAGCAGAGCGGGTGCTGCAGTGAGGTCAAAAAGTTTGGTTGAAGTTCGGGCTGGGAAGATCGGGGAAAAATCAAAAAAAAAAAAAAAAAATCAATGCATGTTTTTGGGGCACTCTGTCAGAGAGTCATGTGTAGGGGGGCCAGTTGGCAAAGGGCCGTTGCTTGGGCAACAAAAGCATGAAGGTGTGCACGTCCTTGCCACCCCCTCTACCCCCCCGGCCCCCCCCCACCCCCATCTGAGTTTTACAGCCATTAACGTCAGAGTGGTGCCTGGGGGTAGGCTTTCACAAGGCAAAGGCACAGCCCAGATTGTGTTTCAGACAATGGGCTGTATCACTGTGGAGTGAACCGGCACTTGAGCTGGATAAGCTACAAACAGTACCCATGAGCCTTAGGGAGGCCTCTTATTCCAGAACAGAAGACACAAAAACTGAGGCCTATATTTCATTACTTTGTGTTGGCCTGTTGGTATAGCCAGAAGGTGAGGGTTACTTATATGGCATAGTCCTAGTTACTGCACCTGCACAAAACCAGCAAGCAAGACACTCAGAATCCAATGACATTTTAGTTTCTTTGAATGCATTTCTGTTGTACTGAGCTCTCTTCCCATATCGCTCTGAATAAGCTGTGACACTCTTGGCAGTTTGCAGAATCTGAATTCACTGAGGTTTGTTGCTGTGCAGGAAACGTGATCACAGCACAATAGCGTTAAAATTAGAGTTTGGTATACCGTCAGCAGCGAAATCCTTTTCTCTGATATGTGGGTTCATCTACAGCAGTCTTGCTTAGATAATGAAATAGTGGTACCTAGATTAATATTTCATACAGTGTGGGTCAGCAAAAATTATTTTAAAAAACAGATACTCGGACTGTAAGGGTTAAAAATAGAACATACCCTATTGGGTGTGTTCCTTTCATGCTGACGTGGTAAGGAGGACCACTTGTGAATCTGCAGATAGATGACAGGCATTCATTTTAAACGATACAAACATACTAACATGTCCCAAAGGAGAGGCAATCCATCATGGTAAACAGGAAATGTTGCTCTGTTAAATTACAGAGACAGCAAGCAGCAGGGCAGCGTATGTGAGCTGTGCCGAGTCAGCAGGGGGCCGGGAAGCACAGCCGCACCTCAGCCTGCATCAGGAGACGCTGTGCGGGGAACTCTGGGGCAGAAGAGCTGGAGAGTGCTTAAGGAGCTGGGCTTACAGCTCAGAGGGGGTGTGCTGGATTCCCAGGTCCAACACTGCTGTTACAGCCCTTGAGCAAAGTACCAAACCCACACCGCCTCGGTTATGAATCAGTAAATGGATAGTCTGCAGAAACATAAGCTGAGTATGTTCTGAACAACAGTGTTTGCTAAATGCCTAAATGCAAAAATGTAAGGCAAGAATAAGGCAAGGAGAAAGACTCGGGAGGTGCTCTGGAGAGAGCAAAGGAATGGCGGAAAGCAGGGGTATTGAACCCTGGGTCCCAGAGGGCCACGGTGTCAGTAGCTATTTTCTCAGGCCATGCTCTCCTGAGATGGCACAAAACACCTTACTGGGCACTCCCCAAATTTCACTGCACGCTTTGCACTCACAGTGTATGAGTAACAGCATAAATGTGTAATGACATTTTAATGATTTCATAACTACAGTGAATTCATCAGGCTAAAATTCAGTAAAGGCGGAGGTCTGGAGAACATACCATTAGTGAAGGATTTTCAGCTCCAGTCCTGTAGGGGGCAGTGTCTGCAGGTTCAACTTCAGTCCTAGAGGGCAACATTATCTGCAGGTTTAACTCCAGTTCTGGAGGGCCACAGTGTCTGCAGGTTTAATTCCAGTCCTGGAGGGCTGCAGTGTCTGCAGGTTTAACTCTATTCCTGTAGGGGGCAGTGTCTGTAGGTTTAACTCTATTCCTGTAGGGGGCAGTGTCTGCAGGTTTAACTCTATTCCTGTAGGGGGCAGTATCTGCAGGCTTAACTCTATTCCTGTAGGGGGCAGTGTCTGCAGGTATTTGCCCTAATCAAGGCCCACATCACCTAATTTCATAATTAGCTAGCGTGGAGTGTCGAGTGTGGGCGGAGCAAATGCACGCAGATGCTGCTGGCCTGTGTACACCACTGACCTCCATTACATAGCCGGTCTGCACCGCACAGTTATTGTTCGCAGTACCTATGTGCACTGCACAGTTACCGTTCGCAGCACCTATGTGCACTGCGCAGTCATCGTTCGCAGCACCTGTGTGCACTGCGCAGTCATCGTTCGCAATACCTATGTGCACTGCACAGTTATCGTTCGCAGCACCTGTGTGCACTGCGCAGTCATCTTTCGCAGCACCTGTGTGCACTGCGCAGTCATCGTTCGCAGCACCTGTGTGCACTGCGCAGTCATCGTTCGCAGCGCCTGTGTGCACTGCGCAGTCATTGTTTGCAGCGCCTGTGTGCACCGCAATCATCTTTCGTATTCTGCAGCACTTCCTGTTCTCGAAACCCCATCCTGACCAGCGTGGAGTTTTTAAGATACTGAGGCCTTGCGATTGTATAATCTCTGACTCACGTCAAAACATTGTGAAGGCAGAACCTTGTCTCTGCTGGGGGGATGTGGGTTTGGGGTGGGGGGGGCGCACAGCACACAGCTTGGACCTGACTCCCATGTGGTGGTCACAAGGCCCTCCTTTTCTAATAGGCCTAAAAGATTAAGCTGAGCTCTGGGAACCAAAGTGTGGTGAGGAAGTGGTAAAAACAATAAGTGAAACTAATATTTTCTATGACTGAGGGTCTTTCCAATTTGTCCCATCTCCTATGAGCAGCATTTATTTTACATTATTTAACAAACATCATAATTATGTCAACAAGCTTCTCTTTTCTTTGAACCTCTGACATACAGTCACCTTTCATTACTTCCTTCAGAACACTTGCTGTTTCTGAGTTTTTTCAGTAAACAGTGCCCTACCCCATGGCGATGGACCGGAGCGGTTGCCAGGTGTAAATCTACAGACAAACTGAAGAAGGCAGCCAGTATCATGCCTTAGGACAACATTTTGCTCCCCAACTGTACAAAAAAGTAATACATGAACTTCAATTTTTATGCCTGCAATCATTTTAATTACAGCGATTTATTCAGAAAGGGCTTGGCTTTTGCGATTATGCTGTGGCTCGGATGAATGTTCCTTCATGCTGTAAGGCTTCCCTTTGAAACAGAGCTGTCCTGCTGGTGACCCAGTTCTGCGTGTCCCTGTGCTGGAGCCTGCAGGCTGCAGACCCTCGCCTGCACAGCTGCTTGTGAAACATAAGCTGAGGGCAAGCTTGAAACTCAAGGGTGCAACCGGCCTTGGAGCAGACAGTTCAAAACAAATGATAAGAGAAAAGAGATGGGTTTTTATTGTAGGAACATAAACCAGTAAAGCTTTCTTTATCGCTAACGCAACAGTTGAAATATTGCGAACCGTGCTGTAAAGACAGAGCCAGTTTGTTTAAAAGTTAGCCGCATTCCTCAGAATCCAGCCTGCTGAGAAAGAAAAGACACGAAAACGGCCTGAATCTAAAGACCAAGAGGGTATTCCATGCTGGGGGACGAAGGACTTAACCCATTAACTTTTGTTAATATTTGGAAGTGAGCCAGGCTCTCGTCCATTCGCATGCTGTCAAATCCAACACAGTTGTGAATGGCAGCTGTTGAAACCCCCAGGCTGTCGCCTCACACTGCCGGGGGACACTCAGGCACGGTGCTTTCAGCACAATGGGAGAACCTCCAGGCTGAAGCTTTGAATATGTAGGCAGAACAGACTGAGGTGGAAAACCCTCCCCTAGATCATATAGCAACTTTCTCAGTGTCATCTTTTAAGGCCAAACTTAAGATGATTTTTATGGAGGAACTCATACAATCTCAATTCATCTTTTAAATTTCTTTTCACGATCTTCGTATTGCAACATGTGTTCAATACTGTTGCTCTGTTTTTATGTTATTGTTGATTGGTGATGGTTTGTTGAGGCAATTCCTGCTTGAAAGATACTTCTATAAATAAAGTCATTCTCTTCTTACCTCCCTCCTCATATGTCTTTTGAAGAGTCACACCCTGCTATCGGATATCACAAACAGAAGTTAAAGCTTCTGAATTTTGTAATTTGATGATGAAATGTTTAACAGACAGGAGAAAGAGAGCTGCCGCACCTGAATGTAATTAAAGCGATTTTGGATAATTAGAGCATGGCTGGTGTGTGGTTTCTGCACAGGGAGGAGTGTTGCTAATGAAGCTGGATTCCTACTGAATTTGCATGTGGAGGTGTACGTTTGAGGGTTTTTGTCAGGCCAATTAAACAGGCTCAAATCCAGAAAGTCAACAGCCATTGAGACAATTTTAGAAAGTTGACAGACAACATTTTGTTCAGTGGAATCAACCAAATTTTTTGTACAGGGTCATTTGAAATTGTCTGCAGGTATTTACATCAACCACATGCTTCACTTCCTGGTTTCACAAAGTACTACAACCAATGGGATGAGTGCATTAGTGGAATCAGGAGGTGTGCCGGCTGGTTGGAGCTCAATCCAGCCGACAATGCATGCCAACTGCTGGAGCATACTCAACTCATTACTCATTATTATGGGAACAGTCATTTATTTTCCTAACCATCCGTTTTGATGTGGACTGTTTAGTCTTTCCTGGGTAATATTTTGGCTGTTGCAGAAATCTCCTCTGTCTGATCTGGGTTGTTCTCACAGCATTGAGAACAACTCTTAATGATTATTAAAAATGTAAAACCTGTAGTACAGGTTTAGTGCTGAAAGTGCACACTATTATAAAGCTTTGTGCAATGGAAAATTACAGGAATGTTATTGCTTAAGAAAAGCATGGTTGGCCTTTACTCTGATGCAGATAGATACCACTCCCCCTGACTGCACCCCGTCCCCATAAAGGGGTGGGGGGGCTCTTCAGCCGTGCATGGGCATGTTTGGTGCAAGAGCCCCATTACTGACACTGCCTGGGAAGAGGAATGTCTGAGGATGCACACAAGAACTAAAAATACCACTTACTTCCTGGAACATGAGCACGCGTGCCACACGTGTCCTGCCATGAGACACCTTTTTGGTTGTGGCGGAGCACCCAGGCACTCAGACATGTTCGTTCACATAGTCAGAGATATGAAATGAAATCGTCTGCACTCTGAATGTTCCCTAGTATTAGTGTTAGTGTTACCATGCAAAGGGCTGAGGTAATGTACTGACAAATCAGCTCTCAGGTGGTTGTTGCATGAAGGAAATATCGATATGACAGGCACTAAAAACAGATTGGAACTATGAAATTGGTCACAGAATGTCGTCAGTGTATTACATTTGTTTGCCAGTTAAATAAAAAGCCGTGCAAAGATCATTTTTCACGATGAGTGGAAGCTTGTGTGGATTTTTGGTGGCCCAGATGAAGAATTTAAAATTTAATTTAAAATTAAAAGAATATTTAACCACCTATCACATCCTGTAGCGTGAAAATGTTGAAATGTTTTGATGTTGCACAATTATCCAAATATGAAAATTAACATTCCAGTGAGAGTATGAGTAATGGGACAGTGAAAGTCAAATTTCTGACTTCCTCTTGAGATGATTTCCTTTGTGCCATGTGGTTTTGCATATTTCACGGATGTTAGGAAGCTCTCCTTTCATAGTGTTATTAAGGAAATGGCCATTCGATTTCCATATAATTTGGTGAAGTCATGCATCACTTTTCCTTTTCAGCATATTTCTTAAGATGAAATCAGGAAATAACTTTGCCTGTTTTGGACCTTCAGGTTGGTTTAATTTACAGTCTTACTTCACACTGACAGCTCTGCCACCTGTGGTCAGGTATGTGCTCTGAAGCTGTGTTCTGACTCTGCGCTAGTTTGCTGTGAGGGCAAACAGTGCACGGATCTGAAGAACAGAGCATACTGAGTGAAATGAGCATGCGGGGTGGAGCTCCCCGTACGGTCTGTGCGGTTACGAGACCGTCAGAGCTGCAGGTCAGATTTACGGCCCTCAGTGACACAAGGCACATACAGCACATGTCTCACACAGAATCTCTTATCAGGGGCCCCAAACCCCCACCCCTCCACCCCCTACCCACTGAAAAAATGTAACCATTGAAAACATGAACAGTAACAAATTATCCAAATGTAAAGAGACAGAAGGATAACGTGTGTTTGGTCATATCCTCGAAATTTCCCTTTGATCACAAAAGGCTTTCTTGCTCAAAGAATTGGCGGAAAAACGTGGGACACCCCCTCTGTTCATTTATAATAGAGCAGAGCACACAAAGCAAGGTTTTCTGAAACACAGGCCTTACCGCAGTATTTAGCGACTGATCTCATACCGCTGCCTTACACAATACACTCCTCCATCGCTCATTTTGTGAGACAGTCAAACAATAGATGAGAATTTCCAGTCATTCCCGCTTCTCTTGTGAGGGAAAGATATACTGTTGTCGCCTGAATAGAAATTAAGTCTATTTTATTTTTGTTTTCTACGGCCCCACTTACAGTATCTAACCTCACGGCTCACAAGAATGTACAGGAGGTCATGTGTATAACCCTGTCCGCCATGACGCCAGTGACATTTGAACACGTTTAATATGAAGGAAATGATGGGTACCTTCCAGCAGGGTGATGAGTGACACAGAGACAGCAGAGTCAGAAGATGAGTAAGTGTGTGATGTGAGAGCAGATGCTGCCTGTCTGTAGTGATTTCATCAGCCTTAAACACCGTGAGTGGCCTGTGGAGGTAGGGCCGCAGGGTTCATTACCCTGACACACCTGACACAGGTGAGACCAGCTTCTGGGCCGAGGCTCCCACTCAATGGGGCTCTGCCTGCACACACACACTCACACACTCACACACACGCTCACACACACACACAAACGCTCACACACACAACACACACACACACTCACACACTCACACAAACACTCACACACACAAACACACACACACACACACACTCACACAAACAAACACACACACACAAACACAAACACACACCCGCTCACACACACACACACGCACACACACACGCACACACACACTCACACACTCACACAAACGCTCATACACACACTCAAACACTCACACACACGCTCAAACACACACACTCACACAAACGCTCACACACACAAACACACACACTCACACACACACACATGCTCACGCACACTCACACAAACGCTCACACACACACACTCACACAAACGCTCACACACACACTCACACACTCACACAAACGCTCACACACACACACTCACACAAACGCTCACTCCGACAAACACACTCACACACACACACTCACACAAACGCTTACACACAAACACACACACACACTCACACAAATGCTCACACACACAAACACACACACACACACTCACACAAACGTTCACACACACACACTCACACACACACACAACACACACACACACACACACACAAGCTCACACACATACACACACACAAACAAACTCACACATGCTCATGCACACACACACACACAAGCATGCTCATGCACACATAAACACACACACTCACACACACGCTCACGCACACGAACACACACACACACACACAAACACGCTCATGCCACTATCCACCCCACCCCCACACCTAGTAGCTCAGTAAAAACATGGCAGTTGCAGACAGCAGGAGGCAGTCATGGCGACTAGGCACAGGAAGTCAGGCGGTGCCTGAACTTCCTGTTCCTCTTTCAAGGTCCTCTGTCTGTGGCCAGCATCAGGCGCAAGATGCCTGTGTATGCATGTGTGTGGGTTTGGGCGTGAATGAATATGTAAGTACGTGCCAGAGGGGCCTCACGCAGCAGTGTGTTTGTAGATTTTCATTCCAGCCAAATAATGCTGCCCTAATCTATTCAACTGCTAAAAACTTTGTGTAAAAGAACAGAATACAGGCAGCCCTTACCTCATGTCCTCTGTATCTCATCTATCCACTAACTCAGTCAAACTGATGGGATTCATTTGCAGATAGTGGAACTAATTATCTAATCAAGAGCAGAGGCACAACAACCAACACACAGTCCACTATGTCACTGGGTCTGAGAAAACCGCTTTGGCATCCCCTCAAGTCTATCTTTTTTTCATATTAAGAACTTTCATGTTGTGTAATTGCTGATGCCGAAACTTTTGTTTACTGCAAATCCATACTGAATTCCCACCAAATCTCCTTTAAAACGATCTCTTTGGTACATCAGAGGCAGAAGATGGTGAACTTGCTGGAGACCAATGGCTGAGGCCAGGCAGCAGTGAGGCTGCATTCGTGCGATGGAGCTGAGGAAACACATTAGTAATGTAAATTCTCTGTGGGAAGCCAACCGAACAGGCGAAAAAAAGAGACACTTTGTTTACGGCCTAGCTGTGTTTAAGCACCCATTAAATGCTGATTTCTGCCCCTGTTCCTCCATCCCCACCCCCCACCCCCCTCCAGTAAACTGGCATGGGCCAAAGGAAAGGCTAACAAAGCTGTTAGCCCAAACAGCTGTTCTGTCTGTCAGCTGCTGCTAACACAAACGTATGCCGCTGAAGAGGGGAGAGCAGGGGCCAAACGCAATCTTAAGAGCCGGTTTGGAACAGGTAGCGGCTTGTCTGCCGCAGTCTCTGAGGAGGCCTGGCACTGGTGCTGCTGGAAGGGAACTTCAAAGCGGCCGTCATCTGCTCACACTGCTGCGACAGCGTTCGGTTCATTAGAGCCACTTCCTCCCGCTGTGGTGTCTGTGCTCTGTGTGAGCCAGCTGTCCCACCTCCCAGCAGGCTGAGCCAGGCCCCCCCATGGGGACAGCGTGGCAGTGACCCCCATCCCCCAGACTGCCCAGGGGGGGATCTCTGCTCAGACAGGGCCCTGGGTCACATGCCAGCTGGGAACGGGACTGATCTCACCTCAAACACAGCTCCAGTGGGCATTGCTAACCTTTGGTCCACTGTGCATGTGTTCATTTCCAACACACTGAAACACAGCCAAGCTCAGTGTGCGTTTCATACATCAACAGGTATGCACTGTGAGCTCCATTTTGATTTAGTTATTTCTATCCATTTCTAGGGAAGGTATATCTCAGCTACATGCATTTTGGATGAATAATGATGAATAATTACGTATTGGTAATTATTCAATCATTAATATCACTTCAGATCAGTTCATAAATGTGACCTGAAAAAGGAGGTCACTACTGAAATGCATTAAACAGGTATTAGTGGGTGGGGTCTGTCATGTGATCAGTGAGAATGACAGAGATTCTGTTTATACCTGGTGATAGGATCAGCAAACAAAAGGCTGTTGTTTTATGTAAAGGCCATAGGTAATGCTCCATTGCTGTTGCAATGTTCTTTCAGTTCTGTTGTGCAGCCTGCTCGGGCTGTTCCTCACCACTCAGACTGATGAGAGACGCGTCTTTGGTGAAGCAGATTAACCTGGCCCCGCAGGAGAGCTGCAGTTATGAAATTACACCGTTCTGATTTCCACCTCATCCAACCACACACTGCGCTGCGCTGCGCCGCGCCGCACCGCGCCGCGCCGCGCCGGGAGGAATTAAGCTCTTCATCCTCAAATGCCTCTCATGTGTCCTGACATTTCAGACAGCCATTTTATTCAGAAATGCTCTGGATGAGTTATCTGATCTTCAGTTATGAGGATCGCTCCCAAAACATACACCTAAAAAATACACACCTAAAACCATCTCACTACAGCTTTCCCAAAGGCACATTTCGCTGAATATCACTTCCTAAAGCTTAAAAACAGTGTACTTCAATGATCCAGGTTAATTATTTCTCAAGTAAAAGTTCATCTTCTGGCTTCCTGCTGAAACAATTTGCTGTGTTGTGTGTACTTACACATATATATTACATATATATTACAGATGTGACATAGTTATACAGTCCATAACCTGACAGAGCAAAGCCAGTGAGGTTCTCTCTCTCTGGTTCAGTTTCATGAGCACTGGATTTCAAATAGGAAGTACACTGTCCTTTTGAAAGTGGGCCAGTGAGCACATGAAAGTAAAAACATTAGAATTTGAACTTAAAATTGACCAAAGAAGAGTGTGACTGTCTGATGACTTGGCTTGCTGTTGTTAGCAGGGGTAATTGTTGAGTATCTACCAAAAGAACTCAGAGTTATGCCAAGATGTCTTGTTAATAATAGAGCACTTTTCTGCATCCTGGGTTTTATTAGGGATTCTATTAAATCAAGCTATTCTTGGAACCCTTTTATTGGACTGTTTGTGGAAAGCTGGGTTTGAGCACTGGAAGTGCCTTTACTCTTCACTCGACATTCTGTTTTGTCAGCCCCACAGAGTTTTGGTCTCCCAGAGACTCTGGAGGGGGGTGGGGCATGTACACCTGACTGTTGTGATTGACAGGATGGCCATTCCTCACTCCGACATACCCCCACCCCACCCCACAGATGATGCTAATCTCGACCCGACTGTGCCGTTTGAGGAGCACAAAGTCATCCTACATAATGCCATGTACTTTGCAGGTGCACAACCATCCAGGAGAGGCCACCAGAGAGCAATGAGACAAAATCTGAACAAGTTTACTCCTCACTCTTCCCTGGTGGGGCTGAGCCAGTGGCTGTCATTCATGGCAATCTGTTGAAATCTATTGCACAAAGTTTACATTGTAAAAGCAATTAACTGGAAAAAAGAATTTATGCATGGCATACTTATGGGTATAAACTGAAAATGGAGCGTTGGAGTACATTTTCCATGGAACATTAAATGAACCCTTTCCCCAAAAAGACGGGTGGCCCCGCAGTCAGGATTCTGCCAGTTTTGCATTGTATTAAGAAACGGGCAAGGTGAAAAAGTTCTCACAGCCAGTAGTCAGCAGAGGGATACAATCTTGAAATTGTGTCAATAGTCAGTAACAGTGTAATAAACAGTAAACTTTAGAATTGCTGGATGTGGTGTTATTCACGTGAAGCACTCTGTTAGTGATGATGTTGGCATGCGTATGTACCCTGCACAAACATTAATGATTAATGGTTACTGCTCTGGAAATGGAAGCCGCCCTGTTTTTCCAACACTGTGGAACAGCTTTATAAAGCAATTAACTGGAAAAAAGGTATCAACGCTTTGCCGATGTAGAGATTGACAAAGGAATGCTGGAGTAAATTTTCCACGGGGCATTAAGAAAAGCCCCTCTTACCCAGAAAGACAGGTGTTTCCACAGTCAGGATTCTGCCAGACTTACCTTGGATGAGGAGACCATGAGCTCCAGCCGCCACCAGCACCCTGCACAGGGATACACCGATAATCTCCACAAGCTCACCCACAAACAACGGAAAACAGGGCTCACGCTTTTCCCTCCGGCTTATTTCAGTCTCTTCTTCTTTCCTCGGATACAGACTTTGCGGTGCTTTTGTGTGGAGTTTCATTTCTGCTGATGAGTTCAGATTCACCCTCCCACTTCCTGAGCTGGTCTCTTGACTGGTGCATTTAACGACGGCTCTGTGTTTACATTACAGTACAGCAATGGAGCTCACGCTCTTATCCAGAGTGACTGGCAGACCGTGGGTCCATCCATTACCAGGAGCTATAATGGCAGCCCAGTGTAAATGCTAAACCACGAAAATGCTAATGTAAGGTAACTATGCTGATTCAAGCTAACGGACGGCTCATGAACATAACGCATGCAGTAATTATACCATATCTTTATTAAGGAGCACTACCGAAACCAAAACTATGGGTTACATTTGATCATATTTAAAACACAAGATGGCAATTTTAACTGCGGTTCTATAAGCTATTAGAAAATTTGGATAAGCCACATACACTGTGTGTGATGTATGGATGTCTGCTCAGTGAGCCCATGTGTTTGTCCCTGTTCCAGTTCACATAAACTATGAATAAATCACCCATAGATTTATTGAACTTCAGATCATGTATTCCCAGTGCTGAAAATGTAATCATTACACCACTTTGACATGTGGCCTGGATTTCTTGGCACTCCTCCATTAGGTCTGAAACAAAATGTTTCACCGGTTCTTTGTGGTATTAATCAGTGGTAAAACATTGATTAACCATCGAGCGCTGAGAAACGCAGCAGCTCCTCTGAGTGTGGGCTGAGACGCCGGTCTGGGCAGGTCCATGTACCAGTGAAAGGCCGGATAAGTGCTGTGCACCCCTGCACAGTTCAGGCTAGCACCCAACCGTTCAGCGGGTGCTCTTATCCGGAACAGGCACATGCAGACTAAGAGACAAAGCAATAGACCAGATCTGCACTGTGCACCACAAATGACTACGAGTTAGCAATAATGCTAATCATCGTTCAACAGGTGATAAGAAAACACAAACATGAGAGAGTGCTGGCATGCGTTTGGGCTTGCCTGCATTATAGGCTGCTGCAGTAACTGAAATCATACCTGAGTGTTTATTTCTGATGTTTTTACAAGTCCTTTCATGCTACTGTACCATAGAAGCAACAGATAAGGGAGACAGATACATATTTACACAGTGTCTGGGCTTCAGGTTCTCTCACTGGCCACGATAAGCCGCCGCTAACAGGACAGGGATTTCATTAGTACCAGCCAAAGCCAGGTCCCTAAACCAGGCGTAAATACCCCAGATTAACCATGTTAGCCATGGACAGACATAATCCAGAGAGCTGGGACTGAAGGCACTGTGGACAATAGATCTGTATCTGATGCTTACAGCAGCTTTTCCAGTTGATTAATGTAAGCAAGGCAGCAAAGCAACACGCTGGAACTGTACTGAGAAAAATAGTAGGATAATAACTTAGAGGAGACCGAACCAAGTTAAAAAGGGACAAATATATATTTATATATCATGCTAATTTGTTTGCAGAGCTACCTTTAAACACTGTCTATTGCCTTCACACCCCTGCAATCGAAAATGAAAAAACATAGGAAATAAGGAGTGAGCTGGTGAGAGGATTAGACTTAGAGGAGTACCCAGCTGGCACTGGGAGAGAACATGCCAGAACACAACGACTCAGACTCGCGCCCCGCGGCTGATTTGTGAGGTTAATTCAGCAGAGGGCTTCACACCTCACAAATCTCTCCTCTCTCTCTCTCTCTGAGACACGATTCATTCAGGGCAACGGGGAGAAAGGGCTTGGCTGTGCGGGCCCTGGGGCCTAAAACGCAATAAATCCACAACGCTGGGGCGGCATGGGTTTGGAAACAATGCAGCTCAAAACTCAGTGAAACACATCAGGTCACATGACACAACAAAAGACCTTAAAACATGCATGAGCTTAAAGGTCTGATTTAACACACTTTTATGTTACACATGTAACACATACACGGTAACTATGACAGAGAGACATACTTATTGATTTCATTCTGCCCATTTTCAGCATCAGAAAAAGCTGAGGGGTTATTTTAGCATGATTAACTAGGACAATGATCCAGTGAAAACCTCTCTCTGATAATTACCCATATCCCAACCCCAAATGATGTGATTCCATAATACTCAGATTACATAACTTTCCCTGAGGGCTTCCCACTCTGTGCCAAACTGCGCTAATCATTTTGAGGGTGGGGCATTCCTCAAAGGGGCAGAACCAGTGGCTTTTCCTGTTCCATCAGCCAATCAGACCTCCCGAGCACAAACGGAATTTCAAACACGATTAATGACATCATGAAAATCTATAATGGTCAAGCTAAAAGTGTTAGTAAACTCCACTACGCTTATGTGTACAAACTATATTTATGGTCTTTGTAGGATATAAAATGTGAACACTTGGCTGGTGACAGAAACACTTGATCAGAACTGCCAGTGGGGGCAGGCCTCAGTCGGAGGTGCAGGGGCAAGTATCCACCCTACAGAAGACAGATGGTGCCATGTTACTGGATCACCTGATTCATTATGAAGTTTTTCAGATGACATCATTTCCTGCAGTGTGCCAGCAGTGCTGCAAAATGATCAAAGCCTGAAAAACAAACATTTCATAAAGCTAAGAATTTCAGTGGAAGTATGAGTGTCTTTTGTGGCTGGCGGTTTCGATTCTTTGACTTCGTCCTCTCCAGCTGCGGTGATGCATGTTCTTGCATGTTTTACGGGTACGATGATATCCTGCTCACAATGCGACTGTGCAAAAGACCAACTCATGCTGTAAACTGCTACACTCTCTGCTTCCATCTTCTGGAGTACTTTTTGAGGAACACTACAACTACAATCTTTTAAAGCTCAGTTAAAAAGGGCCTTTTTTGCGGTCAGATGCTTTGGCTATTTTAGTATTTATTGAAAACATAGAATGCTGCCACTGAGGTACAGGGAGATGAAGATCTGAAAAATAACACACAGGGCTGCTCTGTGGCAGAGATGTGTGAGTGTATCTGCATCACTGGCCACATCAGGCCAAATGTAGCTCTGCCCTCACAGGGTTCATGAAACATCATTTTCACCATTATTATTGTACATACGAGGTGCGATGAACTGAAAGCTGAAAACATATTCACAGGTAAGAGAGTACTGGTAGTTCAGAGCATTCATTTTATATGGGCTCACAGATAACCTTACAAAATAAACAGACACCCATGTTTAACAGAACCCGCTAATCCAAAACAAACAGACCAATGACATAAGAGACTGGGGGAGGGGGAGAAAGAAAGGCACATCACCATGGTAACGCTTCAACCTCAAACTTTTACTAAAACAGTGGAGCGGAGTGTGTTTTTCAGACAAGCACTGGCTGTCCACAGAGTGGGACCAAAGGCAAAGTGGACAAACAGGTCGGTACGGGAGACAGAGGGACTCGGCCTGGCTTTGAGTAAAACTGACTGAGGACAGACATCACCTCCCTCAAATTACACAGCTCAGACAGCCTACACACAACTCTACCCCAAGACACCTGATCACTGCTTTGCCTATGCCACAGATCTTGGAAGAAGAAGAAAAAATAACCTCAACTAACATTTGATCACAGTTTTAGCTGCAACACAGATCTTGTTAAATAGCAAAAAACAAAACAAAAAAAAAAAAAAAACAATTTAACATAGAAAACATGTTTAGTTTTACCCCAGGATTTTCACATTGGTGGTAAATACTGTGTTGAGGGCTGTATGTTTACCATGCTAACGTGCTAACTCCCACACTCATGTCACAAGATCTCACCTCCTCCAGCAAAACACATGAAGGGGAACTGTAATCACAATCTCAACTGGGAAGGCTTAGGAAATGTAGAAAACGGTACATTTCCCAAAGACAGACCCAACAAAAACCCCTTCAAATAACAAATATAAATATATATCCAGTTTTTGACGAGATTGTAATTGCAGGAGGCCACTGTGTATATATATAAAAAACTAACTAAAAACTCCTAACCTTAAATTAGAACGATTCAAAATAAATCTCTTATTGACAAATGCTTGTGAAGTATGTCATTTAATGCCATAAATTCAATCGTTCCCCAGCATAAAGCCCAACACTGATAAAATGGCACTTGAGTTTCACAGACTCGCAGATGCAGCACCCTGAAGGGAAAATAATAAATAAAACACCAAACCAACAGCAGGTGACTCTCTGTCATCACTCAAGGTACACAAACTTTTTTTTTTTTTTTTAACAACCAAGCAGGATAGAAGTCCGCAGATGGAGTCTGACCGCCCAAACAGGTTGGGCAGATCATATCACACAAATCTAATGAGGTTTCCTTCCATCGCAAGGACATTCAGAGAAGCAAAACAAAGAGAAGACGATGTTTAAAAAATGGTACCTCCGACATGAACTGGGATGCTGAACCGTGACAAAGGAGAGCCATGACAGTAATGCGGCGTGCATTAAATGCGAGCCAGGGGCTTCAGGGCCGCTGCATTCCCAGAACCAGCTTCCGTGTCCCACAATGCCTCTGGCTCAGTCAATATGTTAAGGTTAAGAAAGTAACTGTCCCTAACTTCAGTGCTGGTGGGTCCCTGTTGGATCAGGTTGTGTTTTTCTGTCACTCCATGATGGCTCTGTAGATCACAGGCTCGATATAGTCCTCCCTGTAGCGGGAGTTAATCACCCGCTGCCGTTTGGAGTCCCGCTTCACCTCCTTCTCAGTGAAGATCCCGTCAAAGCGCATGTCCGAGGCCACAGACTGGGGACAAAAGCAGGAGCCAAATGCACCGTCAGTCCTGACTGCACACACTCTGTCTCATTACACCGCAGATTAAGTAATCAGACAATGTGTGCTCTATGCTTTGTATTCCCCTTAATTCAGTTACACATTCAGATGTCCCAGTCTAATGGGAACGGCGGAAAGGGGCTGAAGGGCTGAGTTCCAGTCCTTCACTGTCATCCACTTTGAGACTGTAAAATATGCTATGCAGAAATGTGGTGATTTATCGTTCACCAGATTATATTAATTATTGATCTTAAGCTCACTTAATGACCCTGATCCAGGGTAAATTCACAGTTTAGGTTTGATCAATATTACATTCCAACACAAATTTGGCCCCTGAAGTTTGGTACACAGACCCTGCACAGGGAGTGACATGACTCAGAGATGCCCTGAAGCAGGCAGTGAGGTGTGGGAGGTGCTCCAGGTGCTCACCAGCCTGGACTTCACTCTCTTCGGCAGCTCCTCTTCCAGCGTGTACACATCGTCCCTCTTGGCGGTCAGCTGCGAGCCGTCCTCGAACTCCACCTGAGACACAGGTGCATTCACACACAGGTTAACCTTAAACCATACCATACTAAGCACATAATTTGTCGGTTGTTTACGGAGAGAGCACACTTGCGCTGACGCACTCTGTCACATGAAAAGGCCATTTACTTCTGCCTCTCAGGATCAGTGCCCCATGTCCCTGCTGAACCCAGGCTAGCCCGCCACGCCCCTCTCACCTGATACATGGGGATTATGTGTGCTGCTACAAATTTGGCTCCGTAGATCAGACCGTCCGTCCAGCGCACCTGCACCACGTCACCCTCTGATGGTGGTCCCAAGTTGACGCAGTCACGATTCTGCAGCGGTCACGGCAAAACACAGGTCTCAGCTCAGACACCTAACGTGACAATATTCTACATAATACTGGTGCTGGATAGGGCAAGTTACACCCATTAAAGACACTCTTATCCAGAGTGACTTATAAGGCGAAGTGCATAACAATGGCTCAAAGAAAGTGCAAAGATAACCCTAGAGACGGGTAAAGTCCCTCTCTTTAAAGCACTTTTAGACTGTGAACATTGCTATACAGAAATACAATTACTGAGAGATACCAGTAATCTACATTACTTACATCTTCCAAGCCAGCTTCTGCCCCTTTGTCATCAACATTGTGAAACACACAGTTACGTAAATCTACTGTAATTATTACAGCTATCGTTATTTGTGTGACCGCTTCCACGGCCCGGGCCAGCTGGACTGTACTACCACACTCACCACGATATCCTCTGGGAAGAGGTTGTCGCTGAAAGAGCCGTCGTCGAAGATGACCTCATAGAAGGTGGCCTTGGTGAGCTCCACCACCTCGCACTGGTAGTAGCGGCCATTTTTGTGCTTGCAGATCACCTTCTGTCCCACCTCCAGCTCCCGCATCACAGCCTTACTGCGCTGCAGCGTTACAGAGAGAAACCCCAGCCTTACTGCGCTGCAGCGTTACAGAGAGAAACCACAGCCTTTACTGCACTGCAGCGTTACAGAGAGAAACCACAGCCTTTACTGCGCTGCAGCGTTACAGAGAGAAACCCCAGCCTTACTGCGCTGCAGCGTTACAGAGAGAAACCACAGCCTTTACTGCACTGCAGCGTTACAGAGAGAAACCACAGCCTTTACTGCACTGCAGCGTTACAGAGAGAAACCACAGCCTTTACTGCACTGCAGCGTTACAGAGAGAAACCACAGCCTTTACTGCACTGCAGCGTTACAGAGAGAAACCACAGCCTTTACTGCACTGCAGCGTTACAGAGAGAAACCACAGCCTTTACTGCACTGCAGCGTTACAGAGAGAAACCACAGCCTTTACTGCACTGCAGCGTTACAGAGAGAAACCCCAGCCTTACTGCGCTGCAGCGTTACAGAGAGAAACCACAGCCTTTACTGCACTGCAGCGTTACAGAGAGAAACCACAGCCTTTACTGCACTGCAGCGTTACAGAGAGAAACCACAGCCTTTACTGCACTGCAGCGTTACAGAGAGAAACCACAGCCTTTACTGCACTGCAGCGTTACAGAGAGAAACCACAGCCTTTACTGCACTGCAGCGTTACAGAGAGAAACCACAGCCTTTACTGCACTGCAGCGTTACAGAGAGAAACCCCAGCCTTACTGCGCTGCAGCGTTACAGACAGAAACCCCAGCCTTACTGCACTGCGTTTGCCAGTACCGTTAAACCCCAGCCTTACTGCGCTGCAGCGTTACAGAGAGAAACCCCAGCCTTACTATGTGCAGCGTAACAGAGAGAAACCCCAGCCTTACTGCGCTGCGTTTGCCAGTACCGTTAAACCCCAGCCTTACTGCGCTGCAGCGTTACAGAGAGAAACCCCAGCCTTACTATGTGCAGCGTAACAGAGAGAAACCCCAGCCTTTACTGCACTGCAGCGTTACAGAGAGAAACCCCAGCCTTACTGCACTGCGTTTGCCAGTACCGTTAAACCCCAGCCTTACTGCGCTGCAGCATTACAGAGAGAAACCCCAGCCTTACTATGTGCAGCGTAACAGAGAGAAACCCCAGCCTTACTACGCTGCAGCGTTACAGAGAGAAACCCCAGCCTTACTACTCTGCAGCGTTACAGAGAGAAACCCCAGCCTTACTGCGCTGCGTTTGCCAGTACCGTTAAACCCCAGCCTTACTGCGCTGCAGCGTTACAGAGAGAAACCCCAGCCTTACTATGTGCAGCGTAACAGAGAGAAACCCCAGCCTTACTATGTGCAGCGTAACAGAGAGAAACCCCAGCCTTTACTGCACTGCAGCGTTACAGAGAGAAACCCCAGCCTTACTGCACTGCGTTTGCCAGTACCGTTAAACCCCAGCCTTACTGCGCTGCAGCGTTACAGAGAGAAACCCCAGCCTTACTATGTGCAGCGTAACAGAGAGAAACCCCAGCCTTACTACGCTGCAGCGTTACAGAGAGAAACCCCAGCCTTACTACTCTGCAGCGTTACAGAGAGAAACCCCAGCCTTACTGCACTGCGTTTGCCAGTACTGTTAAACCACAGCCTGATCTGGGGTTTTTCCTTTAGAGGAGACGGAGCGCGTGTGGACGCTATGATATAACTGCTCAAAACTGAGGCAGTTTGACTCTGTGATTCAATGAAAGTCTTGCTGACCTCTTACCAACATTGCAGCCTGAGAAAACAAGTTCAACATAATGCACTAAACACAGATATTACAACATGTTATAAACAGATTCAAAAATACATCTTCAAAAGTACTGTAAGATTATTATTTAATGCCCAAAACTGCATCTCCTGATCAAATTGTTTTTATGTCTGTATCAGCTGCCTTAATCCTTCGCTCCATTTAATTCTGGCCTGTTCAACATGTAATCAGGAGGGATCAGCAGAGTTTGGACAGGCACAAATACAATCTGAGCATTAGAACCGTCTGATGCTGCATCGCAGTCATAGCAGTGGTTATGACTTCATTTCACTTCCCTTTTCATCCCTCTGATCGACTGAGAGTTCAACGTCCCTCATTCACTCAATAGGAGTTACTTAAGGCCAGGTCCTGATTACATTCGGTTACACAAATGTTAGGATCAGAGTAAAATTTACACATTACAGTGTATGTATATAGACAAATATACAAGTCTCACACAGAGCATTACCTCCTGGTGCAGAGGGTAGACAGTGACCCCCACCCCTCCCCCCTCCCCCCTCCGTACCGCCGTGTGGACAGAGCCCTTGTGCCTCCAGCAGGTGACGTAGACGACGAAGGGCCAGTCATCCGGCTGCATCAGCACCCCGGCGGCCTGGGCACAGGTGGCATGGAAGGAGGTGGGGCAGCGGCCGTGAGAGCACTGCACACAGCAGCCCGAGGTCTTCCTCATGCGCTTCTTACAGTAGAAACATTTCTGCCACAGGACACAACACACAGTCAGGCCGTCATCATGGGCCCGCAATACAAAACACACAGTCAGGCCGTCATCACGGGCCCGCAATACACAACACACAGTCAGGCCGTCATCACGGGCCCCCGATATGGAGAGCAGTGGGACTCCTGCTGCTGTCATTTCCTGCGATTGTTCCCCGCTTTCGCAAAATAAATACAATTCAATAGCTTTACCCCGGGGCTTCAGTCCCTCAGGATCAGATGGCCAGGTGGCGTCTGGCATGCTGTCCATTAACAGCAGTGCTATTTATAGCGTATTTACACAACCAACAATAAAACAGAACTGTGGATATACCATTGCACCATCTTACAAACTTCCTTGAGAGATGAATTTAGGGGAGCATGGCACCTCACTCCTCATGTACAGAACCTTTGACAGCACAATGCTCCCATCACTGTTCTGTCCGGTCCACAGGGTAGAGCACCCCCTGCTGGCCAGTGAACACCTTCTGCAGCAGTGTTTTGTTTTTGCTGGGCGCTAGACTCACCAGTTTAAACCTCTGCAGGGGAATCCCGCTGAGATCTACAGGGCTGCGGTCTGCCAGGTTCACAAAGCGCGCCTCCAGCACAGCCACCGCACACAGGACGTGCACCCACCTGCGGCGACAGTGAACAGAGAGAGATCAGCACAGGAACAGCGCACAGGGAGATGAGCTTGGGAACAGCATGGCGACAGCGCAGCATGGCGACAGCGCAGCATGGCGACAGCGCAGCGCGGCGCTCAGAGCAGCACTGCTAATCCCTCCTGAGAAAAGTCCATCAGGATTCATTAATCCTGCCCTCTTCATCCCGTCATCTGATTAACAAATAAAAGCAAACTGAATAATTCAATTAAAACTTTCTTCTGTATCCCTGAACAGGGATTCTGGTCTGAAAGTTTTCAGAGGACTCAAATGCGTACAGTTCAGCAGTACACATTTTTATTATTATACAGCGTAACTGCTGATGGCTAATGATGTTATCTGGCTGTAAGAGGCCTTATTAAAAATGAAACAAAAACACACTGTAGCCCAGATACATTCCACCGCCATGGCCAAACAGGTCATTACATTAGAGAAGCGTGGTTTCACTCAACCTCACTGTGCAGGGGAGCCGAGAGCTGTGGTCTCCTTTGGAGTGACCATGTAAATTCAGCCGTCGAGCTGGCTGCCAAGACAACAGACCGCAGCGCTCTTATGCCTCAGGGCCTTGCCTCACCATGGTGATACTCACTTGTTATTGTTGGCTCTGTGTAGCGCTCCTCCTCTCAGTGAACACAAACAACAGTCCTGCAGAAACACAAAAGGCAAGCCATGACCCCCGGGACACACACCGCACTGAAGCCTGGTCTCTGCAGCAGCCAAGCACGGTGCGCTAACTCTCTGCTGCCACCTCGTGGCCAGAGTGAGCATGAGCGGATGGCTGAACGGCAGCCTGGTCACCCATTGTGCAGAGCTGAGTGTCTGACAGAAAGCCACAGAGTGAGGGACACACAGTGCTTGTGTCTCTACGGGAAAGCCATTGTGATTGTTTCTTTTTCCTTGGCGGGAGGGAGTTTACTGGCAGTCGAGAGGAAGTGACACAGCACTGACCTCGGTCATGGCATTGGCTTCACAGCGGGCACACTTCCAGTCCCGGGAAACGCTCTCTGGGGGAACGCCGTAGCAGCCTGGGAAGGAAAGCAGGGACTCAGAGGAGCACAGGAACCTGGACACACACAGCTAACCGGTCGCTCATTCACTGCTCCTACAGAGCGAGGCAGGGGGCAACAAAGTGAGCCAAGAGCCAGTTCAGAAACTCACCCCCATTTAACATTTTACACTCAATGAGTGTACAGCAGTACACTACCATTTCACACGTGACATAAACAGAAAGACACTCAGCCCACTGGGGGCAGCACTTTGTGTACTACTGTGATAGCGGTGTTGTAATGTGGGGGTCTGTGGGACTCACTGGTGTGCACCCTCACACTGCACAGGGAGCAGCTGATGAGCAGGCTGGTGCCGTCCTGCTCCAGGTAGGGGCTAGAGAAGTGCACCTCAGAGCTGTTGGAGGTGGTGAAGCACATCTCTGGGATGAGGGGGGCCGTCTTCTGCCCCTCCCCCTGCAGCTCCGGGGGCCTGGGGGTGCTGCAGCTGTACTCTGCCTGGAAGCAAGGAACCACACACACACACACACACGCACACGCACACACACACAGATAAATACGTACACACACAGTGTTCCTCTTTAGGCAAACTGCTGCTCTGTGCATGATTCAGGATAAGGATATCTGAGTGACTATAGTGCCAGCAGGACCTTCACCACAATCAGCCTTTTTAGTCCCTGTGTCACGCTCTGAGACCCAATATTTAACCTGCCAGCAGACAGCAGAGTTTACGGGGGGGGGGACACACTGGGTTGTGGCACTAGATCTTTTTAGCTCTGGGTTGCAGTTTGCTCTACTCGTGTACCTGCTGGTAGGTGCAGAACAGTGGGGGGGGGTTCAGGTGTACCTGCTGGTAGGTGCGGAACAGTGGGGGGGGGTTCAGGTGTACCTGCTGGTAGGTGCGGAACAGTGGGGGGGGTTCAGGTGTACCTGCTGGTAGGTGCAGAACAGTGGGGGGGGTTCAGGTGTACCTGCTGGTAGGTGCAGAACAGTGGGGGGGGTTCAGGTGTACCTGCTGGTAGGTGCAGAACAGTGGGGGGGGTTCAGGTGTACCTGCTGGTAGGTGCGGAACAGCACACACACAGCGCAGTAGGGGGGCTCCTGGCCCATCCTGAGGTTGTACTCTCGCTCTGCCTTCAGGCTGTGCGGTCGGTTCTGCCACAGCTGGGCCAGCGGCCGCGCCCAGGGCTCTGCCTCCCGCACCTCCTCCTCCTCATCCTCCTCTTCCTCAGGGGCCGGATCCTGCAGCTCTGACAGGGGGCAGGGGAGAGAGTGTTCAGGCAGAAACATACCTTCTTTATTGGGCATGTTTTTCTGCAGTTCATTTTGTTGCTACCTGTTTGTCTTCGTTTGTCGTGTTACAGTATACTTACTGTGTGTGTCCACTGCGGTAAACTCGGGTGAACAGTTTGCATGGGGCATTGTGGGATTGAGAGCAAAGCAAACCAAGCGAACAGAGCAGAAATATTTTTAACTTTATGCAGATGGAGAGTGCAAGAGAGAGCGGGAGCGAGAGACTGCCAACTGCAGCATGAGAACAGCATGGTCTTTACGCAGCGCTGCTCCCAGGGACTGAGGGGCTTACATCATTTCTGCACACTTTTCGCTCCAAAGTGTTGTCACTTTCATTTGTGATTCATTTTGCTTTTCCTAGGGAAAGGTCTTCACACCACAAGCATACCAAAACAAGAAAAAAAATTATATTTTGCTCTTGGGGGCAACCTCAATATCCCAGTGAGCCACGTTACCAACTCACGTTAGGAAGCTCTGCCTCATAACTTTCCCTATCAGACATTTAAAAACACCAAAAGCAGAGCACCTGCATTACAAATGCCACAGTACTGCAGAGCAGAGCTGCTCCTTATATCGCATTCTAAAAACATTAGCAAGCAAGCAAAGCAAGTTAAAGCGATGTGCATTGGCCCTTGGTCAACACAAACAGTCTAACAAATGCCCTTAATGTAATGTGATGTAATTCATATTCTGACTAAGTAGGAGCCAGGTGGAGAGGACAGGGAAAGTGAGAGAGGATAAACCCTTCTGCATCTGGTGCCTGTGTGTTCTGCGGCATGGACTCCATCACCTGGACACTGAACACGGCTGGGTGGCATGCAGCGCAAAGCTGAGACAGAAGCTCCTTATCTCTGCTATAGACAGGAATGTACATCGCTGCACTGCAGGAAACTGCAGGAGCGACGGGCTCGCTCTGTCCAAAGTAAGCACGTGCTGCTGTGCTTCACCCTGGCCCTTCCCTTCCCAGAGTTCCTTTCCCTTCTGCACCTCTTTTAACAGTTCTGTCCTCCCTCAACACTAATAAAGACAGAATCTTCTGACTTGGTTTAGTTTTCCACAGTGAAGCGTTTCTTTATCTCTTCATCTCTTACGATTCACATCTGGGAGAAAACTCACTGTCATTGCACAATAACCACTGCAGTGAGAGCAGGTGACAGTGTGGGCTTCCCTACTGGAGATGAATCAGGTATTACAACACTCAGCCAGAGAGGAACGGAGCGCAGTGATTGACCACCCGCACGGTGCACAGTGACGTTGGGTGAACTGGCGGGGGTTGGGGCTCACCTTCGTCGCTGACACAGTCTTTGAGGAGGGGGTGCAGGCGGGGCAACTTGCTCAGTGGCAGACGTTTGCTCTTCATGGTCTTGCATTCCAGCTCCTCCTCTGCCGCCTGCTGGAGAAAAAGTGCACTGCAACCTGAGAGTGCTGCCTCTGTGCTAAAGGAGAACCTGATATGCTGACAAACACAGCTAACCAAGGGATCAGATCAGAGAAAAGGAGAGACAGACTGAGCAGACTGACCTTCTCGTTGGCTGGTGTGTCGGGCTCTGGGCGGGGTCTTGGCTCTTCCTTCTTGGGGGGTGGCCAGGTGCAGTACTCCCCCTTGGCGTAGCTGTGTACATGCAGGGCCTCCGTGGGGCTCAGGGTGCGGTGGAACAGCAGGCTGGCCACGCCTGCTTTGGGGGGGGGGAGGGGGTCCATCTCCCTGTGTTTGGGGGTAGAGTACAGTTCCATGCTGGACAGCCCCTTCACCGTGTCCTCCAGCTTCACCTCAGCAGAAGCTCCCTCACCTGCAACACCAGGACAAAACTCACACCCAAATTCACCAATCAGAGACAAACACAGAGAGGCACAAGGGGAGCACACCCTCAGAAAGCACACGCTATGCTATGAGTCTGCTCAACCAGTGCACTACACCAGCCGATTTTACTTATTACCTACCTAGCCAAAAAAAAAACAAAAAGAAACAGTTTAGCCACAAAGGTAATCTGTGACCCTGCACAGAAGATGTGGTTCTGCTAGAGGGGCAATAGGGGGCGCTCCTGTACCTAAGTCATCCACAGCTCCGCTTCTGCAGGCCTGGGGCATCAGTCTGGTCTTCTTCCCTGCCACTGGGCACTCCTCGTCATCGGACTCTGCCCCTTCCTCCAGCTCCGCCCCCGGCTCCTTGGCGATAACGCCCTCCGGCACCTCCAGGTCCCACACCCGGTGCCTCTTTGTGCCAATTCTCTGCTTGGACAGGCTGCAATGCAGACCAGTTAAAACCAGTTAGGGGTTGCAGGGTCAATTCTGAGGTAGGGCACTGTCATTGTAGCCCTAGTCACTGTGGTAGTCATGACCTTTTCCTGAAATGAATCAGTAAAACACAGCTGTATAAATGGTGTGTAAAAATGTAAGCTTTGGATAAGAGCATCTGCTAATGACTACATGTAATGCAAAATGGAATTCACTTCTCAATGTGCATTTCAGTATCCTTAATTTACATTAAAGCTTACAGCAGATGGTCTTATCTACAGCGGCTAACAGAAACACATCCTATAGGCTGAGCAAACAAACATGAGAGGATGCTGTGCCAGTAATACCACAGCCACCAGGAAGCAGTTACTTCATCAGACCACAGCATGCCATTGAGTGGCACAGCAGATGAGAGGGAGAGGGAGAAAAAGCCGCTGTAAGGACACAGCAGGACTTTAAACACAGACCTAAACTGAAGCGACAGGCTCTGTGAAATAAGAGTAGCAGGGTTTCTGACAGGGAGATGCACACATGGGCCGCACGGTCTCAGTGGCAGATAAGCACAGCACTCGTGCTGTAAGAGGATCAGCAGACGGAATTCCATTTATCCTGATCCAAAAATAATCCGGATGGGCTGAAAGCAGGCGTGGGACATGAGCTGATCCATCCAGGTTATGTTAAGATTAGTGAAACGGTGGAGGATCAGATGAAACAAATCCTAATCAGCATGTGTGAAAATGAGAAGTGAGAAAATGTGGTTTCAGTACATTCTTTAATTAGCTATGTTGTGTCATCTTTTGACGTGTTATAATGCAGTTAGTGTTTTGGGGTTACTTGTTTGTACACATTTCACACCCACCTCCTCTTCTCTCCCTCTTCGTGGTGCTCCTCGCTGCTGTGGCCGCAGCTGCTGGCCCCGCCCTCACTGCCCAGGAACTCGGCCGCCTCGGGCGTGGGTTTGGAGTGGTCGATGGGCGTGTTGTCCTTCCCAGCCTTCCACAGCTTGTAGCGGTCGGGCTGGAACTTCTGCACAAACACGTCCATGGAGATCTTTACCATGTCCTTCCTGCAGGAGCACTGCGGAGGGAACGTCATTGCTTAGCAACAGCCATGACACATGAGCAAATACCCCTGCACTGAAACTCCCATTCACTAACACAGCTAATCACCACAACAACTGAAACTTTAAAAGAATCAACCTATAAAAAATGAAGAAATGATGCACAGATATAAGACAAAATTAAAATGTCTGGTTTTATTTTAAAATTTTGGAGCAGAAGCTGACTGCGGACATGGGCGTGACCCCCGGCCTAGTATCGGCCCCATCGCTGTGGAGCTTAGGCTAAGGGCTGCACCCTTACCAGGATGGCCTGCTTGCCATACTCGATCCAGCGCTGTGTGGCAAAGTTGGTGGACTCTGCGCAGTTGAAGCCGTGGTTGAACCCTGCGTGGTAACCATAGGGGAAGGTCACCATGAACTCCCCAGCTTCCTGAGTGATCTGGGACACACATTCAGGGAGTGGGTCATCAATACCATCTGACATTCAGCTCCAACATGGGTCAAGCGTCACAGAGCACATGAACATAAACAACATACTACACATTATGCATCTTCATGTGTGTGAACTTCTGAACAGTCAAACAGTAAACTGGCAGTAAACTGTCAAACACGTTGCTTAGCATTCAGCAAGCAGGTGTTCCTCCACCAACCCCCCCCCCCCCCCCCCCCCGCCCCCCGTTGCCAAAAACAAGTTACCTTTTCAAATGGAATGCCATACTTCTTCAAGATTGAAGGGGAGATTAAGGTCATCTTGTGTCTGAGAAACGCTTCACAGTTTTGGGAACTTCCAGGGAAGAATCCTGTGAGAGTAGCCACCCGGTCACATCATTTACAAAATAAATCTCCAGAGATGTACCGACTTGTTCAGAAACACTTACTAAGTTTGCCCTGAAGGCCTTTTAATATGATCAGTTTTTGCCTTAAATGATCAGGGGGAACAGGGCGTACCTTTGGCAAGCCGCTCCAGTCTTTTCCCGTGTTCTGGTGGCACACAGTACCTGTGAGAACATTCCCAGGTCACCACTCCAGAGCTGCTTATGTAGCACACTGCAATGTTCACACACACTTCCATAGACGTGTCTTTGAGATGAGATAAAGGAAGCCAGTGGTAGCTTGGTAAGAGCTAGGACTGAAACAGTGCTAACCAAAGTCTCAGCTTTCTGGGGAAACTTGTGAAAGTGCAGGACACGGATTCCACTCCCATGAAAAGCCGTTACTTACCCTATAATGATTTCATTACTCATTACTGAATCTACCTTATTATTCCCAGACATAATTAATCAATTAAGAGTGACCACTGATTTGATGATTATTATCACCAGCACTCGTGGAGGTTACATTAAGACTATGTATGTCCTGGGTGTGTCTAAGAGATATCCATATGTAGACTGGAAACACGAGGCCATAGAAAAGCTCAGCTCTGAAGGGGTTACCAGGACTTGGGCTCCCCGAAGTGCAGGTAGTTGATGCTATAGAGGTCCATGTCCTCAGTGTGCCAGGCGAAGGTGGTCTTCCACATGCCGAAGTACAGGTACGGCGTGTTCACCCCCTCGATGGTGATGCCGCTGTCCCGCTCCACCGTGTCCAGGATGGTGTTCAGGTGACCGATGTTCCATTCGTTCACATCCTGCGGAAACCGGATCAGTAACCGAGTGTGTTGGTAATTAGCATGCTGAGCCATGGCCACTGGAACACACAGAACCCTGCCCTGCTCTGGTCCTCCAGGGTGATTGGAACACACACATGCATTACTCACTGGGTCATACAGCGTCCCGTTCACGTCTGCTCCATAAATTGGGGCGTTGAAGGTCAGATTCTTCCAGTACTTTCTCTCAAGCTCCTCAAAATCCACATAGCGCGGACTGCAGAACCTGCAGATGAGAGGGGAGCAGGAGAGCAGATGAGCATGACCACAGCAGATTCAGCTACTAGTGACCACAGCAGATTCAGCTACTAGTGAACACAGCAGATTCAGCTACTAGTGAACACAGCAGATTCAGCTACTAGTGACCACAGCAGATTCAGCTACTAGTGACCACAGCAGATTCAGCTACTAGTGAACACAGCAGATTCAGCTACTAGTGAACACAGCAGATTCAGCTACTAGTGACCACAGCAGATTCAGCTACTAGTGACCACAGCAGATTCAGCTACTAGTGACCACAGCAGATTCAGCTACTAGTGACCACAGCAGATTCAGCTACTAGTGAACACAGCAGATTCAGCTACTAGTGACCACAGCAGATTCAGCTACTAGTGAACACAGCAGATTCAGCTACTAGTGAACACAGCAGATTCAGCTACTAGTGACCACAGCAGATTCAGCTACTATTGAACACAGCAGATTCAGCTACTAGTGAACACAGCAGATTCAGCTACTATTGAACACAGCAGATTCAGCTACTAGTGACCACAGCAGATTCAGCTACTATTGAACACAGCAGATTCAGCTACTAGTGAACACAGCAGATTCAGCTACTAGTGAACACGGCAGATTCAGCTACTAGTGAACACGGCAGATTCAGCTACTAGTGACCACAGCAGATTCAGCTACTATTGAACACAGCAGATTCAGCTACTAGTGACCACAGCAGATTCAGCTACTAGTGAACACAGCAGATTCAGCTACTAGTGAACACAGCAGATTCAGCTACTAGTGAACACAGCAGATTCAGCTACTACAGCGGTGACAGGAACCCCAGCCGGTCATTACCAGTGGCACTGGAACAACATTAAAAGAGCCGGATTTTCAGACCCTGTGGACAGCCAGCTTTCGCCTCTTTGTCCAGGACACAGCAAAGAGCATTTCTGCCTGGTCTGGCCCAAAATGAAGCACTGCCCTCGGTGATGCTTAAACGTAAATATAATTTAAGGATTGTTTTCCTCATACTCTTTTTTTGTTGTACTCTCTTTGTCTCGACCCCCTGAAGCACAGACCTGCTGGTCACTTTCCTCAGTCTTCCATCTGACCTGTGCAAATATGAGGCAGTATGCTATGATACTGCAACCCTACAGCATGTAACAAGTGTGACTGACTGCCTTTGCAATACAGCACTTTCTTTTCTTTGTGTGAGATTATGGCAGTGAGAGTTGTGGTCTATCACCCAAAGCTGTCTGTACAGAAGCAGCACCGCCAGCATTCACATCTCTGCCTCTGTGGGGTGGCGCTCTCAGGCGAAGCTCACTTGTCGCTATTGGCGGTCTTGCGGAACTCTCGGACGGTCATGGGCTTCTTCTGGATGTTATACTGGGTGAAGAGGCCAGACTGCCCGGTCACCACCTGCTGGATGGGCGCCGGGATCACCAGGTCATCAATGTCATCATACGAGCCCCTCGGCTTCCAGTCTTTAGGGGGCACAATCTGCACATCACACAACAACAAAAAATATGAACCTATTTATGCCAACAATTTTACCACCTCTGTCTGACCGAAGTGCTTCACAACCTGCAAAACTCACCATAATAATACAAAAAAGAAGTCATCACTGATTCTAAGTGCTTCAAGTTTTGCCACACACGCAAGCACATGCGCACCAGGGTTGTTAGGTATACCGGTACTTTAACTGTATGATATCTCTATTTTGCAAATTTCGGTACATAAATTTAAATTGCATTCATGAAAAAAAACATTGCGTCATTGAGTAGTGTCACTTTAGGTATTCTGACTAATGCTCAGGCAGGCCTCGCTGCTGCCAGCCAATCAGAGGCGAGCTGGATTCCTCAGCAGAGTATCAGCGCGAGATGAGAGGAATTGAGAAGCCGAGACGCTCGTTGCTCCAGCTCCAGAGACACAGCGTTTGGTGGCGGACTTGATACTTTGTAAATTGTAATAGTTATAGTCCCGTTATTGGGTCCAAGGTTGGTGTGTGCGTGGAATTAAAACGTGAGTAGTGTCTATGTTCTGTTCTTATTTAAGTTTTCTTTCGTATAATTGGCAGCCATTGCTATTAAGCTATCGCTAGTGCGCTAATTAGGTTTACTTTAGCTCTTCATGTGTAAATAGTCGACAGTATAACTTGCATAACTCCTACAGGCATACAGTGTATGTGAGAATTTCCGTATTTGGCATCCTGCACGTTGTGTAATTTTCTTTGTTATATTATTCTGTTACAAACGTATTATTTCTGTTTCATATTACCTCGCTATAGCCCGACTAACTGAACGTAAGAGAGTGAGCTTCGCTAGCCAGCTGATAGCTAGCCACCGTCTAAAGTGTATTGTTGGTTGTTATTGATATTGTTCTTATTGTAAATATCATTGGTAATATTGTCAAAGAGGCAGCATTGCTTTTTGTTATTTTTTAGTTTCTCTATAAAAACCACACGCTTCTTGAAGTGATATGAAAAAGCGGCTCACGCGACGTTGTAAGGTTATTTCCTTAACATTTAACTATCTGATATAAAACTAGAGCGGCTGACGTCACTCAGCACTTAGAAAGCGCTTCTGTTCTGCCAAAAAGCAGCCGGTAGCAGCGCTTTGTAAAAAGTGGCCGCTTTCCATAGGATTCCATGTGAAACAGGCCGTTGCGGTTCGGGGAAAAACGCTACTTGTGAACATAGCCTAAGGTATTGGTTTGGTATTGATACCGAGGTACCAAACATGGTATTGCTACCGAAGTCAAAACTTTGGTATGGATCCAACACAAACGCACACACGTGCGCGTGCGCGCATGCACAAAGGAAAGGATATGTGGAATGAAGTGGTGGCAATCCAAATTTCTCATTTTATCTGGTATTGAAAGCAAATCTCGTAATTATTACCCAATTAATTAATTATGTGCTACGCGTCCTTTTCCAGAGAGGTGTTAGGCAAGTTACACTGTACATAATAACTATTAAACAGGACTACAGTGCACAAGCTCAAGCATACATCTGCATTAAAGTTATTAATAAGATACAATAATAATATAATTTCTGGTTCAAGGGACTTTAGGTTTGAAAAGATTGAGAGACATGCTCTCCACAAGTCAGTGTGTGTGTGCGCGCGCAGTGCGCACCATGCACAAACTAGGTAATCTGCGGCTGTATACCTTGGCCAGGCCGGCGCGGTGCGCTCCTTGCGACTCTATGTAGGCGATGTAGCGGCTGAAGTTCTTGAACTCCTCCCTGGTGGGGTAGAACGTCATAATGCTCCTGGAGCCAGGATTCTGGGATCCTGAGTCCAACGCCATTTCAACACAAGTGTGTATTCTTGAGACAGGGGAAATACAAAAACAAGCACGTTTGAAAATACAAATATATTCAGCTATACAACCAGCAGGAAAACCACAAGCAGTAAAAAAAAATCTGAATGTAAACAAGTCTAGTTTCATGGTTATTGTCAACGCATCCCATCATTATCGCCCTCTACTGTTGTAAAATAAGTTTACACCTTTTAGCAAATCCCTGTATGATCACAAATTACATTAAACCAACCGGAGACAATAACCCTGAACTGCTAGAGCCTTTTGTTCTCAGCAGCCATACAATTCAACTTCCTGATGTTTCGAAACCTCAAAAGTCGTGTAAAGGTGCTGCTAACCGCTCCGCACCAAGCGTGTGGTCACTAATTACTTGCAATGAGTATCGGACATTACAACAAAGCTAACTATCTACAGCAGAAAAAAGCGTAGCTATCCTAACGTTTTCCCTAAATTATATGGCTACTGACCTGTGCTGCACAATAGGCCACATAAATTATCACTAAAGATATTACCAGGCGAACTTAACTGACCCTTATTTCCAAGCGACCAAATGTTACAGCCCTCTTGTTACCTTAAAATGGAACGCTGATTTGCCCAACTGTAACGTTCTTATGATTGTGAAAATACCATCTTAACTAACGTTAGATACTTATAGTTATCTCGCTATCGTACTAGCTAGTGCAGGGAAAGCTAAGATTGGCGATTTGTTTTTGATAATTATTCTCAAATTCCCGTATTATATCGGAGTTCAACATTAGCTTCCTAACCGTGACCTGAATTATCCTGAAGTATCGTTTGGTATTACAGTTAGCTGTTAACATATATAAATTCAGCATTCTTTGTGCTAATTTACTTACATGCCATTCGTCACGAATATACGAGGAAAGCTGTCATTGAATTTCTCTATGTGCAAATGACCTTATATATCGCTATACTTGATTTACATTCATGAAAATGTGTTGTTTTGGTATGGTAACACGGGAACGGTCGCGACCAGTGACACAACCGCTAATGCCATGATTGTCCTTTATCTATTCTACGCTCTACGGTCATGTTCATGTTCATGCAACAACGGCCAGCCCACCGCCCAAGAGTACAGTGTGTGTCCAAACGTGAGGCGGATTCAACGCTTTTGATTGGCTGAGATTGCGTCCAGAGGGCCCTTTAACGTTGACAATTCTGCTAAGGTTAGCTAACCCTTGAATAAAACAAGCATAGACATGCATGAATATATCAATGATTTAAGCAGTTTTTATGCGTACGAGAAATGTTCCCGTTTCATTCCGAACCAAACCAAGGCTAAGACACGCTCTTAAATACAGGGAAATGGCAGAGTGAACAGTGGCGAGCAGGGCTATGCTAGCTAATAGCTAGCTGGCTACTCAGTTTATGATCCATTTTCAGCAGAGCATTAAAATGCAAAGTAATGCAATTCAGTTTCACAGACGTACATTTGTAGTTTTAAATGTCACGTTTTTACTCACCGATGTTGATAAAATTAGTGCAGACAGCCTCTTCGTTTCCTCAGCTTTCCTACAAGATATTACTTTAGATTTTTACTTCGATGAAGAAGAAACGTCCTCCATTGCTATGGACCTTGCACATGCGCAGTTCAGATTTGTTTACCATGGCTGAGTATGGCTTCCTTGGGCTCGATCTAACCCAATCAAACTGCTGTATTTTGACTGCCGCCCCGCCTTCTTGGGTCTACTTCATGAACAGAGTTCTTCTCGGTAGTGAGTAGAGCACAGGTGGAATTCACGTCCAGTCCCTGCCGCCTTGTGCTGGCAAGTGACTGGAGTATCTACGTGAAACATTATTTCTATGTAAAACGTCAACATCGACATATGAAAGTTACAATTTTGACATGCAAAGCTTTGCGATAAGATTGGTGTACATTTATGGGCGGAGTGACAAGCTCACTTTCGCTTCCGCGTCACGTGCGGTGTGAATGTAGCGTCGTGTCTACGTGCATGTATGCACATACAGTCTGGCAAAACCAAGCAGTACTGTAGCCATTTTGATTAAACAACAGTTTCTCCGTGATTGTTATCCAACACTTTTAACGTGTGACTGGAGTGGGCTGCCCCTCCCATGAGCCAGACAGTTCTATATAATAATAAAATAATCATTTTTGATTATATTTTATATATATATATATATATATATATATATATAACGAAACTATGTTTCGTTTTCATTGCTTTCATTTTATAAGGAAATGATGAGGTTTAATGAGTATTCAGTCAGAGCACAGTAAGATTCTTGTAATTTGCAGAGACGTCGGCCAAGAGCAGATGACTTGAAAACAAATCAGCAGTGATTGTTCTACATTCATAAATACTTGTTTTATATCCAAGTATCTATCTAGTCTTATTTTATCCTTACCATAAAGAAATCACACATCATCCGGTAGAATGTATTTGACAGAATTGGTAATTTATTCAATTTTAGCCATGGCTTTGTCTAATACATTCACCACCAAGGGTAGAAGCGGTTACTGTCCTCAAAGCTGTCTTGTGCGTAAGACCTCTACTGCCCCCCTGTGGCAAAGTTTAAGAATCATACAATACTGTAAATGGGTAGGCCTACATCTAAAAATGGTGATAAAACGATTTAATGGGAGATTGTAACTGCCTGGTGGCAAGGCAGATCTACTGGTGGGGAAGGAAAGATGTAGAGTCAAACTTTCAGCGCTCAGTTCTGATGAGATTTTATTGAAAGCATCTCAAACACAGTGAGCTCGGGGTTTCCATGCCCTATCTCACACAATGAAAACAGCAAATTGCAGATTGTATTTAACATTTTTCATCTAAAGGAGTCAACTGAATGAAAGTGTATTCTGTGTACTGCTGAAGTGTAGTTACAGAAAAATAAGCTTTGAATTCCTGCAACGCCAAAAAACAGTAATTAAAGATGTAAATGACATGCCACAGCTGTTCCCCAGACTAATCTAACTACAAGCATTGCATGGGCCTCTGCCTGTTTCTTAATAGGTTCAGGATGCAGCAGATTTTAATTGAGAAGTCTTCCGGGGGCAAGACCCAAATGAGAATCTCTGTAATTGCAACAGATTATATCTGGGCGCAAAGCCAGTCCCTGGGTCACACTGTAATGCCATCATCTTGTAAGGCGATGGAGCGGAATAAACACATTAAAAATGGAAACCGCCTTTGGAGTCCAGTACTAATGCAGCAATAAATAAATAAATAAAACTGTTTAAAAAAATACTAAAACATCTTGAATGATGGAAGTCTGACCTGAGGCAATTAAGAAGGAAAATCCATCAATGTTTGTTTTTCTCACCTCCACTTCTCTTTTCAGCATCGTCATAAGCATCTGTATATGTTATTCCATTAAATTTATAATACTGTGGTGTAAAAACCCACACCCATGAAACGGGAGGGAATAGCTGTACACTGCATCAGTGTTTGGTTGCTCCATACTGGCATGCACAAAGTTCATTGCACACAAATGTATACTTGGCATTTGTAGCTGTGAGGCATTATTGATGAAATGTACTTTGATTGAATTATAAACTGAACATGACATTTTGAGAATGGAAAAAACTTTTTCAAACTGTTGAACACTAACACCATGCATGCTATAATTGGAAGAACAGGGCAACCTTTTGAAAAGACACCAGGACCCTCAGGAGAGCAGGACCCTCTGGAGAGCAAGTTTTCGAAGCGGGAGATGGCTGGGAATGGATGGCTGGCAAACATTCAGAGACATCACCTTTGATTTGCCCTCTGAAGTTCTCAGCTGACGGGGCTGGACTGAAAGTCCCCGTTTTTCAGCCAGAGGTAAATCTCGAGTTTTAATAATTACAGTGCCTCTATCAGTCAGAATCAGCAGATTCACAATGACAGCAGTCTGGACAGAGACAACAGCACACACTTCATCTCTGGTCAAAACAGCTATGTGACTGGATGCATTAAGTCTGTATTTTGAAGATTTGGCTGAACACCAAATCCAGTATTGAAGATCCCTCTGAAAATTGAATTTCCAGGCATTTTATAAATGCAAACACCATATGCAGAGTTTGAGTATGGATTTTATGTTTTATATTATTATATATTATATTATTATGTATTATAAATGAAACTACACTTCTGTGACTGTAACTGTCATTTCATTGTGATAGTGTGTGGACATGGGGCTGTGTGAAATGTGATGTATACAGTTAAGGTCAAAATTATTAGCCCCCCTTATGAAATCAAATAAAACCTTATCCTTCCAATGACATGGGCCATAACCTTAAGTGTTTATAGTTTGTGTGTGTCCGCAAGAACAAAGACAACATCTGCATAAGGTCAAGTGAACATTTTTATTGGTTTGCTGAACTGAAACAAGAAAAAAGCAAAAAATGCAATGGTCAAAATTATTAGCCCTCTGACAACTAATAGTCAATAGTGTAGCCTTTCTGATCCAAAACTGACAACAACCTCTTCTGGTAGTTTCTAACTAAGTTGGCACATGTCTCCTGAGGGATTTTAGCCCATTCTTCCTTGGCAAATTGTTCAAGATCATGCAAATTGCTTGGTCTCCGAGCATGGACCCGAACCTTGAGCTCCCTCCACAGATTCTCGATAGGATTGAGATCAGGGCTCTCAGAGGGCCACTCCAGAACCTTGATTTTGGTGTCTTTCAGAAAGTTTTTGATGAACTTTGATGTAAGCTTTGGGTCATTGTCTTGTTTGAATACCCAGCGACAACCTCACCCTAGACTGGCTGCAGATGTCTTGATGTTAGCCTTCAAAATACCCACATAATCCTCTTTTTTCATGGTCCCATGCACCCAAACAAGGTTTCCTGTCCCTGAAGCAGCAAAACAGCCCCACAGCATTATGTTGCCACCACCGTACTTAGGGTTGAAGGCCTTGCCCTTCCTTCGCCAAACAAAAGCAGCATCCATATGCCCAAACAGCTGAAGTTTGGTTTCATCAGACCAAAGGACAGACTCCCAAAACTCACCCTTATGCTTCAGATTGTCTCTGTCAAAATTCAGTCGGGCTTTAATGTGCCGCTGTGAGAACAATGGGGTTTTTCTTGCACAATGACCACAAAGTCCACCACGATGAAGAACCCTCACAACAGCTTTGCATGAAACATGAAGTCCAAAGGAAGCCAGTTCAGCAACAATCATCTTTGCAGAGGTCTGGGGATTCTTGTTGACATCTCTGATTATATTTTGCTGCAAAGTTTTAGAAATCTTGCGTTTTCTACCTTGTTTTTAACATACTTTGTGTCTTTGTGCTTTGGAATGATGCAACGCACAGCTGTTCTAGAAACCATGAAACGCTTGGAAATGGCGGTATATCCTATCCCCTTGAAGATGAAGATCCACTATCTTCTGTCTGAGGTCCAGACTGATTTCTTTACTTTTTGGCATGATGATATTGCTTCTTACGAAGATTATAGAGCAACCCTGGAGTATCCCTTTCATTCAAGTGGTCAAGTGATACTAACTCTGCTTCTTGAAGTCAGGTAAATAAGGTTCAATGCTAATTGATTGCTCAGGTATGTTTTCAAACCTAATTGACTGCTCAGGTGTGGTTTCAAACCCAGTTAATTTGTTTTGAAAGCACAAAATCACATGGGGGCTAATAATTTTGACCATTGCATTTTTTGCTTTTTTCTTGTTTCAGCGCAGCAAACCAATAAAAATGTTCATTTGACCTTATGCAGATGTTGTCTTTGTTCTTGCAGACACACACAAGCTATAAACACTTAAGGTTATGGCCCATGTCATTGGAAGGATAAGGTTTTATTTGATTTCATAAGGGGGGCTAATAATTTTGACCTTAACTGTACATGTCTCCCTGTGTCACATGGAAATATAAATTCTTCCTGTATTTTTTGACTAATTCTACTACGAGTCATGTCTACTGTCTGTCCTGGCCCCCCGGTGGTGGAATGATCTTCCCGTGGAGGTCAGAACAGCAGAGACATTGGCCACCTTCAAGCGCAGACTGAAGACTCACCTCTTCAGGCTGCACCTCTCCCCTCCCCTCCCCTCCCTTGCTCTTTGTAATGTGTCTTTTCCTATTTGCTCTTATCTGTGATTGTTTTTTAACTAGGCTGTTTAGTAAGTCTGTAGTCTCTAGGGGAGTCCTGATCTATTCGATCACCTTGGCACTTGGGATTTTCCCCTCTCTAGGTTTATCATTGCACTTTTTGTACTGTTCTAATGCACTTATATGCTCTGGATAAGAGCGTCTAACAAATGCCCGTAATGTAATGTACTGTAATACTACTATAATATTGATTATACTGATCAATATTGCCACATGATCATTACGTAGTGCCTGTTTTTTTTTTTTTTTTTTTATAAGAAAAACCAGGGATCATGTTTAACTGGTTTAAATAGAGTTGAGATTTTGTCCCAGTTTTCTGTTTTGGAACCAAGGGCGTTTGTGCTTTTACATTTGTCTTAATAAACCATGGGCAATTACATTTAGTTTCAGAACAGACTCTCCAAATGTGACCAGTCTGAAAAAGCCTTGAAGGTGCTGCTTTATGGCCATGTTTACTCTGTCCGTTTCACAGACTGACACCCTGAGCTAAAAGGCAGCACTGACCCTTGCCAGCAGGACTATTGAGAGACACTCTATGAGAGAGACCCAGGCTGCAGGGGCCCAGCGGTTCATGTGAGGGGCACACTGGCAGGTACATGCAGGCACCCGCCCCACACCATCTGACCAGCTGGCCCGTAGCAGCGGCACAGCCACAGGATCACATGGGCCTCTCCTCCAGGCTGGAGCACATGGGCAGATGGGCAGTGAACTGAAGGAAAGATGTGGGTCACAGCCCAGCAGGGCAGGGACGGACAGGACACAAGAGCTGTACAAAACCCAATTATCAACTTTATTAACATCAAGGAGTTTTTTTCTGACATGTTTTTTTCTTTGTCTTTTTATTAACAAATAGAAAACAGACTGTGTATACAACAGATTGAACCCCTACAGCACTATGCATACTCAAGGTAAAAATGAACGCATCACAGACCCCCCATTTCCCCTGCTCTGGGGTTTCTGGGCCGTGGAGGAGACCCATTTGGAGCTGGCATATCCCCTGTGGTCGGCCTTGTGCTGCCTCGTCCCAGGTAGGGGCCTCGTCCCGGTTAGGGGCCCCCCCTGCAGGGCGCCAGTGGGTGCCATGATAATACAGTAGTTATAACTTTGAACCATTAATACATATTCAATGACAAGTCTTTTCTTCTTGGTTTATCCCCATGTTGGTTTGTCAAGAAAATCCAGGATTATTTGTGGATTATTTAACAATAGTTGATGCTGTCGTGGAGAAGCAACAAAATGTATATATGTATATATATTTATATATTTATAAAAATAATAGCAGGCCAGTCCAAGGGACAAAACAAAAAAGAATTCTTTGACTCCCTGGACAATGGTTGTCACTGTACAGATGTGGATTGGGGTCTTGGTTGTGTCGATATGTTTTCTCCCAGTCCACAGACTTGGTACTCGGTGATCAGATAAGAACCAGGGTGGTTTCGCCAAAGATTTTGCTCAACGTGTATCAGTGTCTTTGAGCAACAAGTTTTTCTTTTTCTGAAATCATAGTTAACATAGCTATTGAGAACAAAGCTATAATCTGTACACGGCTGTTTTCATATCTTTAGTTTAATCACTTTTCCGTACTTAATGGGTTTATATAGTACCTCTAACTCTGGCATATATTTTCATGTATTTTCTAAAATCATGTCCTTTTTTTTTATAGAGAACCAGGAAGTGAAAAGGCCTATGACAGTTATCCCCATTCCACTGGATAAGTCTGAGCAGACACATGAAACATACGACAGAAAATGATAAAATCATGGTGAAAAATAAAACTGACAGCAGCTGCGAGAACACCAGTTCTCTAGTATTAGTATCTAGGGACATGTTAAAAACACATGTCCCTTGTGCTAAAAACAAATAACATACAAAAAAATCAAAAATGAAAAAAATTACAGAAAATGTACAGACCCATTTTCCAGGCTGTTAAGACTAAAAAAAGTTAAATGATTACAAAAATTCTAAATAATATCTTAATAATGGTAATAATAATAAGAATAATAATGATAATGGTAAAAAAGCTGATAATATTTTAGTGCTACCAGTAGCATACAACAGCTGGGGAGGGACACTGTATGCTGTGTACAAAACAAGGATGCCATGGAAATCGGTTGCATTGTGTCTGTGTGAGAGTACCTGTGTGTATGTATACCTATGTGTATGTGCGTTTGTGTGTATGCGTGTGTGGGTGTCTGTGTGTGCAGTGTGAATGTGTATATATGTGTGTGTGTGTGTAGTGTGTGTATGTGTGTGCGCTGTGGGGGCAGGGTGGGGTTTAAAGCGATCTCGATGTCCCTGTCCAGGTTGGACTCGTGTGACTGAAGGCAGGCAGCCACTCCACCCCCGGGTCTGGCAGCTGTGTGGGCGTGGCTCAGAAGGAACACTTGGCACTCCTGACAGGTGTGGTTGCCGGGCGGGGCCAGGAGTGGTTACGTTGCATAGTGATCAAAGCTCCCCAGGTACTCCAGCGCCGCCCTGTAGCACAGCTGATACTGGTCCTGGGAGACAGCAGGGGAAGCAGTGTCACCCCTAACTCTGAACAGCACACCTCTGCCCTCTACAGGGTCACCTGCTTCCCCATTTCACCCAAACTCACACCCACAGAACCTGCACAACATGCATTGATGATAGCTTTCTTTGTGCTATATGCTTTGTTCATGAGATTTGTTTATGCTAAATAAAGGGCTGAGAACTGCAAATGCTACATGATTTTGATTCATTTTGGATCAGTGACCAAGTCTCCTGATTGTAAATGATGTTAAGATAATAACGTAGCTACGTGTGGTGACACTACCCCAATCACTGATGGATTACCATAGAGATGTGACCCATTTCTGATGTGCTCCAGTTTAGGATGGAAGTCTTAGATAAAAAAGTGTAGATGCAATAAAAACCGTTCCATGCTATATTTGAACTAAGTATTTCTAAAATACAGAGGATCTATATATCAGGATGCCTATTTTCTACTTGCACAGGGTAGGTCAAACGTACGCTTCCCCACCCCACAGGGCCCTGCTCACACACCTCTGTCTGCACCATGGCTGGCCGCTGGGTGCGCAGCGTCTTGACGGTCTGGAAGAGATCGACCACACCCTCGTACCTCATCCTCTCCAGTACGATACTGAGAGTGATGAAGACTCCTGTACGGCCAACACCAGCACTGCAGGAGGAGAGCAGCAAATACACATTTACTACGTGTAAGTATTTATTGCATGTATTTATTACATGTATGAGATTGGGCTCAATTTAAAGTGCTAACATGCCTTACACTAATGCTAACACATACAGGTCTGTAACTGTGGCTGGTCATTTTATTTCAGAACTATTCAGCACCAATTTCAAACATGAAGGATGTGACAGTTTCAATAGTTACATGTCTGCAATGGTCACAACTTGTTTTGAGTAATGGCCAGAATGAGCCTTACCTGCAGTGTACAGTGATTGGTCCGTCTTGTCCAAACTGCTCCTTGGTTTTGTGCACTTGACCAATGAAATCAATGAATCCCTCCCCAGTTTTTGGCACTCCCTGCTCAGGCCAATCGGTGAACTGGAATTGGCGGATGGTCCTGGACTGGCCGTCCTGTGGAACCAATGACAGCGACCGTTACCGTCCTACTCAATCACTCACAAAAAGAGTCGGGCTTGAATGTGACTGAGAAATGAACCCCTGCCTGCTGTCACACTGTGGAACCTTTTTAGTTGCTGTTATTTCTGACACCAGCCAGCAGTGCTGAGTCTTTCTGCTCTATTTTCTGCTTTTCATTCTCTGTGCACTGTAAGGTTACAGATACACAAAACAGCCAAGAGCACAGTCTGAAGGAGGGGAAATGTCAGTGTGATATTTTCCTGAGGATCAAGCAAAACATGAAAGAGAGGGAAGAATCCGTTTCTGAAGCAGCAGCAGCTGAATTTAAATGTTATTCTCATCAAATTCAGAGACAAAAACTAACCACCTGTTCAGAAAGTGTGTGTGAAAGACCTGGCAGCTGGATTACTCCATCAGGCCTGACAGGAGAGGGCTCCTTCAGGAAGCCAATGAGCTACGGAGGGCGCTGAGTGGGGTGAGTGTTATATGTGTGGAGTGAGGCATGGAGCAAACAACAGTGGCTAAGATTGAGGGCAGGAACAGGAAGTGCAGGGAGTGGGGGGTGTGTGTGGCAGAGACACATCGGGAACACACACACACACATACTCTCACATGCACAGCACACACACACATACATACACACACATACTCTCTTACATGCACAGCACACACACATGCATACACACACATACTCTCACATGCACAGCACACACACACATGCATACACACACATACTCTCTTACATGCACAGCACACACACATACATACACACACATACTCTCTTACATGCACAGCACACACACATGCATACACACACATACTCTCACATGCACAGCACACACACACATGCATACACACACATACTCTCACATGCACAGCACACACACACACGCATACACACACATACTCTCACATGCACAGCACACACATACATACACACACATTCTCTCACATGCGCAGCGCACACACACACACATATTCTCTCACATGCACAGCACACACACACATGCATACACACATATTCTCTCACATGCACAGCGCACACACACACGCATACACACACATACTCTCACATGCACAGCACACACACATGCATACACACACACACATACTCTCACATGCACAGAACACACACATGCATACACACACATTCTCTCACATACTCTCTCAAATACACAGCACACACACACACGCATACACACACATACTCTCTCACATGCACAGCACACATACACACACACACATATTCTCTCACATGCACAGCACACACACACATGCATACACACATATTCTCTCACATGCACAGCACACACACACACGCATACACACATACTCTCACATGCACAGCACACACACACGCGCATACACACACATACTCTCTCACATGCACAGCACACACACACATACATACACATACTCTCTTACATGCACAGCACACACACATGCATACACACACATACTCTCTCAAATGCACAGCACACACACACACACGCATACACACACATACTCTCTCACATGCACAGCACACATACACACACACACATATTCTCTCACATGCACAGCACACACACACATGCATACACACATATTCTCTCACATGCACAGCGCACACACACACGCATACACACACATACTCTCACATGCACACACACACGCGCATACACACACACTCTCTCACATGCACAGCACACACACACATGCATACACACACATACTCTCTTACATGCACAGAACACACACATGCATACACACACATACTCTCTCAAATGCACAGCACACACACACACGCATACACACACATACTCTCTCACATGCACAGCACACATACACACACACATATTCTCTCACATGCACAGCACACACACACATGCATACACACATATTCTCTCACATGCACAGCGCACACACACACGCATACACACATACTCTCACATGCACACACACACACGCGCATACACACATACTCTCTCACATGCACAGAACACACACATGCATACACACACACACACACATACTCTCACATGCACAGAACACACACATGCATACACACACATACTCTCACATGCACAGCACACACACACACATATACATACACACACATACTCTCTTACATGCACAGCACACACACACATGCATACACACACATACTCTCTCACATGCACAGCACACACACACGCATACACACACATACTCTGTCAAATGCACAGCACACACACACACGCATACACACACATACTCTCTCACATGCACAGCGCACACATACACACACACACATATTCTCTCACATGCACAGCACACACACACATGCATACACACATATTCTCTCACATGCACAGCGCACACACACGCATACACACACATACTCTCACATGCACAGCACACACATGCATACACACACATACTCTCTCACATGCACAGCACACACACACATGCATACACACACATACTCTCTCACATGCACAGCGCACACACACACACACATACACACACATACTCTCACATGCACAGCATACACACATACTCTCTCAAATGCACAGCACACACACACATGCATACACACACATACTCTCTTACATGCACAGAACACACACATGCATACACACACACACACATACTCTCACATGCACAGAACACACACATGCATACGCACACACACATACATACACACACATACTCTCTTACATGCACAGCACACACACACATGCATACACACATATTCTCTCACATGCACAGCACACACACACACACGCATACACACACATACTCTCACATGCACACACACACGCGCATACACACACATACTCTCACATGCACAGCACACACACGCATACACACACATACTCTCTCACATGCACAGCGCACACACACACATACACACACATACTCTCACATGCACAGCGCACACACACATACTCTCTCACATGCACAGCACACACACACATGCATACACACACATACCCTCTTACATGCACAGAACACACACATGCATACACACACACACATACTCTCACATGCACAGAACACACACATGCATACGCACACATACTCTCTCACATGCACAGCACACACACATGCATACACTAATACTCTCATATGCACAGCACACACACACGCATACACACACATACTCTCACATGCACAGCACACACACATACATACACACACATACTCTCTTACATGCACAGCACACACACATGCATACACACACATACTCTCTTACATGCACAGCGCACACACACATGCATACACACACATACTCTCTCACATGCACAGCACACACACACACGCATACACACACATACTCTCTCAAATGCACAGCACACACACACGCATACACACACATACTCTCACATGCACAGCGCACACATACACACACACACACATATTCTCTCACATGCACAGCACACACACACATGCATACACACATATTCTCTCACATGCACAGCACACACACACACGCGCATACACACATACTCTCACATGCACAGCACACACACACGCATACACACACATACTCTCTCAAATGCACAGCGCACACACATACACACACATACTCTCACATGCACAGCACACACACATACACACATACTCTCTCACATGCACAGCACACACACACATGCATACACACACATACTCTCTTACATGCACAGAACACACACATGCATACACACACACACTCTCACATGCACAGAACACACACATGCATACGCACACATACTCTCTCACATGCACAGCACACACACACATACACATACATACTCTCTTACATGCACAGCACACACACATGCATACATACACACACATACTCTCACATGCACAGAACACGCACATGCATGCACACCCATACATACATACACACATACTCTCTTACATGCACAGAACACACACATGCATACACACACATACTCTCTTACAAGCACAGAACACACACATGCATACATACACACACATACTCTCTCACATGCACAGCACACACACATGCATGCATACATACACACACATACTCTCTTACATGCATAGAACACACACACACGCATACACACACATACTCTCACATGCACAGCACACACACGCATACACACACATACTCTCACATGCACAGCACACACACACATGCATACACACACATACTCTCTCACATGCACAGCACACACACATACACACATACTCTCTCACATGCACAGCACACACACACATGCATACACACACATACTCTCTTACATGCACAGAACACACACATGCATACACACACACACACACACTCTCACATGCACAGAACACACACATGCATACGCACACATACTCTCTCACATGCACAGCACACACACACATACATACACATACATACTCTCTCACATGCACAGCACACACACACACTGCAGAGCCGTCTATGCTGAGTAACATGGCTGCAGGCTGTTGTGTTTGTGGTGCAGAGGGATAGGAGCTGCTGTAGCCCCTACAGCCCTGATGCCTATTTTTAGAGGAGACACAGCTTCTCTGGGACTCCCCTCGCTCTCACACTTTAGACATGTTCCTCTACACACACTCGCACAGTATGCTCACACTGCAGGGCATATGCACCGACGTGGGTGCACATAACACAGGAAAACCTCTGCCTTCTCCAACTTAACCATAGTCCTCAGCACCAATGCATAAGTCATAGGCCCCATTTACATCCATTATTAAAATGCCACCATATCTGGAGCGCATGTGCATCAGACTTTATGAATGGAAAGAGAGATTAAATCTGGTTGTGTTACAAATGCACACAACATACATAAGCAGGAAACATCATGCGCCATGTAACACCTAATGTACCTCTATGAAACATCAGCATGGGTATAATATCTATCTGGATACAAACTGAATGAAGACACTGCAGTGAATGGGTGGTGTGAATGTGGCCGATGTGAATGTGGGGGTCTCTTTCTTTGCACCACTGCTTGCTAAAATGCTCAGCTGAGATGTGACCCCGGGTGCAGGAGAGAGAGAGAGAGAGAGGTGACCTACCCTGGCGTCTGTGACCTTGAACTCCCGTAGGATGTACTGGGGCATGTTGTACTCAGCCATGGGGTCCACCACAAAGTACTGGTAGCGGGCCGAGCGCTCAGCGGGCCAGTACTGATGGCACTTTTCCTGGGGAGGGAGAGGGGCGCAGGTCAGCATATGCTGCGTGCTTTGCCAGCCTGGGGGGCAGGGGACGGCCATCCTGCCAGAGCTCGCTGGTTTGGCACCAGTGGTCTGGGACAGGCAGCCATGGTTGTGGTTGTCATGTTTAATTCTTTAATACGAGGTAGCCAACCCTGGCCCCGGAGGGGGGCAATGGGGTCTACTGATTTTCACTGCAGCTCAGCACTTAATTGATCAATTATCACAGCTCATTACACAGTTAACTAGCCCAGCCTGGCTTCTGGAGGTCTGAACTGGTGGCTGGCTTTGGGGAGAGGCAGCGCTGCTCTCAGGCCCGTGACTCACCCGGCCCATCTCCCTCAGCTTGGTCAGCATCACCACGATGGTGGAGTTGTGCTCCCACAGCATCCTCCAAAAGTCCTCTGTGGTCTCAGCCAGCGGGCCCTGCGTGGCCAGGTATGCCTTCTGTTGCCTGTGGAGGACAGGGAGCACACACACTGAGGGGCTGGGAGCATACACACACACACACACACACACAGAGGCTGGGAGCACACACACACAGAGGGGCTGGGAGCACACACACACAGAGGGGCTGGGAGCACACACACACAGAGGGGCTGGGAGCACACACACACAGAGGGGCTGGGAGCACACACACACACACTGAGGGCCTGGGAGCATGCATACACACACACACGGAGGCGCTGGGAGCACACACACACACACACACAGAGGGACTGGGAGCACACACACACTGAGGCGCTGGGAGCGCACACCGCCTGCACACAAACAGCTGTGGCAGCAGCACAGCCAGGGCAACAGGAGCCACTTCCCTGTGTCTGACAGGAGAGGGCAGCAGAGTTCTGAGCAGAGTGAGCAAAAGAGTCAGAAATAGAAGAGAGCCAGAGGGGAGAACAAGAGGAAGAGAGGGAAAGACAGAGAGACACAGAGGAGAGAAGGAGAGGCCGAGAATGAGAAAGCAAGAGAGGAGGAAATGGGGGGGAGTGAGAGAGAGAGAAGCACAGGGAGTGGGAGAGTGAAGAAGAGAGCCTTAGAGAGAGATGGCAATGAGGAGAGAGAGAGACGCAGGCTGCCCTCTGCACTTGGCGCTATGGGCCCTGCTGCTGCACACTGTCATTCCTTCATGCCCTGTCCTCTGCCCACAGCCCTCTGGGGCTGACGGCCCCTGCAACACCCAGACATCAAGCAAAACTGTCCAGAGAGAGAAGCTGTACTTAATCAGGATGAGCCCCCTAGTGGCAGCAACAAGAACTGCCTCACCTGTAAAGATGGACTAACCCCTGACATCACATTCACCCCATTACAGCCTGAGTGTTCTCCAGACGTAATGCACCCTGTTAACAGGACTCATCTCCTTTCTCTGGAAATAATGCAGGAAACCTCCATTTGTGAAAATGGCAATTGTGCTGCCGAGAGCCATGGTTTCCTCTGTCAACAGGAAGGACATTCGAGAGCACAGTACCTGTGTACCGGCCCTGAAACACAGAAGGAGCAACACTCACAAAACACTTCATTAAAATCCTCCAAAAACCACAATGACAGTATTTACACTTCAGTCATGCAGAGCCACTCTCGGGTGGCCTTTGTTTGGTTTTAATACGATAAGCTATGCCATGACTGTTTGGAGCTATTGGTTCCATTCCAAGCCTGTGACATTTTGCACCGGTGTGTTCCAGCACCCAAATCCTCTGCAAACCGAAGGGGGCCCATCCTCATTTCCTCTTCTGGAGAGGTTTCATTAATGCACTGTGCACACAGAGCACACTCTCAGGAAAAGCTCCCCCTCACATGTGCTGCACAGGGTGCTGTACCTGTATCCGTCGATGCAGCTGGCGTTGATGTAGTCGGAGCCCTCCACGCCGCGGATGGGCTGCAGGCACACGCGGGTGGACTCGAAGGGCATGATGTTCACCAGCCGGTTCTTGAACTTGTTGCAGGGCAGGTTGGCACTGATGAATCTTGAGGTATGTGCTTTGGAGTTGGCCAGTCTCTGTGAGGGGGAAATCACAGGGTTTTTATGCAACACGCTGCCCTGCTGCCTCTCACTGCCTTTCATAACACTGATCTATGGAGGGGAGAGGGCAGAGAGCAAGAGAGAGAGGGATGTGTGTGTGCATCCATGAGTGTGTATGTGTGTGTGAGTATGTGTGTGTGTGTGTGTGAGTGTGTGTATGAGCGTGTATGTGTGTGTGAGTGTATGTGTGTGAGTGTGTGTCTGTGTGTGAGTGAGTGTGTGTGTGACTGTATGTGTGTGTATGAGTGAGTGTGTATCTGTGTGTGAGTGTGTGCGCGCGTGCGTTCGTGCATGTGTATGATTGAGTGTGAGTGAGTCTGTGTATGAGTGTATGTGTGAGTGAGTGTGTGTGTTTGTGTGAGTGAGTGTGTGTGTAGCTGTGTTTGAGGCTGCAGGTTTACATTTTTCATGTGTAGCCCCGCCGTGCACTGTGAACTTCAAATAACGATGCGCTCCCTCTCCCCCCAGCGCACCCCGGTGTAGCTCACCTACAGTACACACATGTCACACACCCATCCCCAGTGCCTCTGTCCTCCCAAACAAACAAACAATCAAACAGCACACACACCCGCCTGTGTGTCAGATATAACCAGACGCAGCTGCTCAGGTTCTTGGTCTCAGTACTGGGGTGCGGCCACGCTTGATGGACCCTAAAGTGATTTCTCTAAAGCGGCGCAGAGCAAGAGCACAAATATCACAACAGCATTCGCGGCCCGCCGGAATCAAAACCTCATTATTCCCGCTCCGGATTTACAATTATCCTCCTTGCACAACAAGTTTGATCCCCATAATTTGGGCCGACAAGCGTTATCCCTGAGGAAGAATCTGGCTACGGCAGGAGACGGCTGATCTGAGGTCAGTAGTGGGCGTGTTCATGGTCCGGATATGGATGGCAGGGCGGGTTAATCCAGTTCCCAGGGTGGCTGGGTGCGCTGGGGTGGAGTTATCTGCAGGGTCCTGTCAGACGGGCTGCTTGCTCTCTCCCTCTTTGAGCATAAGCCCGCATGGAGAAGCTCTTTATCTGCCTCTCTGTTTCAGGAGGGCACTCCACACTGCACAGAACTGTCCCATTTTCACCAGCATGATCGGCTCCAATAACAATACACACAGATTTTTTTTTGAGGTAAAATGCACACACTTTTAGAGCTTGTTATGCTGTGAAATGTTGCAGTGGGTCACAGTGGCTGACCATGCTTTTGGGATACTATTATAAATAAGGCTGCCCCCAACAAGCTCCACACCTGCTGCTGAAACTGCTCTACACATACCTGCTCTATCCATACCTGCTCTACACATACCTGCTCTATCCATACCTGCTCTACACATACCTGCTCTACACATACCTGCTCTACACATACCTGGCTATTGTTTCCTGGATTACCTATGAAGGGCCACATTAAGACACTTTAATATTAATCTGAACCATCATCTCATTCGCAATGATTTAAATCACTGTTCAGACCTTTATTAAAAACACTTCTCTGCAGTTCAGTGGCCTTTTCTGCATCTGTGATGCTGTTTATTTTATTCATTATTTTATCTGCGTGCAGTTGAGCCCTCAGAGATATGCTTTAAAACCTTTTATAAAAGTATTCTGGTGTACTCTGATGCTGCTTTCAGAGTTAATGAGTAAATTAAATTCTCAGTCTGCTGAGGCACCGGCCTGCGCAGCTGAAACAGCAGGACTCTGGACTGCAGAGGAACGCCAGGATAGGGGTGAGGTACTTGGGTACGCCATGGTCAGGCCAGATGAGTTAGTCAGTGCTGGTCTGTTGTAGACATGCCCTGATTGAGTTTGGTGCATGTGACCCAGCACAGGTGTGCCCTCACCTTGAACTCCAGCTCCATGGCGGTGACGGTCTCTCCTGGCGGCACCTGGGTGAGTTTCTGGATGTGGGCGTACAGGTTGCGGGCGGGGACCTCCGTGTTGCCGCAGGTGGCGGCCTCCAGCAGGGCCTCATGGATGAAGATATACTGGTCCTCTGTCTGCACCATGTAGTTGCGCTGGGCGCGCATGCAGGTCACATGACCATAGATGTCCACTGATTTCTCGTGCTTCATGCGCTCTAGCATGGCCTCAATCACGATGAGACAACCTGTCCTGCCTACGCCAGCACTGTATGAACACACAATCACAGAAACATTAATGAGAGAGGTTACTAAACCACACAAACACAAAACAAGTGCCTGCAGGAGGATAGCTGCTAGCGTAGCCTAGCGTAGGCCTGGGTTGTGGAGAGAGGCCCACCTGCAGTGCACCACCATGGGGCCGGCGTCTGGGGGGTTGCAGGCCTTGACTCTGCGGAGGAAGGCCAGGATGGGGGTGGGGTACTCTGGTACGCCGTGGTCAGGCCAGGCCATGAACTGGAACTGCCGCACTTCCCTCTTCTCACTGGAGCCGTTCTGCATAGGGACATCAAATCAAATCACATTTATCTGTACGGCATATTCTATACATACAGTCTACAGGGTTTACAACAGACCATGATATCCATGAAAGCAAGTCTATGGCAACAGTGGCAAGGAAAACAGACCATGATATCCATGAAAGCAAGTCTATGGCAACAGTCGCAAGGAAAATCTCCCCATGTGAAACTTGTAAGAAGAAACCTTTACAATAATACATTTCAAATGATTGCTAAAATAAATACAGTTTCTAAAATAAGTACAATGCAAATCAATTCAAATACTTAAAAAATGATGAAAAAAGAGAAATAAAATAGACAATAGAAAGCAACAAAAATCTTTGTAAAGCAAGTGTGTGAAAGTCTCGGAGTGACTATTCCTTTATTTTGTGTTTGGAGACAGCAGCAGTGGCACAGAAAGATAAGCAGGCATAGAGACACCGAGGTTATCTGCCAGGGTCAGTACCTTGTAGAGGGCGAACGTGCGGACGCTGTAGGTGGCCAGCTCCACCGTGTCCAGCATGGTCACCTGAATCATGCCGTAAGTCTCAGTGCCTCGAACAGGCCAGTACTGGTCACATTTCACCTGTCAGACACAAGGTTACCAGTGAATGCACTTACAAACGTCAACACCTGCACTTTTAAAAGTGGAATTTAAACATACTTTTTATGCACCTTATCTCAAAGTGACTGATGAAAATGTGTGTGTGTGTGTGTGTGTGTGAACTTGTGTGAGAGTGCATGTGCTTCTGTGTGAATGTGTGTGTGGTGTATATGTGGGTTTGTGTGTGTATGAGCGTGGAGTATGTATGTGTGTGTGAGTGTGTGCTGGTGTATATGTGGGTTTGTGTGTGTATGAGCGTGGAGTATGTATGTGTGTGTGTGTGTGTGGTTTATATGTGGGTTTGTGTGTGTATGAGCGGGGAGTATGTATGTGTGTGTGTGTGCGTGGTGTATATGTGGGTTTGTGTGTGTATGAGTGTGGAGTATGTATGTGTGTGTGAGTGTGTGTGTGGTGTATATGTGGGTTTGTGTGTGTATGAGCGGGGAGTATGTATGTGTGTGTGTGTGCGTGGTGTATATGTGGGTTTGTGTGTGTATGAGTGTGGAGTATGTGTGTGAGTGTGTGTGTGTGGTGTATATGTGGGTTTGTGTGTGTATGAGCGTGGAGTATGTATGTATGTGTGTGGGGGTCAGTGCAGAATGGTGATGTAACAGACAGGGCGGGGCTCTCCCTCAGCACAGGCTATCCCATCAGCCTCAGAGCCAGGAGTCACACATCCCTCATCAAACAGTCAGTCACCTCTCTTACACAGTTTCAGAATTTTCCACAGCGAGTTTCGCCAGTTAGCACCCTGCTGCCATGCCTGAGCTAGGCTGTGCTGAGCGTTCATGAGGCCGGTGAAGGGGAAAGATACTGCACTAACTCAAGCCCAAGCAGACCGATGGTTCTGGAGGATGTGGCAGCCGAGCGCAATGCACACGCTGACATTTAAAACCCCCTTCCACTCCGGCGCTTTGTTGTGGAACGCAGTGGCATTTTCACACTCTGCTTTCTCTCCCCCTGCTCCTTGGCGCAGTACTTCCTGTGTGGTGTTCGGCAGGGGTCAGAAAGGTCAGAGTCTTTATTGGCTCCACGATGGGAAGGACGGTGCGGGGGGTCAGGCAGGGAGAGAGGCGCTGACGCAGGAGCGAGGGTGACGTCAGCAGGAGGTCAGACAGATGATCCTGGATGAAGGCACTGCGTACCTCCTCTCCGTCCGTGGGGAGAGAGAGATGTGAGCCGCTGGACTGACCTGGTGGACCCCGTTCCAGTAATCAAAGGAGCCGAAAGTACGGGTGTGCGGCGGCCGAGTGGGCTGACATTACCGTGCGTCGCTGCAAATCCCAGGGTGTCTGGAACCTCCTTGAGAACAGGTGAAAGTTCCCGCATGATTCCTTTCTACATCCCAGTGGTGCAAGGGCCCCCTTTGGGTTTCTGCTCCCTCTGGTGAACCGGGGGCCAGAGGGCTCAGGTTTTTAATCAAGCAGCCTCGTTCTGCTGTGGGGAGCCCTTGCCTCCTCTTGTTTGGGTTAATGGTGTCAGAGTGGGATGGCATGTTCAGACGCACAGAGTAGGAAAGCAGACAGTCTGAGCCCTGCAGTTCAAGCTCCTATAGCGGCTCTTCCACTGCAGTTAGGCCTCATTATCACACATGATTGGGTGCAGTCTGTCTCAGCTGATCTGGTGGCTGTTATCACATCCCTCTGTCCCTTTCTTTTTGTTTCGTAAGAACCAATTTCTGCCATGACAGTGTGTCTAAGAGTCTGAATGTGTAACTCCTGCTCCTGCGGTGTGTTTGTGTGTGTGTGTCTGTGTGAGAGTGTGTGTGTGAGTGAGTGTGTGAGAGTGTGTGTGTGAGAGAGAGTGTGTGTGTGTGTGAGTCTGTATGTGTGTGTGTTCATCTCCACTCACCCTGGACTTCTCCTCCAGCCTGGTCATCATGGCGATGGTATTGGCCCTCTGCTCCCACACCATCCTCCAGAAATCGCTGAAGGTCTCGGGCAGAGGGCCCTGCGTGGCGATGTAGGCGTTCTGCTTCCTGTACCCGTCGATGTAGTTGGCATTAATGTAATCACTGCCTGGCACAGCTGGAAAAGGGGCACACAGTCACACATATGAGGCTGAAACACACTGCAAGCTACCCGAGACTATCTTCACCACAGTTCCACAAAGGTAGTCTAACTGCATGTAATTACTTGCTTATTCAGATAACAGCAGCATTGTAGACAAAAACAAAGAAATTATCATGCAAGTACAAAGATCTCAGTCACACTAGATAATTCTCTACGGTAATCCTGAATGAGAGTAGCCTGTAACTCTGTGTTGTCTTTGGTCTGTAAATGTCTGTGATCTGTAACAGTGTGTTCGCTGCTGGTCTGGTCTGTCACTTGGTGTGGTCAGTATCAGAGAGAGGGCTGCAGGGCTAAAGTCCTGGCCTCTGGAGCGATAAGGGTTATTCTGGCTGACCACTCACCGTCGACAGAGGTGAGGATGACCCGTGAGTGGTCGTAGGCGATAACGTTTGCATAGCGGTTCTTTGGTTTGTTGACCTCCAGGTTGGAGTTCTCCCAGGTGAACTGCTGACCAGGGTCGATGGACTGCAGGAGAGGTGGATAAATAAAGATATGGAGGGAGAGGGAAAGAGAAAGAGAGAAAGGCAAAAAAAAGAGCGGGGGGTTAGAGAATACAGGCTTTGCACAGTCCACTTTGCTTTGATGTGAAGAAGCCGTTGAAACAGGCCTGGATGAGAGCCAGAGACCCGCACCAAAGTGGATCATACATGGACCGCTATGCGCCCCAGTGACACCCATTCACCTGGGAAACCTCTGATCCCTGCACAAAGCCAAAAGGTTCAGTATCACACATGTGCATCACTCTATAAAAATAACTCAAATATATGTGGAATAACACAGGATTGAAATGACTGTGAGCTGCAGTCTGCATTTTTTCAGTCGTTTGGAGTGCTGCTGGCTGGCAGGAGGCCAGGCTGCCGGTGTGTGTGAGCTGTTCCCACAATAGCAACGCCGCCGGGGGAAAGCAACAGCTTGGAAAGATCAGGAGACAAGCAAGGAGGATTTAAAGACAAGACAGTCCCTGCACCGTGCCTCTCTGAATGGTATCTCTTCTGCCACCTTCAGGACAGCCTCTGCTCTCCAACATGACTGCACAAGGGTCAGCCCCACAGAGGAAACCCTAACCCTGTCAGTTTACTCTTCACTTCCCTCCCAGCTCTATCAAGGAGAGGAGCATTAAAAGCAGTGTGCTTTAAAAGATAATCTCCTATCTGCACCACCAGTGCACACTATAATGACAAAGTGTCACGCTCCCAGAAAGACAGCCTCTTCACCTGTTTAAGCAGTAGTGGTCACACCTGGAGCTGCTCTCAGAGGGGGAGAGATGATCAGGTGGTGTGCAGGTGCATACGCCTGGAATGAAGTGTGGGATGCGATTTCAGGTGTTTTCATGGCTTTAAATATTGCTTTGCTTGGGAGGGAACAGGGGAGGCTCTGAAACCCGCTGTGGGCTGGTAACTCTGAGATTTCCGTTTTGGCTCCCAGGTGCAGTATTACCCTTGAGGAAATGGGAAACCGCAATCACACTTCATATTTAAAGCCAATCACTGCAGTTTTTTGGCAATGAGGTGGGATTTACAGCAAGTACGTAACTCCAGCGTTCAGCTGCTAACACAGCTGCCTTGCCCACAGCATTATGTGGACTGCCAGAAATGTCTGAGACACTCCAGAATGACTGATACAGGCAGAAGGGTAGGGTCTCAGTAGATATGTGAGCGGACGTAGGCTGCCAAAGCATCATTGGGAGTTACTGAGCAAGGTTACGCCACGGTTTTCTCAAAGAAACAGAAAATGCTCCTCAGCATGTCTTCAAAGACTGAATATAGTATGTACATGTGAGTTAGTCTGTAAATGTCTAAAGTGAGCGGGCCTGTTCTCTAGCTGTCTCACATCAGTGCGCTTTCAGGTGCCCAAGAAGAAAAGTGCTTTTAATGAACGTTATTTCTGGGGCTGACGCGATTTCACCTGCTTCAGATGACATTCAGACACCTACTTTTTCTCTAGCTCTCGTTCCTGTATTTCTTTCTCTGTCGACAGCGACACGCTGACGGGAGTGAAAGACGGGTCCTGTGCAGAGCAGCTGGTTAATAGATTTGCATGATGCCTGGCTGACATGCACTCCTGCGCAGAGTTAAGAGGCTGAGCTTTCACTGAGCGAATGCTTACTGCCGTGCGACTGTCTGCAAGAGAGCTCAGCCAATCCCATTACATGTGTCACAACGTGTGTGTGCTTGAAAGTGTGTGTGAGTGTGTGAGAGTGTGTGTGCATCCTAGTGTCAGTATGTGCAAATGTATGTGTGTGTTTGTGTAAAGGTGCATGCTTAAGTATGAGTGTGTGTAATTGTGTTAGTGTGTTTGTGTCAGTGTGTGAGAGTGTGTGTGTGAGTGTGTGTTCTAGTGTGAGAGTGTGATAGTGTGTGTTTGTGTCAGTGTGTGAGAGTGTGTGTGTGAGTGTGTGTTCTACGGTGAGAGTGTGGTAGTGTGTGTTTGTGTCAGTGTGTGAGAGTGGTAGTGTGTGTTTGTGTCAGTGTGTGAGAGTGTGGTAGTGTGCATTTGTGTCAGTGTGTGAGAGTGTGCGTTTGTGTCAGTGTGTGAGTGTGTGTGTGTGAGTGTGTTCTCGTGTGAGAGTGTGGGAGTGTGCGTTTGTGTCAGTGTGTGAGAGTGGTAGTGTGCATTTGTGTCAGTGTGTGAGAGTGTGTGTTTGTGTCAGTGTGTGAGAGTGTGTGTGTGAGTGTGTTCTCGTGTGAGAGGGTGGTAGTGTGTGTTTGTGTCAGTGTGTGAGAGTGTGGTAGTGTGCGTTTGTGTCAGTGTGTGAGAGTGTGGGAGTGTGCGTTTGTGTCAGTGTGTGTGTGAGTGTGTGTTCTCGTGTGAGAGTGTGGTAGTGTGTGTTTGTGTCAGTGTGTGAGAGTGTGGTAGTGTGCGTTTGTGTCAGTGTGTGGTAGTGTGCGTTTGTGTCAGTGTGTGAGAGTGTGTGTTCTCGTGTGAGAGTGTGGTAGTGTGTGTTTGTGTCAGTGTGTGAGAGTGTGGTAGTGTGCGTTTGTGTCAGTGTGTGAGAGTGTGGGAGTGTGCGTTTGTGTCAGTGTGTGAGAGTGTGTGTGTGAGTGTGTGTTCTCGTGTGAGAGTATGGTAGTGTGCATTTGTGTCAGTGTGTGGTAGTGTGCGTTTGTGTCAGTGTGTGAAAGTGTGCGTTTGTGTCAGTGTGTGACAGCGTGCGTTTGTGTCAGTGTGTGAGAGTGTGTGTGTGAGTGTGTGTGGGCAGCCTGGCTGTAAAAGCAGGGGTTTTATATTGGCGGAGTGTCCTAACAGAGGCAGAGCTGAAAGCAGCCTCACTGCTCTGTCAGCCATCCCTCAGTATGCGTGTATAAAACGAAACACATGCTCATAATGTCACAGCACACAGGGCACACACAGACGGGGGGATGGAGGCTCTATATTCCTCCCTGTGGTCCCTTCATCCACAGCCCATAACCATGCAGGCGCGCTCAAACTAAGATGGATGCCGTACTAGATAATGCATCATGTATGAGCGTCCTGCTTTCACATTTACATGTATTAAAAAGCCATTTTAAAATTCTGTCTGTGTCACAGATATTACATTTTTATGCCATTTTTGGAGCGCACAGAACCACGTAGCTCACACGTGCTGTAAATGGAAAAAACCCAGACAGATCCATCATGGTTCAAGGAAAACATAAGACTTTTCAAGTTTGCGTCAAGGAGCAATTTTTCATCATTTAACTTGTGTGCCTGGGCTGGGGCGGTTATTAACACAGTGTGTGCGGTTCATATATCTGACACAGAGCCGATGATTCTGCATGCGTTTACAACACAGCCATTATGTATTCCATAATCTGACATCTGCCTTCAGTGACTGCCACATTCAAGCCTTTTCCACAAAGAGGTTGCTAGTTTGAATCCAGACTCATTTTCACTCTTCTAATTGACCTGAATTTGGTAACTGTGCTGCTGTATAAATTTATGGTGTGGAGCTGAATCAAGGGTGCCTGAAAAGCCAATGAAGTCTCTTATTATATGAGTAATAAAGCAGAATTATATCACTTATATCAGAAGATTGTATGTATGTCATTGATCATTTAGATCATTATGTCTTCATAATCCCTTTTGTACCCTTACTGCATATTTATCGTCTTTGCTGCAGGTATAATTATTTGCACTTTATGGCCTTACTTTGTTTTGTTTTTATTGCAGATACATAAATACTTCATTTTTTGTGATTTAAGTGGTTTTCATCCTTTTAAAAAATACATTCCACATCGTCTTTGGTTGGCTTGGAAGTTAGTGTTTTTTATCCTCACAGTTAGGGGCCAGCACTGATGCCGCTCTCTCACTGCTGGATCCTGCATCACATGACCTGACCCATGTTTCTGCATTGATTACCATCGATTAGCGCCCCTCTCCCATCTCACTCCTCTGCCCGTCCGCTGCGCGACTGCGCGTCTTTCCCCACCATCTCCAGCATTCAGTACTGAGCTAAAAAACTGAGGCAATCTGTGTGTGATAAATGTCAAATATCAATTTAAGCCAGAACGAGACATGAGGTCGTTACAGGGTGTCGGGCTCTCTTGCACCTTACATCAAGACTCCTTGTACAATTTTGCTGTGACATCGAGCTTTTCCTTCAGCGCAAAACAGTTTTTCAGTCTCCTGTGGCCAGCAGGCTTCACAGAGAGGAGTGGGAAATAGCAAAACAACAGTAAAACCCTACTCTTCTCATTTTGCATTGATACAATGGCCAAAAAAAAAAAACTCAGAGAAAACGACAGAGGGTGCTGAAATAGCACTTCAGCTGCAGGGATTATCAGGATAGAATATATGATGAAAGCCAGGTGCTGTCAATTTGAACGAGGAGTGCAAGTTTTTGAAATGTTGTGTGTAAAAAATAAAAAAAGTGATAGCTTTGCAGGCTCAAATTAACCGTGGATGTGTGAGACGGTGGGGGAGGAGGCACAAACAACACAACGACAGGAAAGGCTTAAAAAGCCCTAATGCTTTTCCTAACACTGCTGGTACTGACATGCCAAGCCTGGAAGCAGCCCGAACTGATGGTAATGAAAGGCTGGGGAAGGTGGACTGTGTGTCCCATTTAATAGGCTGTTTAGCCGTGCTGCTGCACCTGCAGAATGAGAAATACTGATCATTACTAAGCATTCCTGCTCTATACGCCAGCCTGACACTGCAGCAGCCCCTGATGCTCTTACCACAATCCTGTTTACTGTGTCTCACACCCATTCCCACCGCAAACGTGCGTGCGTGTGTGAGAGTGTGATTGATTGTGTGTGTGTCTGTGAGTGTGTGTGCGTGTGTGTATGAGTGAGTGTGTGTGATTGTGTGTGTGTGAGAGTGAGTGATTTTGTGTGTGTGTGAGTGAGTGTGTGATTGTGTCTGTGGGTATGTGAGTGTGTGTGAGTGAGTGAGTCTGGGCGCTTGTGTATGTGTGTGTGTGTGTGTGCGCGCGTGGGGGAGGAGCAGAGTAAACAAACAGCACTATAAGAACAGAGCTGAAAGGCATGTTTTCCATAGTTTCTCCACAGTATTTCAATCGGTGATAAGAGAAGGAATATGGTCCATTTTCTCAGAAGGCTACTCTGTGAATCGCTGTTATTATACGGTTAATGAGCTGGAGGGCTTGAATTCACTGCTGAGGAAATCACCCACCAGAGCAGGCCCACAGAAGGGGGATGTCATCTTTCAATCTGTGGGCATGCGGCCAGAGCCCCAGCATCTACAGATGGGTTACACACGCCACACCATGGCCACAGCATTCACAGCATTTATGCTAAAGCATGCGCCACAGCATTCACAGCGTTTATGCTAAAGCATGCGCCACAACATTCACAGCGTTTATGCTAAAGCATGCGCCACAGCATTCACAGCGTTTATGCTAAAGCATGCGCCACAGCATTCACAGCGTTTATGCTAAAGCATGCGCCACAGCAATCACAGAGTTTATGCTAAAGCATGCGCCACAGCATTCACAGCGTTTATGCTAAAGCATGCGCCACAGCAATCACAGAGTTTATGCTAAAGCATGTGCCACAGCATTCACAGCGTTTATGCTAAAGCATGCGCCACAGCATTCACAGCGTTTATCTGTCTATGCTAGTGGTTTTCTTTGCTGCAAATGAAAAACACTCGTCACATAGATGCAGTCACTGAATTTCTTTTGCCAGTTGCCACTGGACATCACAAGAGTCAGGAAGGTATTTTTGGTACAGCGTGAATATGACTGCAGGTCACATGTACAGTGTGCCCACACACACACACACATACTCGAGCGCTCATGCACACACACATTTGTACTGTATACATATAAACTGTACAGGCTGTAACGGTCTGTGTAAAATGCTATATCAGTTGCTGCCTTGTTTATCAGAACGTGAGCCATTGAAATGTGAAGGTTTTCATTTCAACCCATTGAAATACTTTGATGGTCAGCCGAATGAAGCACATACTTAACACAGTGACACATAAGCACACACTGACGCACACTCGCACACACCAGCACACAGCCCCCACCCCCCACTTCCTCCTGTCGCACAGTATGCTGGGAGCTGCAGGGAGCCCCATGCGTGTGGCTCTGTAGTGGGATGAGCGTGTGAATCAGTGAGGGCTGACAGTCAGTCAGGCCGAAAGGCAGAGAGACAGTGGGGGCTGTCCTTCCTGGCCGTCAGAGTGCTTCCCTGATACAGTCCGCAGGGGCAACACAGCAGGGGCTATTTAGGGCACCTGTCTGGGGCTCCTCTGTCTCTGGACATGTTTGTGACAGAGGGGCCGCTGGCATATAGGCAAATAAGCACACAGAACAACACCACTATTAAAGAAAACAATCTGACAGCCGACTGTATAAATCCAGCTGAACAGGTCAGTGCTGGCTGTATTCAGGGGACAGATGGTTTGAAGTGCACCTCCATCTTGTGAGGGCCTGATTAACGCTTTCAGCCTCCCAGATCGCACATTATATTCCTAGCAGTTAAATACAAGCATGTGAGCACTGTTGTAAAATCTGTCACACAGAATAGGGGCCAATAGCCACTTAAGAAACATATGGCCCTCTCATGGGCCCTGTGTGTGTGTATGTGTGTGTGAGTGAGAAACACTCCCTTCAGATGGAGTGACTTACATCAGACCCAAATGGAAAGGACAGTACTGAGCACGCTCCGTAGCGTCCTGGTTCCTCTGACAGAGCCTGGGGAGGAGATGGTGACATCAACATCCCTACATTTTACACCTGACAGCGTCCGCAAAGCAATTACCGCCGCCTGATTAGCAGCGTATGGCGAGAGGGAGTCCGTCTGCCCTCAGCAGCTGGGCGGGAAACGGGACGGGGGTGTGGCGCTCTGTGGGCGTTGGGGGTGGGGCTGACGCTGAGGTTTACTGATAGATGGTGATGATTCGTCGCTACAGAGAGGGTGAAAGGGGGCGGAGGGGGGCAGTGGAGACCTGGTACAGAACAGACTGCAGCACTAACACCCAGGGCTGCCACTCACACAGGGAGAGTGATGCATTCTGGGACTCACAAGGCCTTTAAGGGCTGCTGACCTCAGCAATACAGCACATTCTGTGGTTTGAAAATAGTGTTACTCAATGATCATTTCTGAAAACAGCCATATCAGTGAAGGCATGAGAAGTATTCTGGCCTGTAGCCAATAAGTGAATTTTTGGATTTCCTCCAAAAACAATTTCCCATGTGCTGTGACACACTTTCTTCCATATATTGCAGATCTGACAATATCAGCAGTGCTCCCTGCTCTTAGTTTGCGTTTCATGGGTAGGCATATTCCTTAGAGTCACAAGCACGTCTGACTGGGAATCACTGCTCCAGCTGAGTGAGAGAGAGCCGAAGTTTTAGGAAGGGGGGTGCGGGGGGGTCGGACCGCAGCCTGGTGCAGACGGAAGCATGGCAGATGGTATCCACGGGCATGGGGTTAAGGTTTTGGTCAGCATGGGGGAGGGGGATAAGAGCGTCTGCTGCCAGCAGACCCAGCAAAAACCCGCTGCTGCTGGAGTTACAGATTCAACACGGCCTTTAAATTTGTCCTGTTCTGCACCAGGTCACTACGCGCTAGCGCCTCCAAACACTGCCAATTAGAGCAGCCCGGTGGGGCACAGATGGGTATGGTGTATGCGTGCATGTTTGTGTGTGCGTGTGTGTGTGTGTGTATGCGTGTGTGTGTGTTTAACAGTAGAGCTCAACAGAGCTGAGATTCCACCACAGTTTAACAGGGAAACACAGCTCCTACTGCAGGACCGGATCAGGCAACATTACAGAATATAACCTAACCAACTGTGGCTAACAGCTATAAAAGCATAATAAAGATGTATGAGATAAATAACCCTGGCGGGGAGGAGGAGAGCAATGAGCATGCTTATTTCACTATGATGGATTCAAACAAATACACACTCTCTTACACACACACACACTCACACACACTCTCTCTTACACACACACATACACACTCTCTCTTAAACACACACACACACACACACACTCTCTCTCACACACACACACACACACATACACACTCTCTCTTACACACACACACACACACTCTCTCTTAAACACACACACACACACACACACACGCTCTCTCTTAAACACACACACACACACATACACACTCTCTCTTAAACACACACACACACACTCTCTCTTACACACACACACACACACACACACAGCAGAAGTGGACGGCCACATGTTGTGCTATAATTAATGTGGCTTCCCCCTCCCTCTTCACTGCACAAACAGCAACCCTCTTGCTCCAGCCTGATCCCCCCGGAAATGTGCCACTTTAAATGCAAATTTCCTCCTTTTGTAGGGCATCAGCAGCGATAATCCCTGGCCAGTTTCACAGGGGGAGAGAGGGGAGGAATAACTCCCAGGGAATGGCAGGACCAATGCATACATTTACACAAAACGCTCATCAAACCTCGCCTCGTGACGGAGCGTCCCGTTAGACGCACACCGCTCAGTAATCCATCTTCCCTTTCCCTTTGTGTACTAAACAACTCAAAACACAAAGGAGGAATAAAGCAACAATCATAGCAAGATCAAGGTACGACACTTGCAGGATGCCCTAACACATAAGAATGCATAATGAAGTGACTCCCGCTGGAGAAGGGAAGACAGTGAAGAGACAGTGGGCTCTGCCACAAGCTCCTTCAAGGACGAAAGGTAAACCTTGAGCACCATCACCAGGCAAGCGTGGGCTTCCTCCACACTGGCAGAAATGGTGATATCTGTTATACAGGGAGGGATTAGTGGCTTTGGAGGGCTCTCTCATGAGGACTACGAGGCCTTTTCTGTTTGACTTTGTGTCTCACGCGCTGGTCGCCAGCTGCAGTGGAGAGAACGAGATAAAGACAGAGAGACGGGGGGAGAGAAACGCTCAAACCCCTCCTCTGTTTACCTTACCATACCATGAGGATGCATGTGCATGTTCGTGTGTGTGTTTTTATACATATAGTGTGTATGTGCATGTTAATGTGTGTCCCTGTGTTTATATATAGTGTGCATGTTAGTGTGTGTGTGTTTATATATAAAGTGTGTATGTGCATCTTAGTGTGTGTCCCTGTATTTATATATATATATATAGTGTGAATGTGCATGTTCGTGTGTGTGAGTGGGCATGTTAGTGTGTGTGTGTGGGCGTGCATATAAGTGTGTAATACTCTGAGTGTATGGCAGAAGGTGAGGTTCTGAAGCATCTCCATGTTGAATAGCGCTGTGCTGCTGCAGGTGAGGGTCTTTGGCACAGGTGGCAGGGCCAGGGGTCCAGGTGCTTCTGATTCAGTAATATGGCCACAGTAAACAGCCTGGGGCGGGCGGGCTCAGGCCCACTTAAAGTTCTCATTCATTCATTCATTCATTGTGGGGCGGCACTGTCCATAGGCTCCTTACCTCGTACTCCTGTGAGAAGCGAAGGCCATCGTTGGCCTTGAGTCGCTCGATGTGGTCGGCCAGGTCACACACCGAGATGGGCGGGTGCTCCCTCATGCCTGGGGGGTCAGAAAGGGCACTACGGTCAGACAGGCTTGCCGGAAGCATGGAGAGACAAGCCCAGAGCCCAGAGCACAGTGCACAGGGCCCAGAGCACAGAGCCCAGAGCACAGGGCCCAGAGCACAGAGCCCAGAGCACAGTGCACAGTGCACAGGGCCCAGAGCACAGGGCCCAAAGCACAGAGCACAGGGCCCAGAGCAAACTGACAGAAATGGGGCTGCCAGATACACAATGTGCGTGTGGGGGAAGCGCTGAGCTCAACAATGCATCGGAGAGAGAGAGAAAGAGGGGAAAAGAGGAGAGGAAGGGAGGAAGAGGGAGAGAGAAAGAATGAGGGGGGAGAGGTAGGGCAAGAGAAAAAAGGAGTCTGGATACAGAGTGAGAGAGGAAGAGAGAGAAAGAGAGAGAAACAGTGCTGATGCAGCCTGATGACATCATCATGCTGCACAGAGCGGGGCGGGTGTAGTGAGGCTGATGACATCATCATGCTGCGCGGAGCGGGTGTAGTGAGGCTGATGACATCATCATGCTGCGCGGGGCGGGGCGGGGCGGGCATAGTGAGGCTGATACTGTGTGCAGATGAGCATGCTCATAGCCAGCTCAGACCGACAGCTCCTGGAGCAGCACAGCAGGGAGAAGCACACCCCCAACACACACCCCCAAAACAGCAGTGCTCTGCTCAGCCCTCACTGCCTTACACTGGCTGCCAAAACTGTTTTGGGCTGGGGTGAGACGAACAAGCTGATTTCCTCCCTGCCTGGACCACAGAGTTTGATTCTGACTTCTGCACGCTCAGATACACAAATTCCCTCCTTTTACATTTTTCTGCTGTAGATTTACTGTCAGCATTTATTTGATGATTTATAACTAATTCCCGCCTCTGAACCCAGCAGGCTCTATACTTAAGTGGATTTCCAAATGCACCACATACATCCTGCTTCTCCATAGAGAGGGTCGCATGATAGACACTAAAGAGAGGATTAGACCACACACACACACACACACACACACACACACACACACACACACACACATACGCAAAGTCATCAACAGGAAGCACCAGCAGAGTCTGAAACCCGCACTGTCCAGGTCATAACTGCATGGCCTCCAGTCCCTGTGAGAGGGAAAGTGTCCCGGTGCCTCAGCAGCCTGGAAACCTGCAGATCCTCAGCTCTGTTCCATTGGGATGCCTGAGACCTGTCAAACCCACCCGGGTCCATCACTAAAACTACAACCCCTTGCAGGTCACACCGATCCCAGAGTTCCCCTGGAATGGATGAGCTTCGGGGCTTTGATTTTGGGGGCTCTTTTAGTAGGGAAAATAGTTGTGAGAGCCAGCCAATAGGAAACAGGAGGCTGAATGGATATGGGGCTCCAGAAATCATCAGACACCGTGCATTGGACTGGGAGTGGAAATGACCTTGCAAAGGGGAGGGAGAGAAGCAGGGGATGAGAGAGGAGAGAACTGGGGATTTGGGAGGCATGAGAAAAGACAGACGGACAGAGAGCCAAACATATAGACCAAATAAGACAGCAGGAATGGAAACTAACTTGGAGTGTTCGGGCAACTGGGGGCACTGGGACCTGCGAAGAAAAGATGGGGGGATAAAAGTGCTATCAGTAATCAGAGCTGAACACTGTGTGCACCCTGCTGGGCTGCATGTGCTGAACACTGTGTGCACCCGGCTGGGCTGCATGTGCTGAACACTGTGTGCACCCTGCTGGGCTGCATGTGCTGAACACTGTGTGCACCCTGCTGGGCTGCATGTGCTGAACACTGTGTGCACCCTGCTGGACTGCATGTGCTGAACACTGTGTGCACCCTGCTGGGCTGCATGTGCTGAACACTGTGTGCACCCTGCTGGGCTGCATGTGCTGAACCCTGTGTGCACCCTGCTGGGCTGCATGTGCTGAACCCTGTGTGCACCCTGCTGGGCTGCATGTGCTGAACACTGTGTGCACCCTGCTGGGCTGCATGTGCTGAACCCTGTGTGCACCCTGCTGGGCTGCATGTGCTGAACACTGTGTGCACCCTGCTGGGCTGCATGTGCTGAACCCTGTGTGCACCCTGCTGGGCTGCATGTGCTGAACACTGTGTGCACCCTGCTGGGCTGCATGTGCTGAACCCTGTGTGCACCCTGCTGGGCTGCATGTGCTGAACACTGTGTGCACCCTGCTGGGCTGCATGTGCTGAACCCTGTGTGCACCCTGCTGGGCTGCATGTGCTGAACACTGTGTGCACCCGGCTGGGCTGCATGTGCTGAACACTGTGTGCACCCTGCTGGGCTGCATGTGCTGAACACTGTGTGCACCCGGCTGGGCTGCATGTGCTGAACACTGTGTGCACCCTGCTGGGCTGCATGCGCTGAACACTGTGTGCACCCTGCTGGGCTGCATGTGCTGAACACTGTGTGCACCCTGCTGGGCTGCATGTGCTGAACACTGTGTGCACCCTGCTGGACTGCATGTGCTGAACACTGTGTGCACCCTGCTGGGCTGCATGTGCTGAACACTGTGTGCACCCTGCTCGGCTGCATGTGCTGAACACTGTGTGCACCCTGCTGGGCTGCATGTGATGAGGGAAACAGAGTAAGAAACAGAAAAAAACTGATGAAAGGTCTTGGGTGCAGGAGAAAGCAGGAAACAAAGAAGACGGTACAGTGTGGAGAGAGAGGGCTGAGAGGGAGGGTGCAGGAGGCTGTGTGTATATGTGTGAGGGAGAGAGGGGGAGAGTGGTGTGTTTGTGAAAGGGAGACAGAGAGAGTGTATGTGTGTGTTAGAGGGGGAAAGAGTATGAGCGTGTGTGAGTGTAAAAGAGAGGGCAAGTTTGTCTGCACATGTGTGTGTGCATGTGAGAGAGAAAGACAGAAAGACTGCGTGTGTGTGAGAAGCTCATAGCAAACTCATCTCATTGCTTCAGTATTTTGCATTGCTTTGCCTGAAATTTTGAATTACCATTTCTGTTCCTGTCTTGCTAGATTGTGTTTACTGGCTGTGCTAACTGCATCTGTGCATGAAAAATGCCTTGATTCTCACACTTCTCTGAATGCAGTATTTGTCAAACAGGCGCCATCTGGTGGTCATTCTGTTAGCAGTCAGCTCTTCAAAGACCAAAGTGCACAGAATTCAGCATGCCTTTCAAACCTTTTGGCAGACACTTACAAGATGTAAACACCTGAACAGCAAACACCTGTGTAAGGTTTAAGAATTCTTTGGGCCCTTTGTGTTGGCTCATTTTCCACAGGTGCCATTCTATGTGAATGATATATAAAATTCTAATTCCTCTATGAAGTTCAAAGGGATGTGTGAGGATTGTGGGAGAAGACTATCTTTGATTACAAAGATGCCTCACTCTGGATTAATAGTAAAGCAGCAGAGCTGACAGGTCACTCCCGTTGTGAAGAGGGAAAGTCTTGTGGGGCTTCGTGACCTTGGCCTGCCAGACGGGGTGATCGCTGGGGTGTGCTGGAAGTCAGGGTCTGACATTTTTGGTAGCTGGTACCCCTGTTTAATTCCTGGGGGGAATTAAAAACACCCCCTCACTGCTGGCAGGGCGCTGCAGGGGGAATGTGCACCCTGCCATGTTCTCCAGCCAATCCAAACCCGTTTGGCTGGATGTGTGAAACCCCCTGGCCTCTCTGCTGTGGAGATCTCCAGCCTGGGTGTGGGATTTTAGCAGGCCTGTTGTATTTCCTCCCCCCTCTCTGGGTAAAATTGCGCTGATGTCAGTTTGGAGGCAGGGCAGGAGAGTGCACCCTTGCTCTCTCTCTCTCTCTCACTTTATTTACTGCTCCTCTCACTGTGATTGCAGCACGCTCCCCAAATCGCTCCTGCGGCACAGCAATTTCCTCAGCAGCCAACTGAAGTCTGAGCTGGGTGGACTCTTTCCTGCGAGGCCCCACAGAGTCGAATCACGCAGCTGAAGTGGGCATTTACCCTGATGCCGACGTGTGGGGCTGGGCACCAGCCAGGCAGAGAGGGAGTGCTTTTCATAAGAGTATAAGAACACATAATGGCAAGACCTGGCCTTCCAGTCCAAGCAGACTCACCATTTACCTACAATCTGCAGAGTATTCAGCACTGCGCCAAGCTGTGAGCTGAACACACCAAGGGCCTCTGCCTCAGGTATGTGACCTGGGAGACTCTCCATGTGAAATCACAGGTCCTTATTGGGGAGTGAAAGGCAGAAGCCCACACCGAGAGAAGCGAGCACTGGTAGAGGACATGGGGGAAGGTACAGGCGTATGCAGTCAGTGACTCCACCTGTTTCTCTAACAGTGTAGGGGCGTATGGGCTGGGCGCAGTCAGTGACTCCACCTGTTTCTGTAACAGCGTAGAGGACTTGGGAGGGCATAGTGTGGTGTAGTGGGAAACTCTGACACAGAGAGTGAAGGAGTGAGAGATATATAGAGAGAGACGGGTTGGGGGTGAGAGTCCACAGGGCACTGCAGTCCACTGAGGGCAGTACCTGGGGTCTGGTAGTTGAGTCTCCTCATCTCCACGGGGTCAGAGGAGTTGGACAGCAGGGAGTCCTTAACACCACCTGAGTGGTCGTCCTTGGGCGAGGGGGAGGCCCGTTTCCTGTGGGGAGAGGAGCAGAGAGAGACTTCAGCCGCCATGAAGCAGAGCCAGGCCTGCTAACACTGTTCCTCATGCTGTGATTGCGCTAACACTGTTCCCCACGCTGTGATTGCGCAAACACTGTTCCCCACGCTGTGATCGCGCAAACACTGTTCCCCACACTGTGATTGCACTAACACTGTTCCCCACGCTGTGATTGCACTAACACTGTTCCCCACGCTGTGATCGCGCTAACACTGTTCCCCACACTGCTGTGACTGCACTAACACTGTTCCCCATGCTGTGATCACGCTAACACTGTTCCCCACACTCTGATCGCACTAACACTGTTCCCCACGCTGTGATTGCGCTAACACTGTTCCCCATGCTCTGATCGCACTAACACTGTTCCCCATGCTGTGATCGCGCAAACACTGTTCCCCACACTGTGATTGCGCTAACACTGTTCCCCACACTGTGATCATGCTAATACTGTTCCCCACGCTGCTGTGATCGCGCTAACACTGTTCCCCACGCTGCTGTGATCGCGCTAACACTGTTCTCCACGCTGTGATTGCGCTAACACTGTTCCCCTCGCTGCTGTGATTGCGCTAACACTGTTCCCCATGCTGTGATCACGCTAACACTGTTCCCCACACTCTGATCGCACTAACACTGTTCCCCACGCTGTGATTGCGCTAAGACTGTTCCCCATGCTCTGATCGCACTAACACTGTTCCCCATGCTGTGATCGCGCAAACACTGTTCCCCACACTGTGATTGCGCTAACACTGTTCCCCACGCTGTGATCATGCTAATACTGTTCCCCACGCTGCTGTGATCGCGCTAACACTGTTCCCCACGCTGCTGTGATCGCGCTAACACTGTTCTCCACGCTGTGATTGCGCTAACACTGTTCCCCTCGCTGCTGTGATTGCGCTAACACTGTTCCCCACACTTTGATTGCACTAACACTGTTCCCCACGCTGTGACTGCACTAACACTGTTCCCCACGCTGTGATTGCACTAACACTGTTCCCCACGCTGCTGTGATCACACTAACACTGTTCCCCACGCTGCTGTGATCGCACTAACACTGTTCCCCACGCTGCTGTAATCACACTAACACTTTTCCCCACGCTGCTGTGATCGCACTAACACTGTTCCCCAAGCTGCTGTGATCGCGCTAACACTGTTCCCCACGCTGCTGTGATCGCGCTAACACTGTTCCCCACGCTGCTATGATCGCACTAACACTGTTCCCCACGCTGCTATGATTGCACTAACACTGTTCCCCACACTATGATTGTGCTAACACTGTTCCCCACGCTGCTGTGATCACGCTAACACTGTTCCCTATGCTGCTGTAATCACACGAACACTGCACACCCCATAAACGCGAATGACAGGGACACATGGCTGCTGAGTGAGTCTGTGATGTAATCCACACTAAGACTGCACACCTGTGCTGAATGAGTCTGTGATGTAATCCACACTGAGACTGTGAGACTGCACACCTGGGCAGGTACAAAGCACTCTCCTGACAAAGGCTTAAGGTGGGGGGTTTATACAGCACTCTGGGTTCTCCCTACAGAACGTTATACTGGCATATGGTTATGCGTTCCTATGTGCTCTTTCCACAATCATGAAGTTAGCCACGTAAACTCATGAAAACAAACATATGAAAAGACGTGAAAACTGAAGTTAAATTTGCAGGTTTTAATACACTTTTCCTGCAGTGAAGCAGGTTCGGGTAATGCATGTGCAGTATTGCAAATGCAATTCCGCGTGGGGGGATTCCCCTGGTATGTTGAAGTTACGTCGTGTTTGCGTGCAGGGCCTTGTTCTGTCTGCATGTTAACGCAGACAGAGAGAGAGCGCGGTGCGGGGCACATCTGGCAACCCCACCCCCACAGACGGCAGCCGGCCCGCGGGCACCTCCATCAGAACCATTCTCTGAAATTTTGCATCATGCCACGCTCAATTAGCACGGGGTCTGGGGGTGCTTCGCAGACAGAAGGGTTCTGAGGGCGCTATGAGCTGCTGTCCCGCAGACAGACGCGGATCTGGATGCCCATTCTGGAGCGCACAGAGATCGGTCTCCCGTATCAACAGTGTGGCTGGGAGGCCTCACCGACGACCTGGCGTGTAATCTCTATCTGTCATCCCACACTTCATTCCTCTCCTTCACCCTCTACTGCACAGACAAGCCTCTTTAGGCCCACTCCCATGCACTAACAGCCAGAAAGCATCAATAGTGGGGGACAAATAGAGGTGCTGTGTGGAGGAAGAAGAAAAACAAGAGAACAAAGCTCATTGTTCATCTCACCTCTGTTACACACACACACACACACACACACACACACACAAAGCATTACATGGAAGGAAATCACAGCTTTGACATTCAAAACAGTTTTCGTTCAGTGTCGGCCTCCCTTCAGTTATTTGCAGAGGGTGGCTCATATGTGACCTCAAACTCTCAGATAGGATTACCTTGAAGAGGCAAGGTAGATCAAAACCCACATGACCCAGTGCTGAACTTGAAACTATTTTCTTTTTCTGGGGCAACTTTTAACTCCCATTTTGATTTCTTCACAATGCGTTAGCCCAGCCACTGCTTCCTTTCACTCTGCAACGCAGTAGCTCCAGCCAATTGCACTGTGACTGCGCAGGCAGTTTGCACGTGCCTGATTAGCCAGAGGAGGCAAGCAGTACAGCACAGTTTGTGGACTGCAGAGGTAGCAGTGGCTGTGTGTGGTTTACCATGGAGTATGGATAAAAATGAAATGGATTACACACCACTGATCACGAATGGGCATGCTAAACAGAGAAAAACTTAGGTAATAAAATGTGAAAATAAATGGGTTATTAGGGTTATTAGCCCCTGGAGTTGAGCACAGGGCCATGTTGCTGGATATAAAGCACCTACCTTTCCTGTTTGCTGGATCCACAGAAAGCAGACAGAGAGAGACAGAGAGAGAGAGATGATTAGAAGCAGAGTACCCATAAAGCCCTGCTGCAGAACCCTGGCTTGCTCTTCATTCACATTCACATGGTAGCATTTCACAAAATGGAGGCCTGGAGGAACGAGGCCTAGCGCAGGGCTGATCCCTGTGGCTCTTATCATTTGTAAGCAGGTTTCCCACGCTCCCTCTGACAGCACTGCTTACAGGGGTGGAGCCGAGGGGTGGGGCGGACGGGTGGAGCTGAGTGGTTGTAGCTGAGGGGTAGGGCGGACGGGTGGAGCTGAGGGGTGAGGCGGAAGGGTGGGGGAGCTTCTGCTACTCTGTGCTCAACTCCCAGTGGAAACCAGAAAAATACATAATACATAAATAAGGTGGTCCAATCAAGTTGCGATTTCCCGTTGAATGACAGCGATTCCCTTTTGCAAGGGGCTCATTTGGGCGCTAACAGTCCCTGTGCTATCGGGCAAAGGGACACCATTACAAGTTAACATTTTCAGCTTCGTTTTATTGTGACCAAACAATATAATTCAAAATTGCTGCTTTGGTGCTCAGTGTCTAATAAAGAAGAGATTGAAACTGACCATAGACACCGCAAAAATTAACCACACAGATCGACAGTATGGCATGCAATTTGAAAGTGAGGTTTAATATGTAAATTTGCTTTAATTACTTACTGAATGTGGTTTTGCACGCTGTCATCCATCAAGCTGAGAGCGTATTCACAGAGCAGAAATCATTAATGAGCGCAGACTGAGGGCCTAGCATCAAGCTGCACGTGGGGTCTGTGAAAACTCATAGTTCACAAACTTAGTGCTCATTTTCTGGAATCTTCTGGACCTGTTAGACACTGTTGTGAGGAGCAGTAGGGAGCTGTAGTTCAGGCTTCATTAAGTGAGCCTAGATTTCCTCACACGAGCAGAGCAGGAGCACTGAGGAAAAACACATGGATGAGATAACAGCGTCTGAGCTCCTTCCTGTAAAAGCCTGATCTCAGAGCTGCAAGGTTCGGCCCAAGTTTGGCCCTTCTGCTTGGTGGCGAAGTTTTAGTCTGATCTAAAGCAGGCCACTTGCCTAACGCATGGCTGCGGAGCTCCAAGGGTGTCTCAGAGCTGCAGTAAGCAAGTGGTCGCTGTGGTGACGGAAGAGGGAAGTCCCCACTGACGCTCTCTGTGCCGCGAGGCAGGAACTGTCGGCTTCGCTCAGCCACTCCAGCTGGAGGCAAGTTCTGGATGCGGCACCGAGCACACACTGTGCTTTAACCCATGCATCAAGATAATCTGCTCTGAAAGCTCAGTGGCTGAGCACTGGCCACTTCTGAGGGACCTGATGTCTGCCAGAAAAGAACCAAAAAAACAATCTTCGGCCATTTTGTCTACAGCATGGCACAATGCGCTTCAGAATGACTACCCATGGAAACCGAAACCAGACCATAACCACTGGCCTGAGAGACAGCATTACGGCCATAACACAACCAGACTGCTCACCCTGCCCATACGGACGCTTCTGGACTTTTAAACTCTGTGGTGGATCTGCTTTCAGCAAAGAGGGGAGAGAGATAATGTGCTTCCAAAGAGCAGATGCTCATTAATTTTGAAATGTTTTACCAATGTCTCATCCCAAACCAAACTTAATAGCCGAATAGAGGGAGGAGAAAGTACAGATGAAACTCATCTGAATCGTGATAACCAGCCCTTATATCTCTCTCGGCTATCGACGGGTCACCAGTTACATACTGCTTATGTTGCTGGAGGAACATAAAGTTAGCATATACTCAGCTCATGCACTTGCAGGTCCCTTACAGACCAGTAGTGGCCACCGGAGAGCAATAAGTCTAATGACATTTAAGCAGCGAGAATACCTCTGTGAGACTGAGCGAGAGAGAGAGACAGAGAGAGAGAGATGTATTTCATCTGTTTTACAGTGATTTGTTTTCCAAGGAGCAGATCATAACATCTGTAATGTCTCCCATGAGCTCCTTTCCTTCATTTTCTGACACTGAGGGTGAGTGCTGAGCTGGTGAGCAGAAGCTGAAATGGGAAAGGTAAGTGTTAGTGCTGGTCAGGATTACCTCTTGAAGAGCAGGATGGCGATGACGATGATGATGATGAGCACGACGGCCAGTACGGGTCCCATCACCCACAGCATCTCCGGCTCCTCCATGGACCTGGACATGTTGGGCAGCTCCACCTTGATGGGGTCTGAGTACGGGCTGGCTGCAAACGTCTTCTGCAGGGACACAGAGGGAGGCATAGGCTGGTTTCATTTTGTGTCCCTATTCTTCACACACTGCAAATGGCATAAGCCAAAACCAGTGCCTGCAGGGTACAGACAGGAGAGACAGAGTGGACCTGAGTCCATGGGCTAAGGAGGAGACTCATTACTGTGTGTGTGTCTGTCTCTGCTCACGTGCACACTTGGTTGCGCTGACTAGTTGACTAGTTTGCGCCTGTATGTGGGTGCATGTGTGTTTCAGAAAGAGAAAAAAAACACAGGAAGTGAAACTGTGAAATACTAATGCCTTTCTAGTATTATCAAAAAATTACACTCTTTCACAATCACACTCCAAAGTCAAGATGGATAATGGCCATTTGGAAGAGCTGTCTGATTTCCCCAACAACCTGCTGCTGCGATGAAACGCTCAAACTTTCATCCTTATGGTAATAGGAGCTGAATAATATATCACACTTCTATCTCAGTGATCTAGCACTGGTGCATTCACTTTCATCTTTCAGCAAACCAACAGCTACATCAAGGCCAGATATGGCCAGGCCTGGCTCTTTGAGCTGGGTTTCCTTCCATCCGAACGCTAGAGGAGGCCGGCTCATTGTGTGGACAGTCCCAGGAGCCAAGAGTAACTTCCAAATCTTCAAAGCATGGCGTTGCATGGCGGCAAACAGCCGTTACTGCCGAATACGGCCACCTAATCGCTTTAGTTTCAGCCCTCAGTAAGTGGCATGGAGAGAGGTGGAGAGACGGAGGCAGGGAAGCAGGGAGGGAGGGAGGGAGGGAGAGAAGGCCTCTGAGCCTGATAAATGGGTTCAGAAGAAAAAAAAATGATATCCTCTTCATTAGTGACCCTAGCGTGACAGAGCAGCGTGACAGAGTAGGTCCTGCTCGCAGGCCGTTAAATGAGATATCTCCTGAGCCGTCTTCACTTCAAACCCACGGCCTGCGGAGGGGTGGAACTGCGCCACCCCACAGGCGTGCGCAGGGACAGGGGGAGCTGGACCCCACCATTCTGAGTGTGTCTGTGAGGGTGTGCAGACTCCTCAAACAAACCCCCCTCCACCCCTGCCATACCCCACCTGAGACCTTCTCCCTATGGCCTCCAGCATTGCCAAGGGCCCCTCTCCCCACTGCCTCCCTATGATCTGCACCCTCAGCCTTACAGCTCCACTCCTCAGCACATTAACCAGTGAGATTGAGTGAGCTGTGAGGGAGCTCAGTGTGTGTGTGTGTGTGTGTCTGCATGTGTGTGTGTCTGTGTCTGTGTGCCTGCATGTGTATGTGTGTCTGCATGTGGGTGTGTCTGTGTGTTGTAGTGTGCTGTGTGGATATATATGTGTTGTGTGTGTTGTGCATAGGTGCAACAATCATTTTGTGTTTTGGATAATTGAGCTGTCTCTGTGGTCCAAGAAAAAAAAGTCTTGTTTATGTCTTGGGATTGATGTACAAATAACCTCACTTCACAAGCAGGATTTTTATTCCTTATTCAATTCCATTAGCTATTATAAGAGCAATTAAAAAGCTGTTTAAAATCTCCCATAGTGAACAGCTGCGGAAGGTGAGCATGTATCACACTTTTCATCCTGATGTGTCTGGTGGGCGCAGCTCGATTCCAGCTACATCTCACACAGTTAATATGGAACAATTAGCGCCATTTCATTCACCACAAATAACTAAGTCAGTGGCACTCCTGTGCGGCCACTCACAAGCTCAACCGGCTTGGCATATATCTGCTGTCTTTCTGCCCTCTACACACTGAGCTGGCTGTGGGCCTGTATGGTTATCACACAAGCCACACCTCTTTTCACATAAGCCAAACCCTATTTTACTCTACAGCTGGTGTGAAAAGGTTTCCCCCTCCTGAGCAGAGACATATAAAAGCAATCTCTTGTAAAATGGGTCCTCTTTATGATAACTACCTGCACACACGTCTGATCTGCCTACCATCTCCACAGGGGTGCAAACACAATCTGAATCTCATGAAAGCAGCACATTTTCCCCAGTGTAAAAGAGCCCTTTATCTGGGCATTATCACCTTTACTTTTGCTTTTGGAGTTAAAAGGCTGGCAGTGTGTTGAAGATATTAAAATGTGTTCCATTTCCAAATTCCAGTGAAAGACTGGGAGGGGAATGAAACAAACTTTTGATAGGTAGAGGTGGGGTGGGTGGGGCTTATTATATCCCACCCCCTGCTTCTCCAGCAGGCCAGCCTGTCCCCTGTTCCAGCTCAGCCTTGCGCACACAGAGCATGGGGAACTTGGTCCCTCTGTGAGAAAATGGCTGCAGTCAGGCCTCTCTGACAGTGCAGTGCCCAGGCAAAAACCAAAAAAGCACCTCTAAAAATTAATGGGGTACAACTGGGCGATCAATCTGAATGGCTACCTGATGGAAACCACCAGAGCAGAGCCTAAAGCAGTCCCCGTCCCTGTGTGGACTGACAGTACAGCACTGCAGCTGGGAGTGAGGGGGGACTGTGGGATGGAGAGAGACAGAAGGAGAGAAATTGAGAGTAAGACAGAAGCAAAGATGATTCAGACCAAGAAAATGAGCAAGAGTATTATCTGCCTTAGGCAATGTAAAAGGCAGACACACACCCCGCGCAAGAGTATTATCTGCCTTAGGCAATGTAAAAGGCAGACACACACCCCGTGCAAGAGTATTATCTGCCTTAGGCAATGTAAAAGGCAGACACACACCCCGCGCAAGAGTATTATCTGCCTTAGGCAATGTAAAAGGCAGACACACACCCCGCGCAAGAGTCACCTAGGAGAGCGCACACACACACGCAGACACACACCCCGTGCAAGAGTCACCTAGGAGAGCGCACACACACACACACGCAGACACACACCCCGCGCAAGAGTCACCTAGGAGAGCGCACACACACACACACACACACGCAGACACACACCCCGTGCAAGAGTCACCTAGGAGAGTGCACACACACACACACACATGCAGACACATACACACACACACGCAGACACATACACACACACACACACACACACGCAGACACACATACGCACACACACAACACATACACACATGCACACACACACACACACACACATGCAGACACATAAACACACACACACGCAGACACACATACGCACACACACAACACATACACACATGCAGACACACACACACACACACACACCCCGTGCAAGAGTCACCTAGGAGAGCGCACACACGCACACACACACACACACACACGCAGACACATACACACACAGACACACATACGCACACACACAACACATACACACATGCAGACACACACACGCTCTGTTCACTAGTGGCCTTACTCATTTTCCTCTGTAAGAAGTGTTAACAGTCAGGAGGGGCTGGGAGCGTAGCTAAATAAACAGACAGAATAGATGGAAATGCAGCTCTCTCTCCGGACACTGAGACCTTAACAGCTGCGCACATCTCTGCAGCTGCATGGCTCTGACTGCGCCAGCTCTCCTGTTTTATCTGCAGCAGGCAGGGACAGAGCCGCAGGGCTGGGGTGAGTCTGTAAACTGAGCCTGCCGTCCCTGCCTCTCTCTCTCACTCACTCTCCACATCCCTTCTTCCTTCTCCTTCCCTCTCCTCCTGCTCCCTCTCTCTTCCCCTCCTTCTCCCTTACTCTCTCTCCTCCAAATGATCACGCTGTTTACATTCCCTCCTCCTTTATCTGCCAGTGAACATGAAACTGCTTTTGCTTTTTCAGCTCTCTCTGAGAGGGGCCCCTGCTCTCTCACTCTGTGAGAATTGCCTGTTTCTGCTGCATTTTCATAAGCAATGAAAATATCAATTAATATCAAACTGTCCCCCCTGCTTGCTCTGGGAGAGGGGCACTGCCACCCCCTAGAGAAACTGGGGAGAAGCCCCCCGCTCTTTGAAGTGTGCAGCCAGGGGGCCAGGCAGAGAGGCAGGATTAATGCAGGGCTTTGGGGACGGTCCCGCCCAGGGCCCCCTGGGAGACGTGTCTCCTCAGCCCTCTGCCCCTGTGGGATGGGCCTACTTAAACCATTGAGACCAATTCTCCAGGTTTCACAAAACCAAATTACAGAGCAGTGAGTAACTGCTGGAGTCTGTTAAGAGGCTGGTAAATTTGTCACAGTGTTGGGAGAGGAGGTGCTGGAGCTTAGAGGTGGGGAGCGTGCGTTCCACCTGGAGGTCAGGCTGTGTTATCTCCCTCGTGTCGCCCAGCATGGCCCAGGGATTACGGTGTGCTCGCTCGTTTATTAGATGATTTGGCCAGTGGGGCCATGCAAAATGTCATGTCATCTCTAATTTCCGCAGCCGAGCGAAAGAAAGATTTCTCCTTGCTGCTCATCCAAGGCCGTCCCCACTCAAACACACCATCTGGGCACAGCCACGGGATTGGCTGGAGCCACATAGTGCGCACAGTCACTGATCTGGGATCAGCTTCAGCAGTCAGTAAAAAAAAAAAAAAAATATTCACAGGGATGCCAATCTACACCATAATGGAGTGACAAGTCTTTAGCTTGTTGCCAGTATGGAATAGCAAGACATCAGCTATGAGTGAAGGGAATTTTTAAGTGATCTTTGGCCTCTTCATGAAGCCATTTTGGACAGAGACAGGCCTGGTCTGTAAAGCTGTAAATTCTGAAATGGTTAGCTAACATTGTGGAAAAAGTGCATCTATACCCTCAGTGGCTCTGTGGTGCTTTCAGACTTCAGTCAGACAGCGGTGGAAACTCCAGCAAAGAGTTTCTCGAGCATGCTGTAGCTCTCAAGCGCCTGGGAATATTTAGCTTTAATTGAGCATCTTGGCATGTGCAGGTGCAAGTTCAGTTCCCTGGTGGGGCACTACAGTTACACCATTGAGTGAGGTACTTCACCTGAATTGCTTCAGTAAAACATTCAGCTGTGTAAGTGGATAGAAAATATAAAGCTGTGCAAGTTTTATGTGTAAAATGACAAGTGAAAGTAATGTTGTATAACATGATGTAATGTACTGAGAATGCAGCGTGACATAAGTATAAAGCGGGGTCAGCATTTGGGGTGGATGCAGACGGGTGTGGTCAGTGAGGAGGCTGGCGGGGCACAGACCTGCTTCTCTCCGCTGGTGGCTGAGTCCTGGTCTTTCAGAGCAGCTAGCACAAAACACAGGTATTGCTGCTGGCCCGGCAGGGGCTTGTTGTAGAAGCCATCGTACTTCTTCTCGTCGCCCAGGGTGAAGGTTTCGGGCAGAGAGGTCAGCCTGGCAGCGATGTAGGGCTTCAGGGCCTCAGTCTGCCGCCGACGCCTGCGTCGACGCAGCTCGGGCTGGCCGCTGGCCTCCAGGAGCTAACAGAGCAGAGCAGAGTGTGGGGTTAAGCTAATGCACACACACGGTTACACAAGCAGAGCAGAGTGTGGGGTTAGGCTAATGCACCCACACGGTTACACAAGCAGAGCAGAGTGTGGGGTTAGGCAAATGCACACACACGGTTACACACGCAGAGCAGAGTGTGGGGTTAGGCTAATGCACCCACACGGTTACACAAGCAGAGCAGAGTGTGGGGTTAGGCTAATGCACCCACACGGTTACACAAGCAGAGCAGAGTGTGGGGTTAGGCTAATGCACACACACAGTTACACAAGCAGAGCAGAGTGTGGGGTTAGGCTAATGCACACACACACGGTTACACAAGCAGAGCAGAGTGTGGGGTTAGGCTAATGCACCCACACGGTTACACAAGCAGAGCAGAGTGTGGGGTTAGGCTAATGCACACACACGGTTACACAAGCAGAGCAGAGTGTGGGGTTAGGCTAATGAACACACACAGTTACACAAGCAGAGCAGAGTGTGGGGTTAGGCTAATGCACCCACACGGTTACACAAGCAGAGCAGAGTGTGGGGTTAGGCTAATGCACACACACGGTTACACACGCAGAGCAGAGTGTGGGGTTAGGCTAATGCACCCACACGGTTACACAAGCAGAGCAGAGTGTGGGGTTAGGCTAATGCACCCACACGGTTACACAAGCAGAGCAGAGTGTGGGGTTAGGCTAATGCACACACACAGTTACACAAGCAGAGCAGAGTGTGGGGTTAGGCTAATGCACACACACACGGTTACACAAGCAGAGCAGAGTGTGGGGTTAGGCTAATGCACCCACACGGTTACACAAGCAGAGCAGAGTGTGGGGTTAGGCTAATGCACCCACATGGTTACACAAGCAGAGCAGAGTGTGGGGTTAGGCTAATGCACACACACAGTTACACAAGCAGAGCAGAGTGTGGGGTTAGGCTAATGCACACACACACGGTTACACAAGCAGAGCAGAGTGTGGGGATAGGCTAATGCACACAAGCAGAGCAGAGTGTGGGGTTAGGCTAATGCACACACACAGTTACACAAGAGCAGAGTGTGGGGTTAGGCTAATGCACACACACACGGTTACACAAGCAGAGCAGAGTGTGGGGTTAGGCTAATGCACACACACAGTTGCAGAGCAGAATGTGGGGTTAGGCTAATGCACACACACACGGTTACACAAGCAGAGCAGAGTGTGGGGTTAGGCTAACGCACACACACGGTTACAGAAGCAGAGCAGAGTGTGGGGTTAGGCTAATGCACACACACAGTTACAGAAGCAGAGCAGAGTGTGGGGCTAGGCTAATGCACACACACATGGTTAGGAGAGACAGGCCTGTGAGGCGGGAGGGCTTTCCCATGCATTCCTGGGCACAGGTGCATTCCTGACAGCAGGGGGATCCGTGGTGCCCGAGCAGGTGTGACTTTAACATCGCCAACAGGTACGTTCCCAAAGCGCATGGCGGGGGGGTTAGCGCAGCGCAGCGCAGCAGGGCTCTCTGAGGGGCCTCTCTCTGACCCAGCCTGCAGAGCCCAGCCCTGCGCTCCAGGCCCAGGCCCTTATTAATTGATTGTGTCTGAGGGGAGGCCGAATGCTCATTCATTACATGCCAGCTCTCTCACTGCTGGATGGGTTTTTCCCAGTTTTGTTTTGTCTGTATTTTTCAGATAGCTGACACTTAGGGAATTAACTCCTGGAAGAATATATAAATTATTCATATAAAAGAACTTGTGTCAAAAATGCTCCTGGACACATTTATTTTACATATGTGGTACATTTTAACCTTGTTTTTAGTTTTTATTTTTGCAGCGACAGGAAACTCAAGACAACTCATGAAAAACTTGATATTGCTGCAGAAAAATGCTGAGTATTGGGAAGCTAGTGCGCTGGGATTCTCACATGACTCTACGGGCGGATAGAGAGGCAGAAAGGCAGTGTGCCTCATCAGTGCCTCTGATCTGAGAGAACTGCCAGCACAAACTACAGGCACACTCTCACAGCCTCCTGGTATTTAACTCAACCCCTGGTTTCCCAGGTTGTTAGACTGATTTTAAAGGGGCCAGGGTGAGCAGTGGTTGTCACTGCAGGTATGCCCTAGCAGCAGCATTTAAATAATTGTAGAAATAAAAGACATTGTTATTACTATGACGATCATGATATTGAGGATTACTGCTGTTGTTACCATGCTGTCTGAATGTGCCTCATATTCTCTGCAGATACATGGCTCCTGGGAGGCTCATGCCGGTTTACTGGTAAAGCTGTTAGCCCAAGCTCCCTGGGGTGACCTGGTGGCAGCGTTACCATGGTGCTGTACAGGGCATGTGCAGACAGGTGCTCACCTCATCCAGCTCCATCTCATCTGGGTTCTCCCACCTGCGGGTGCTGCCAGGTGGAACAGGTACCACCACGATGTAGTACCACCTGCAGAGAAACACAAGCGCTGTTACCTCCCTCTCTATCCACATGGCGGTCTGTAATTGCTCTACAGTAATCCAAGTGCTAACAGGCCTGGCTGGCTTGCTCTTGCCCTCCTCCACTTTTGAACTTTGTGGGATACAGAGCGGTTTTATTGACGGGTCTGCTGCAATTTCAGCTTAAAATTTTGTGAGAAACAGAGATAATGTGTGACGAATACCTGAAAGTGCTGAGTGTGCTCTAGACACATGAATCCCACTCCATGGTGCAAACCCAAACAGCACAGCACACATACACGCTTCCATCCCAGCCACATGGTCTCAGGGAAAATATATCTTTTGCTCAATCAGGAAATCACTTTCCACTCTAACGACCATTATAAAATGCATTTAATACATTCTTGGGTTCTCATTTTGATCATAAAGAAATGTGGTAGGACAATTAAGAGCTTGACTGTAATTGCCAAGATTACTTTTAGATTCTCTGCTAAATCATTTCTGGCTTCACTACTGGGTCTTAACACAAAGTGAAATGAGTGAGCGGAGCCCCGTGGTGAAACATAAATTTGATAACGCAATTTCCTTCCTCAGCTGCAAAGACCTTCACCGTTTATAAACGCATGGCATGTTAAATAGCTGTTTAAATATGAGCTTGGTAACCTTTATTAGCCATTACCATGGCTTAAGCCAGCTCTTAAATAAGACTCAGTAAAGCACAGGAGCAGCAGTGGGAGAGCGGCCACCCTGTAATCACAGCAGAGGCAAAGCCTGGCATGAAGCTGGCAGCCTCTGTGGGGCTGAGAACTTAACTCAATATAATGAGCACCCCCTGGTGCCAAACCAAACAACGAGAGGCAGGTAACACCAGCAGCACTGCAGCACAGGAAGCGGGGGAGCCGAGCTGGCTCATGCAGCGGACAGCATCGCCGCCTCTGCTCCAAACATCCGAGCAGAGCTGGAGGAAAGCGTGCATTTCCAGGCGCTGTGTGAGGGGGTCCTCTGAGACATGATATTGTGAGGTCAGCACAGCTGCAGTCTTAGCCAGTCACAAATGCTGTGCTTGTTTCTGCCTGCTACTTGGGTAGCAGCCAGACCCACTCAACCTAACAGTTTTTAAAACATTTCATTGTTCTCTCACAGAGTAGGCGACTACAATCTGCTCTCTTCCTTGGAATTTGTTAATGTTTCATGTGCTTTGAAAAGTGTTGCTGGGGTATAAAAAGGCATTGCACAATTATGATTGTGATTATGATGCTGATGATTCATGTTAAAACTGAATTTGAATGAACCTTGTCTTGACTACAGTTGCTTAGTTTATGGATATTTTTCTGTGTATAATACACAGTGATTTCTGTGGGTGGGCATGATGCCGTGGCACTTACATTGTTAAACTGATGGATCTCCTGTAAGTTACTCTGTATTGAAGGTGTTGTCACCAGCTCGTAAGTGAAGCACATGTGTGTAGGAGTTAGCGAGTGGTGGCTAGCGCATACCGGACGGTGGCCTTGGTCTGCACTTTGGGCAGGTTGATGGTGAGCCTGCCGCCCTGGCCTGGGCCGTGGCTGTAAAGGACGGGCTTGGTCTTCAGCAGGTCCGGGGCAGTGCGGATGGCCACCTGCTGCTGCAGGCCTCCGGCGCTGTTGCCGCGACTCATCAGGACGAAGGAGTACTCTGTGTCCGGCTGCAGCTTGGTGATCAGCTTGCGCTTCAGGCTCCCTGGCACCTCCACACTCTGCTGGTTGTACAGGATCTGTGGAGCCGGAGTGTTCGCACCTGTGTTAGCCTGCACTCTGCCGCACACTCCCACTGCAAGCAGTCCCTGCGGTGGCCACTCAAACTCAACACACGGTGCAGATGAGGTGCAAAGCAAGTGCTCTAAGAGCTCAAAAACAGCAATTAACACCTTCAGCAAATAGCTGCGCATCTGCACAACCCTATGCGGCTGCAGCTCTGGGCCCAGATATATTCATCTTTCAGTTAGCATGAAGCTGGCCACAGTTCCCCCAATGTACCAGTGACAAGAAAGGTTCTGTGCCATCCAAGCCAAAGGGGGGGGGGGGGGGACCCTATCTGAATGAGAACCATGGCTGCATCTCTCAAACAATTCAACTTGGTCATTACTGTAATTTGATTATCATTATGGATTACAGGAAAGCCAAGCAAACTTCTGTTCAAATGGATGATGAAGCCAATTAAAGGCTTAGCCAAGTGCTTCTGTACGATGAGTTAATTGCCTGGTTCATGTAATGGAGAAGTCCTTAAACAGAGAGATTATCTGCAGAAGGAGCTATTAAAAAATCAACTGCGGGAAGTAAAAACCGGAGCAGATGCCATCCATCTCCCCTCATTAAAATTCTATCCCTGGGCTTGATGGCGCATTTCGTGCTGTGCCGATATTTACAGAGTGATTAAAAAACAAACAGGCTAGGCAGACGCCCGTTCCAAACGACCTGTCTCCTGCTTGATTGACGGTCGGTTTCTGGCCGAACACCACCAATTGAGGCTCACACCTCTTCTCTTCTTTGGTGCTGACACACCAAACGGACCTTCCTGACAGGAAGTGCACTTACCTTGAAAGGCACTTGGGATTTGTAGTTTTCAGGGACCTCCCAGGTGAGCAGCACAGAGGATTTCATCACGGCCTTCACGGCAAAATTGGTGGCGAAGGCTGTGGAAGTGAAGCAGGTTTAATTGCCTCTGTGACTGTGGAATGACTGCCAGTTTCTCCGCGTTTTTTTGACTTGGGAGATGACAGCTGGATAGGACCTACGGAGTCTGGGATGTCAGCACTGATTACGCTGCCAGCCAAGTAAAAATGCATTTCGGGGAGGTTATGATTTTTGAGCAGAGAGCTGAACAGTTCTGAAAATGTTCAATTACATGTCCAATCTCTCGCAGATCTTTGTTCAATCTCCACATTCTGCTCTCTTTCTCTCCCCTATTTTCTCAGAAATACTATTCGCTGTTATGCTCCGAAACACAACACATGAAATATAACACTGGCTTTATAATAATGCAGTAAATTGTGAAAGCTCAGAATGAAGCCGACTGAGACCATAAGGATAATAGCTGCTTAAAAGGCACTATAACTCAATAACCATTCCAATAATGACATACATGGTGATAAAATGATGTTCTAGATATTCCCACGCAAGAGAGCACAGCCAGCACCATGGAAAAGGGGTAACATGGCGAGCACTGAGCATGTGCAGAAGTACAGCGTGTAATGAGATTAGCTGGTTTACATACCCTCTCCCCAGGATAAATATATCAGTTCATCTTGTTTAAGAAACACAGAGCTGAAGCTATAGTGTCTAGTAATGCCGAATGTGAAATGGGGCACATGGATGCGATTTGGACAGTGTGAGGTCTGATGTACTCAACACCAGTGTTTCATTTTTAAAGCCTGTTCCACATCACCACATCTGCCCTGCAAAGCAGCCATCTGCGCCGAACAGCCTCACCTCCTCACACACCTGCTACTGTGTGTGTGCGTGTGTCACTGTGTTTCAGTGTGTGTGTGTGCATATGTGTGTGTATAGGTGTATATGTGTGTGTATGTATGTATGGGTGTGTGTGTGTGTGTGTGAGTGTGTGTATATGTATGTATGCGTGTGTATATTTATGGGTGTGTGTGTGAGTGTGTGTATGGGGGCAGGTGGCTAAGGTACATGACTGGGACCCCTGAGGTTGGCGATTCAAGTCCCAGTCCAACCATAGCAAGACCACCATTGCTGTTGGGCCCCTGAGCAAGGCCCTTAACCCCACATTGCTCCCAGGGGAGATTGGCCCTTGGCTAGTCTAATCAACTGTAAGTCGCTTTGGATAAAAGCGTCAGCTAAATGACTGTAATGTAATGTGTATGGGTATGTGTGTGTATGTGCGTGTGTGTGTCTTGCTCACCGGGGGAGGTAGACATGGTCCGGCTCTGAATGCTGGGGCTGATGGGGCCTCCCCCCTTGCTGGTGAAGGCGCGTATGCGGATGTCGTAGGTGGTGTCGGGCCGCAGGCCTTGGATGGTCATGTGGGTGTAGTTGGTGGTGTTGGTGCTGTTCTGTTGGCTGTTGATGTCTCGGTACACCACCACGTAGCGCACAATGCGGCCGTTCCTCTCAGCCAGCAGCGGCGGCTCCCACGCCAGCTTGGTGGTGGAGGTGGTGAGGCCCACCACACGCAGGTTCTGGGGGTATCCCGAGGGCACGTCGTCCGCAGTGACGATCTCTTTCACGTACTCCTCCCCGTTGCCCGCACGGTTCTTGGCACACAGCTTGAAGATGTAGGTGGCGCCCTTGTGCAGGCCGGTGACAGTGTAGTGGTCGTCGGTCTTCTTCAGGTCCCTGACGGTGAAGGCCTCCTCCTCATCCCGCCGATACTGCAGCTGGAAGCCCATCAGCTCCCCCACCATGTCTTTGGGCGGCTGCCACTGGATCAGCGCCGTGTTCTCCATGGTGGTGCTGATCATCATGGTGGGCTTGCCTGGGACTGAGGGGCAGAGAGGGCCGTTACAGGGGGAGGCCTGACCTATACTCCCATAAAGAGGGCTGCGCACAGCTGCTACCAAGCGGATATGGATGTCCCTATGAATTTATGCACTTTAAGTGTAAAGAGCTGGTTTTCTTGATGCTTTTCATAAGCAAGAACTTTCAATTCTGTCATATTCCTTCAAAGTTAGAGACAGGGAAGAAAGCCAGTCCATGGTGATGTAAAAATGAGATTATATGGCTGCCAGTGAGTGGAGGTGTGAGTGGAAACGGTACCTGCTCCAGTGGTGGTGATGACTTTGGCTTTGCTGCGTGCTCCATCGCCCTTGGTGGTGTAGGCCGCCACCGTGACGGAGTACGTGGTTTCAGAGGCCAGGCCGGTGATGATAGCCTCCTGCAGACACAGAACGAGGCAGGGCAGGATCACTGCACCGCTGTGGGTGACATCATACCCTCCCCACAGCCAGTGAGAAGAGCCCGTTTCACAATGTCACCCCTCTGACCATGCACCGCACACGAACAAGGCAACACTCCCGCCCAAAATTAAAACCATCAGATGTTTTCACCTTCAAAACATGTATTTTTCTGGCCTTTTTTTCCCAGGGTGGAGTTAACTGAACAGGATGAAAATTTTTTAAACCCTGATGGCTTTAATTGAGGAAACGCTGAGCCCCTGTTTCCCCAAAGTTAGACTCTGGTATTTAAGCAGAAACATGTTGGGAAAAAAAGAACAAACAAAATTAATAAATAATAATAAAAAAAAAAACCTTAGAAGCAGGACATTTGTGTCAGTGTTTGTGCCAAATCTGTGCTGTTCTCTGGTAGCACAGAGGACATGTGAAATGCATGTGAAGGAGGCTGATTGGAGACAGACCCACAGCCAGAGAGGCCTGTCAGGCAACCAGCAGCTGCAGGCAGGCGGCCGGTTCTGGACCACCACAGAACACAGCGCACATCCACAAAATTCCCACCCTCCAACTGCACCCAACCCTGGAAGGAATGAAAAAGTCACTCCCAGGAGAATATCAGTGATCTACTTCATCGCGTGCTGCTTATGCTTTTCTTATTTTAATATTTCCAGCATAAACAGGCATTTCTCTGGCACGGCATTCTAGCTATAGAGCAAATCATACCTTCTAACGGGCTTCAGTGCTGTCATTACAGACATTATTACAGACTCCCTGCTGAGGAGCATCAAAAAGGAATTGTTTTCCTCAATTCATCTGTGGGCACACAATGGAGGCTTTATAGAAGCAATTCCAGAGGTCCTCTGAGCACTCAATTGCTAATGGCTATGACCTGGATTAATTGCTAAGTTTTAAACGTTCATAGCCAATGGATTCCCTTGGACGGCACATAATAAATCTTTACTTCATCAGCTGCTGGGGAATCGATGGGTTTTAATTACTCTTGGCTACAAATTCCACTGACACAAATGGCGATCTGCTGTGAACAAACCAAATGAACCAACATTTGGAACCATGAAAAAACCAAACGCCTCGAACAGACCAAATGAACCAACACAGTATACATATACATCACACCACCCCACACATTAATTCCGGACACCCAAAAACATTTCATTTTCTGAGAGGGAGCACCAGTAATGCTGAAGTTTTGGGCCCCCTGTAACAACTTTGGCCTGCTGGACAAAAAGCTTCAACCAAGAATATAAATAAATATGACGCTCTCATTTTCCCCTTTACACTATGAGCCCCTATGGCCAGCGAAGAAAACCTCTTGAGAAAAGTCTCACACACAAGGGCGCACATACACACACACACACCACCCAACCCCATGATCCCAGGAATACAAACTTTAAGTGTTGTGAGTCCCAGCAAGGAATAAGCCTGCTAAGATAATTAACCGAACCACTCTCTAGCCTCCCCTCCTGGTCTACACTGACTCTGTCATCCTCCATTGTTGGTGCTTCTGTCATATAAAAAGAATCAATGGCTAGCTGTCACATGACTTGGAGGAGTCATGTGTTCATGGTGGCCTCTTCCTGACTTGGTGGGATGGGGAAAATAGAGGGGAAATGTGGGGCACAGAGCCAGACCTCACAGCTCAGGCATGGAGCCGGACCTCACAGCTCAGGCACGGAGGCAGACCTCACAGCTCAGACACGGAGCCGGACCTCACAGCTCAGGCACGGAGTCGGACCTCACAGCTCAGGCACGGAGCTGGACCTCACAGCTCAAGCACGGAGCTGGACCTCACAGCTCAAGCACGGAGCCGGACCTCACAGCTCAGGCACAGAGCCGGACCTCACAGCTCAGGCATGGAGCCGGACCTCACAGCTCAAGCACGGAGCCGGACCTCACAGCTCAGGCACGGAGGCAGACCTCACAGCTCAGGCACGGAGGCAGACCTCACAGCTCAGGCATGGTGCCGGACCTCACAGCTCAGGACACACACTAAGTCTCCTCTCCCCCTCACAGCCTTACAGCTGCTGCACCCGACTAACTCACACCACAAAGAGCAAGGAACCCCATGTCTAACTGAAAGGGTTTCAAAACAGGCATCCACACCACTTTAGCGTAATTAACTTTCCCTCACTAATTGAAACATGACTTTTTTAATTATGGAAATGGATTCAGAAATCTACACAGACTAGTACTGGTGGAAAATAATTTCCTTTTTTTTGGGATATGTTCAAAGGTTGTTGGGCTAGTTTTAAAGCACGGCCCCCCTCTTCCCTGCCCCAGAGACACAGACAAGCCACAGACGAGAGCAAACTGTGACTTATCAGAAGCTATTACGATTATTGTGAAAGTCTCATTATTTTAATCATGCAGAGCCACTTTCTAATCGCAGCACTGGGATTCTTTTTCATCCATCTCATTTCAAAATCCAAATTGTTTCCCATTCCCTCTCTTTAAAATTGTATTTTTTATATATATATATATTTTTTTTTTTTACAAAGTTAAAGGGGCTCCCGGAGAGGATCAGACAAAAAGAACGTAGAGGGCAAAGGCATGGATAGTCATTAACCCCCGTGTTACAGTCCTACCACACTGTACCAAATCAAACGTTCCTCATCATTTCCACCCGAGCTGCAGGGGTTAAGATGAAGGGGCCGGGGGGAGGTATCAGCTCAGCCCTGCAGTGCGCTCAGATACGGCTCATTAAGAACCATGCGGCCGATGTGTGCGCATTCACATGCAGATGATGTGGGGGGGGGGGGGGGGGGGGGGAAACAGAACGGGATGCTCATGTCTCCTGACTGCAGGTTAGCATGGCTCCAGCACAGCTAATGGAACAGAGACCCCAGGAACACCCTGCTGCTGAAAAAGCCTTGGGGTCTCTGTCCTTATTTTGGTGAGTATTGTTGGGACACGTCAGTGGTGGGAATAGATTAGGTAGGCTTCTTAATGAGGGTGTTTGCTGCTGCTCGACTCCAGATCTATGGAGATCGATAGCGCAAACACTTGCGGGTTGAGTTGCCCTTCGGTGCCAATGGCCGTCATTCCCTTCAGCTGGCAGCTTGCTTTTGTGACACTGCCAGTGTTACCCACACCTTTTTGACCAAAGTCAAAATTGACTTGACAAGCAAACAAGTCAACATACCCAGACTTCCCATGCTGTAAATTAATGACACTCAAATTGTGAACACACACACATACACATACACACACACCATGCAGCCAGGCCAAAGAGACGGTCGTCTCCAACCCTCTCACTGACTTCAAAACACAGCACTGGGTCTCGCTGCTGCTTCTCCCTTCACAGCGAGACAAAGTATCTGTGTGGATGAAAGCAGGCCCAGGGCTGGCCAGGGTAACGTCACACTGCACAGAGCTTAACCACAGTCCCCTGGGGATCCCACATCCTCAGCCCCAATGCCCCAATCCCCCCCACGCACCACACTGCGCTGGGATCCAAGCAGATTGTACAAGAAAGAAATTAAGTTGAAACGAATAATAAAACCTAAATGTTTTTTTTCCGTCACCCGAACAGGAAGAGCTGTTTTTGAACAGTGACTTATGAAGATCAGTGAGGCTGGGGACTGGCTGGCTACTTGTGTTACTATGGAGGGTAGACTGAGGGGGCCATACGACTTCATAGTGAAAATAACAGAGTCGAAAGCATGTTTGCTTGTCTCAAATGAAATATAAACAAAAATATAAATATTCTTTAAAAAAGAATATTGTAAAGTCTGTCCTTTCTGAATGGTGTATACCCTTGTAGAGACTAAGTGCGTTTGACTGAATCTAACCCACATGCTTCAGGGGGTTTTAAGTGCTGAAAAACTTAAGTCTGTAGAGGGGGCTTTGAGATCGGTAAGTGCTATGCAAATGGATCTTCAGACAGAGGAGGCAGACTGTTCCAGGGAATGTGAAAGGTGTCTGAATGTAAGTGTGTGTAGTATCTGCTCAGTGTGTTAGCATGTTAATGTTAATGAGTTATGCAGTGTTGGGGGGGGGGGGGGGGGGGTAGAAGAAAGGCTTTCTCATGCTGTATCACAAGCTGCTTGGTCCTGGCCCTTTTCAGTATCAGTGTTAGTTTGAACATTATGGAGAACTTGAACGGGAGAGATGAGCTGCAAGCCAGAGTGGCCGGGATGGAGAGGGAGGGTTGTGTTAGTCCCCTGCAGCAAACACACACACACAGTAAGCATCCAGACGGCCCCACGCTGCTCAGGAGAAGCCCAAACACGAGCACAAACCAGACTGCGCCTCCTTTACTCACATAGTCAGTCGACTCCTCATCTTTCCACTGATAAAGACAGACGGGAAAAAGAGGGAGTCAGGAACAACACAGAGATGACAACAAAAAAAAGAGATTTCTCTGCTTTTTTTCTCTACAGAACAGCTGTGAGAGGCATGCTGCTGAGGTCAGGTTAGTAGTTCAGTCAGGGAGAGAGAGGAGCACAGAGGATGTGGAGACAAATGAAGGGATTCAGTGCTTCAAACAGCGCCACCTGGTGGAACTGCAGGGGAATGTGGTCAGATGACAGTGATGGCTCCATTCAGGGACCTGCAGGCACCGCGGCTCTGTGGGAGGGAACAAGCTGCAGCACACTCAGGATCACGCAGGGTATGAGAGTGTGCTCAAACATCATCTGCTCAGCTGTTGAGAGGAACAACATTTAGGGCTTCACATTGACGACCCACCTACCCTGCAGCTCCTGAAAGTGTGGAATGGATTAACAAAAGCACAGTTTGCAATTATACCCATATCATCAGGTAAACCGGTAGCATGGAGAACTCGACCCCTCCCAGACCCACTCCTGAGTGACCTTTAGCTGTTATGGTATGCACTGCCTTGTTACTCTGCACTACATGAGCTAAACCAGTGACAGCCAAGTGAAGGAAAAGTGCACTTACAACACCATGCTAACACAATGGCCATGGGATGTCAGACAGGCCTACCACAACTTTTGCTGCTGCAGAATTTATTATGCCTCTCAACAAAAAGCCTTCCTGTTCTCATTTCAATATCCAAACCCCCTTCCTCTGCACAGTCTCTGCCGAGCGGCTCCCAGCGGAGGGGAGAGCTTACTTCCAGCCGGGGGCTCTGCTGGCAGGGTGTGTGAAACCCCTTTATGCTGCTGCTCCAGCAGAGCCGTAACCACGGTCGCAAACCCCTCCAGTACTGAGGTTCAGGACGGGCCCAGGGCCAGTGGGCCCCGCTACAGCAGGTGCAGACTTCCTGTCACATAAAACGTTCCACCTCCTCAGCTTTTTAAAGTTTTTCCTTTTTTGGTGTGTTTGTGTGAAGGCAAAGGAGTGCTTGTGGGCTTTGATGTCTCTGCCACTTGGGTACAAGAGCCATGCTAAAACAAAAACCAAACTGCACCGATTCTGATGGAAGCGCTGCTGCACAGGAGGCATTATGGGGGCTGAAACCGAGGCTGCCTGCTGGAGCTTCTCTCTGGATCCTGGGGGAAGCACAAGAAGCCAGCAGGGAGAGAAGCTCCTTTCTGTGAAGCTGGTGCGTGTTTGGAGGTAAACAGGAGTTTAAGGGCACGCTGCATGCATCACACAGGGACAGAGCAGAGGGAGGGGTGGGACCTTGGATCCTGCCTCCAGCGTGTTTGTGCTGCTCTTATTTATCCTGCTACCCCACCAGTGTTTATGGCATTTTATTTCATGCTGAACACACCGGTGCATAACGGAAATTCAGCAGTCTCTCTCCCTATAAATCCCCCTGCCCTCTCATTTGTGTGTGCACCAGAGAAAGAGAGTGAGAGAGAGAGAGAGAGAAAGAGAGAAGGAGACAGAGAGAGAGACAGGGAGAAGAGGAGAGAGAGAGCTCGGTGATTTAGCTGCGTTGTGGAACTACCATTATGTCTGGTAGAGACTCAAGATGAACGCTCACCTCCAGAGGTTGGGCCTTGTGCTTATTCAGCAGACAGGCAGGCAGGCAGGGGAAACTATTTCTCTACCTGCCTGTGACCACACTCATGCTCACACACACAGGAGCTCTGACTCATTCACCCCTGGCCTTTTCATTTATTATGATGTGACTGTTCACTGCAGTGTGAATAACACACACACACACACACACACACACACACACACACACCCCTCTATGGTAACCACAGTCTTCACTCAAAGCACTGGCTCCTTGGCTCCTGTTCCCCTGCATTGCCACTGTAATCGCTAAATTTATCGATTGTGTCGGCTTTGCTTGAGGTACCAACTAAGTATCAAAAGACTTTTGCATTGGCAACTGTGCTTCTTATCTTATACCCAATTATCAACAGTTTCTCGTTTCAGAAAACCTCAAAGCATGATGGTTGAAAATTGTATTTTTTCTTAACTTTGAACAGGTGTTTGTACTGCATTATTTCTCCTCAAAAATAAACAGACTTGCCGAAGCTGACAGAACGGGGAATTAAAGAGATAACCTTATTGACGTGTGCTTAAGTGAGGGAATACCGTACAATACTGTGCCAAATCAGAGCAGACAGGTCTGCTTGGTGGTGTAAAGCAGGCTGGGTGGGAGGGTTGGGTGCTGAACAGCCCAAGGCAAAAAGGCAGCAAGGAGCTGCACCCAGCAGAATTAGGGTGGAGGTGCAAACCTAGTGATGAGAAAGTTCTTGGCACTCAGAACAAGTTGGAAAACAACAAAAGTAAAAGCTGTGGTTGTGATCTGCGGGTTTTTGCTTACAGTGCACTATGCAATTCAAACAAATCACCCAAAAAACAAAAAAACAGCAAAACTGCTGAAGGGGAAAGTGTTGCCGGCGTGGTAGCGCTCAGCACGGGGAGCCTGGGCGCTGAACTCTGTGTGAACCGCGCTGTCGCCGATCCTGAGATGCAGCAGCTTCTGAGGATGCCGTCAATCAACATTAGCGCCCGCGGACCAGATCGCAGCATGCGGCCGTGAGGCAGACAACTGCGGCCCAGACAACCCCATGTAACAATGACGGCTCTGTGCTGCTCGGGACTGCACTGGTGACTCCTCCCCATGTCCTTAGGCACAGACTGCTGGGTCACGGTGATGCCATCAGAATATCCCAGCAGTCCAGGGTGTGTGGGCCCACAGTGTGGCCGGGTTACCGCCAGTTTGAAGGAGCAGAGAGCACACTGGCGATACGTTACAGGGGGCTCACTATTCATCTGTCACAACTTGTTTTTGCGAACACAGCCATCAAAGCTTTGGCGGGAAACGCACGTCGTAGTGATACTTTGAGAGCAGCGCTGATGTCTCTCACTTTCGCTGTTTAAAGCACCACTCCAGCGCAGCGGCTGCAGGAAGTGGGCATCTGTGCACGCTAAATCCGTTTGTTTAAAAAATGAATGGGGTGTTAAAGATGCATGAAACATGCCACCCATCGCTGTCACACGCGCCAGACCGGCTGAACGGGCACTCTGCAGGCAGCCCTGCTAAGGCACCTATTGCTTTTCTTTCTGTGATGCTGGAGAGAGTAATGGGAGATCCTCAGAGGAACCTGAGTGCAGAGCCTGGAAGACATGGACACCCTGAGCCAGTTCGAGGCGTAAAGTACACACAAAGTGAGATACTTAATAATGGGGATGGGGGGGTGGCACTTGAACTCCCAGGAGAGACAGACAATTAAAAGCTTCTGCAGGAAATAAAGGGAAACAACACTCAGGAGTGTTTAGTTAAGCTTTGCACTTCACTAATTACTTTCTGTCTTCCTTTTTTGTGACACAGATTAAAGCAACTACGCATACTAATGTGAATGCAAGCTTTGCTATTGATTATCTGCTATCGATTGTACAGTAAATTGGTTTTGTTATCGAGCAGCTAGAAACCTACACAGCTACCTTACTGCCAGCTCTCATCTGCCTGATTAATCACATGGCAGCTCGCTGAGAGTGAAAAGGCCATCTGGATTTCTTACAAACGTCTCACAAATAAAAAAACAGCTGCTGCCTAAATGCGACGGCGGCCGCACATTTGCCCATTGTGCTGACGCGATTATAAAAAGGCAGAGGGTCATCTGCCACCCTTAAATTTAGCATCAGACCCAGGCCACTGTGTGGGTACAGAGCGGCGAGCCTTTGGCCTTTCTACAGCAAAGCTCCTCGGCATCCGCCCACACCAGTGAGCAGCGACAGCGACCGGGGCTGAGAAGAGAAACAGACCGTCTTTATTCCCAGCTTTTCAGAGGGCCATTGCAGGGAGAGCGTGCTCTCTCTCTGCAGCTCAGGGAGACAAAGATGAGGACTCTGACAAGGAATCCTTATCTGATCAGACAGGGCTGCGTGTTCAGGCAGCCCTCGCTTAAGGGCTGGGGCGGTGGGGCTGGGGCGGTGGGGTGGGGGGGCTGGTTCTGTAAGTGTCAGAGAGAAGATAAGCAGCTTTGGGTTTTCTGAGGCATGAGGAAGCCAGTTGAAAACACAGGTGATTTGTGAACTGAATGAAGAAGGTGACCAGGACAGAGATTAACGACATGGGCGTCACAAAAGATTGTTGAGGCAGTTCTTCTGCAATTAAGGGTTTATGTTGCAGACTCTCAGTAACCTCCATGACCAAAAATTTAATATGGGTATTTTGTCACCAAAGCTTTGAACGAAAACTGGGAGTCTCCAAAATGCTACTGAGAGCATGGATCTTAAACCGTGCAAATTCATGATGCATGACGTTAAAGCGAAACCGATGCACCTCAAATAAACATCTACAATTACAGACCAAAGCCTTTTGTTGACTGGTGGAATTTATTCTGTTCTCGGATTCTGTCCAGATTCAATTTGTTTCCGTGTTGCTGACCTCGAGAAAAGGAAAAACAGGGAGCGACAGGACCTGAATCTTGAAGTCAAAAGTCGAAGTCACATTTCATCAGCCCTACAAGGACGCAGGAGACATAAACATGGCCGTTTGGCGGTTAGCGTGGCAGCAGGAAGGAGCGGAGATGCATAAAAATTGGAGTCTGGCAAACTCCAGCTCTGAAAATGATTCAACATCAGCCCTGCACCGAAATCAATTAAAAACATTGCAGCTCTCGCCACCTATTCCAACAGAATAAACTCCATCTGCACCTGTTTCTCAGCTTCAGCTTTCTCAAAATTATCACATCAAATCAAAGCATGCCACCGAAATGATGTTACTGCAGCAGAGGGACACTGAAAGGGGAAGAGCCTGCTCATGTAACAGGATGATAAACTCTCAATATTTATCCATCCAAAAACAATCCAAGAACCTGGAGCTTCCAGCAACAGCACCTCCTTTCTGTTTCTCCTCTGCTTGTTTTCGTTGGCACATTCACAAAGGGAAGCGAAAAACAAAATAAAAAACAAGCTGTGCTGATGAAAACAGCACTGATGAGTGCGTGGAACGTGCCCCCTATGTCACACCTGGCTGTCTGCGGGGGTCGCTACGGCGGCAGGCACAAGCCCTGGCTCGTTTCATGGCCTGGCGATAAATCGCGATCACGTTCTGCTGTTGAAGCCAGGCAAAGGAATGTGAAATTATCAGGCTGAAGACTGTTCAACAGGGCCAGGAACGCTGGAGGGGGACGGGGGGTGTACGTGGGGAACAGGGTTTGTTTTGGGGGTGTAGAGCTTTATCAGTTCCACTTACGCAAATGCCTTCACCGATAAGAAAGGAACGCACCTGTGGGAGGATGGGGGGGACCCTGCCCGCCACCCAAAAACAGCAGCAGTGTCATTACCCCACATTTTCATGACTGAGCCAGAGGCAGAACAATCCCAGCAGACATTTCGGCATGGATTGTCAGGCAAACCCAAACTGCCTTTAACATTTGCTGACATCCCTCATTTTCATAACATATGAACATACATATTCTTTTCCAACATACATATTCCAGTTACGTTTAAGGAAAAACTTGATAATGGAGTGCAAAGATCAAACGGACAAATAAAAAACATGTCAAGTACATGATAAAAACTGACTGATACAGGTTTGAGTTGGAATGTAAAGCTGATTCCAAGCCTTTAAATACAGTGGCTATGTGCAGTACATGCTAGTCACATAGAAATGAATGACTAATCTAAATTACATACCTAGTCTGAGATGCATTTCATTCTCTTTATTGTGATTTCTACCTTGGTGCAGATATTTTCTTTTGATTCTCACATTTAATTTTATTTTGTAGTCTATTCACTATTCCATACACATATGCTTTTGTAAGCCCAAGGACTGCTCCATTTCACTGAGAAGAAGCATCCGTGACAATTTCATCCAGTGTGCGTACAATGTGGCTAATAACCTGAATTGAAGGTCAGGTAAGATTACATAAGAGGCTTCAGTACAGACGCATACACCATATGCTGGAGAAATGCATCATTCTCAGCTACGACTGAAGTTATTCAATGCTGCCGCTGTGAACATTCTGGACATAATATGCTAACTAGAAAGCTAATGCTGGATGGGCAAAATGCTCTCCAGAACCTCCAATCAGCAGGTGAAAGCATTTGTGGAAACGCTATGAGACAGTATAAAAGCGGCCATCTGAGCAGTGCGGCCTGCCCTGTTTATCAGCTTTTACCTCTGCAGCAGCAGATCCAGTGCAGACCTGTCTACAAACTAACTTGCATGGTGCCAGGTCTGGCTGTTTTATTTATGTTTGTATAGGGAACTAGCAGATGGCAAACAGCAGGGGGCAATATAGGTAATTACAGACATCATGGTGTCCTCTGGGAGAGATCTTGTACTGAGGAATGTTGCACAGTTGTATAGTAAATGAAGACAGTGCAGGAAAATCATTTGTTTGTGTGTGTGCTCACGCTCACCTGTGTGCATACATGTAAGTGTGTCTATGCACTTGCAGGAAGTGCTGATAATCACTGGTCCAAGCCCGTTCCCATTCCATAAAGCATGGCCTTCAGCCCTTTACCTTCATCATGGCTCCATGGTGCTCCAGGTAGGGGTTACCCCTACACAGGTAACTGTCACAGGTAAAGGACCAATGCGTCTTGTGACAGCGTGTATGAAAGTGTGTGTGTGTTCACGCAAGCTAATTCTCGGATAACAATCCGAGCTCCAGCATAAATGCCCTGTTTCTCATCTTGCACCAAAAACAGTTTAAGATATTCATGAATATGTGAATACTGCCCCCCCACAACCCCCTGCAAGATCAGAATTTATTTCTATTTTCAATTCTCTTTCCTTCCGGCTATCTTGCCTTGCTACACAACAAGAAAAGAAAAAAAATCATATATAATTTATAAAGAGAATAACAAGGCAGTGCATGTGTATTAACATTAACCACAAGAGGTTACCCAAATCAAAAAAGGCCATCGACATAACAGGAGCATGAAAAATTTAACAGTGCAGTGAATGAATTACCGCTGAAACAGTAACAACCGGCTAACAATTCCAAGCCCCGGTTCCCAGCTGTCTGTCTCCAGTAACGAGCAGAGTGTGTTGCTGAGAGCAGAGTTAAATGACAGCTCTTATCTGAGAGCCGTCACCACCTTGGGGGGGGCCCAGCAGGAGCAGGGGGTGGGAATGGGGGCTTGGTACGTGGGGCTGGGGGTGTATACTCTCTGAGGAGGTGGGCATACTGTAACTCCAAAGCCCATATGTATTAATGGTAATAAGGCTAATAGGTGGGTATACTGTCTGAGGAGGTGGGCATACTGTAACTCCAAAGCCCATATGTATTAATGGTAATAAGGCTAATAGGTGGGTATACTGTCTGAGGAGGTGGGCATACTGTAACTCCAGAGCCCATATGTATTAATGGTAATAAGGCTAATAGGTGGGTATACTGTCTGAGCAGGTGGGCATACTGTAACTCCAGAGCCCATATGTATTAATGGTAATAAGGCTAATAGGTGGGTATACTGTCTGAGGAGGTGGGCATACTGTAACTCCAGAGCCCATATGTATTAATGGTAATAAGGCTAATAGGTGGGTATACTGTCTGAGCAGGTGGGCATACTGTAACTCCAGAGCCCATATGTATTAATGGTAATTGGTAAATGGTATTGGTAAGGCTAAAAGGTGAGTATAGTGTCCATCTCCATAAGTTAAAATGTTATATATTCTTGCATATAGGCTTGACAATATGTCTATACTTTTGTGGCTGGGGGAGATTAGTGGAGCCTGCTTGTGACAGGGGGGCATGGCTGTTGAGGATGGGGGATGACGGGGGTTGGGTCGGTACCTGGGCCTCAGGCAGAGCCACATCCATGATGTTGGGCTGTCCGCGGGGTTCCCCATTCTCCAGTCGTGAAAAGATGACCTGGTACCCCCGGATCTGGCCGTGTTGCTTGACGGAAAGCGGGGGCTTCCAGGTCACGCGGATGGCAGTGGAGTTTACTGCCTCGGCCTCCACCTTCCTGGGGGGCGCCCCTGGCACTGCAGGACGGGAGGCAGTGAATTAGGGGGAAAAGAAAGCAACGCAAAAAAGCACCTACGGTGAGATTCAACACAATGCATTTATGCAACACGCTCTTTGCAATTCAACTCAAGACAGACTTTACATTTCACCATTTTCTTTGAGTATGTGGTATAAACAAGGAATGTGTCAGTTTCATTTTAAAACAGAAGAGCAAACTGCCTGTGCATTTGGTTGAATCTAGCCCGGCAGTATGGTCATATTTCAGTGCACAGACACATAAAGAGCGGGTCTGAGCAGTGCTCTGATGGGTGAAGCCCTCCTTTCACAGCTCCTCAGGCTGCAGATGTGAGGGGAACTGTGTGGGATTTAGGGGGTGCGTGAGGTTCTGCTTGTTTGCAGCGATGGGCTGCGCAGCTGAGGAAGCTGATGCAGCTGCAGCAGCGCAGTAGTTTCAGCCTGTGGGGGCTGTCTCAGCCTCTCTCTGTGGTTGTGTAAGCTCAGAGTTTAGGGCTGAGAGATGGACCTGGTGTTAAAACAATGGCGGAGCTCATTCTAAGTGAGAAAGTGCGTGTCTGCAGGAAGGTCTATGAGTCGGCCCAGTGTTGAACTGAAAATGATGACGTCAGATCCCAAAGCCGGTCAGGCTTTGGGATCTGACAGATGTATTGCAAATTTTGATGGAGGATTTAGTTCCTTATGGGGCCTCTCAGTTTTACAGAAATACCTCCGACTCACAGGTATGATAGACTCCGCTCCAATAAAAAAAAAAAACATGAAAAAACCATTTTTACAGCAGAAAAAATCTGGCAGAATTTCAGTGTTTTAAAACAAATTAATTATGAAGCATGGCCTTTAAAGAGTGATGAGGCCTCGTTCGCAAACAAGCAGAAAATGAGGTGATGGGAGGGAAGCTCCACTTCTGTGGGTGCCGAATGGGGCGGGACACCCCTGGAGGGGGGCAGAGGACCCAGCTAGAAAAGCATCAGGAAAAGCACACCAAGGAGAGAGGGTCTGAAAGTCAAAGAGAAAAGAAGAGAGAGAGAGACACATGGTAATCGGGACCATGGAGCGACTACAAGAACAAAAGAAGTTACAATTCTGGGTCTGTTTAAGACTCCAGAGAGACAGAGAGAGAGAGAGGAAAGTGGTTACAGCTCTTTTTTTTTGCTGCGTGTGTGTGTGTGTATGTGTGTGTGCGTGTGGAGCGGACTGCAAGCTCAGGGGAGTGGAGAAAATCCCCTTAGCTGAAACAAAGCATATGCTGTCTCAGGGAGGGCGCAGCACTGGCTGTATCCGGCATGCCTTGCCATGGGACAGGGAACAGAGACTGCCGCACCAACTTCTGCTCCAGCTCTCGGCCTGGACCAGCCAGATGTGGGCCAGGAACAGCCTGTCCTCCCCCCAGCAAACCGCCCCGCCTGCCAAGAGTGCCGGCCCGTCCCTGGCAGCCCAGCACTGTCAACAAGAGCAGCTGCTGGAGGTGGAACCCAACCCCCCCTACTCCCTCCCGGTCCCCTCACGCTCAGCACTACTGCTCCACACACAGCAGATGCACACAATACACAGCCAATAAAACACAGACAGAAATCACATTAATAAAGACAGTGGAAAGCAGAGAGGGATTACAGCTCAGGAACGTGGGTAATGGCGGTGGCGGCGGTGTTAGTCTGGCAGCCATGGTGTCCCGTGGAAAGCCACTGCAGTGAAGAGTGCGGCGCGGTGGAGAGAGTGCAGCGCGGTGGACAGAGTGCGGCACGGTGGAGAGAGTGCGGTGCAGTGGAGAGCGCGGTGGAGAGAGCGCGGCGCGGTGGAGAGAGTGCGGTGCAGTGGAGAGCGCGGTGGAGAGCACGGCGGGGTGGAGGTGATGGCTGGAGCTGATTGGCTAGCTTAGGAGGCAAACTGACTATATCAGAGGCGGCTGGACGCCACACTCCATCATGGTCTTAAGTCATCCCAGCTCGCTTATCAGGGACTACACTTCAGTTTTCTTTTGCACGACCCGGGGAGTGACAGCAGATTTGTCTCAGGGTTTCACAAACTCATCGATCTGAGTTTTGCTGGAGAAAGGTCAAGCCTGCTACGTGCTGCTTTAAGCCTTCAGAGGCAGGAGGGGAGAGGTGAATACTCCAATGCTGACAGAGACACAGATTGGTGCAGACTCTCCCTCCTGCTGTCCGGCCCCCAGTTTGCCACCTACGCCAAACAGGTTTGCACTATCTCCCCACAACAACTTTCTCCAGGCTCTGCCACCGACCGAGTGAAGTTAATGGCAAACACAAGGTCACCTCTTTATCACTGGCTCCCCCAAAACCCCTCCACCCTCCAGCATACACCCACTCACTCTTCTATGACACCAACAGCAGCAGGAAACAGTGTGGCCCTGAAACACGCTACAGAAAGGATAATGCTTATTTATTCACTAGCTTAGCACATGCCTTTATCTGGGGCTCCGTAAGGCAGCGGGAGGCCATCCGGAGCGGTTAGAAGGCAGCAGAGCAGGTGCAGAGGCGTGGGGCTCGTGGCGCTGGACCTTACCGTCCTCATTGGTCCGGATGCGGACGGCAGGGCTCTCGGGGCCGGGCCCCACATCCGTGTGCGCCCTCACCCACACCTGATACTCGGTCCACTTCTCCAGCCCATCCAGCACATAGCTGGAGGCGTCGGCCCCGATGCCTGTCACCTCGTGCCGCTCTGTGTCCTCTCCGCCGGCCGCCTGGTAGGCCACGGTGTACTGCACGATGGCCCCGTGCTGGCTGTCCGCAGGGGGCGCCACCCAACTCACCTTGATGCTGGTGGAACTGAGACTGAACAGGTGCACTTCCTGAGGGGGGGCGGAGGGGGCTGTGGAATGGAGCACAACCGGGGAGGGGGGGATCAAGCAACGGGGGGGGGGGGGGGACGATGAATGCTTTCTGGACTGGGCTGGGGCTTAACACTGGAGAGCCGTTTTACAGGAACACATCATCACACTGGCTTATTCAAGTGCAGGGCTGAATTACCCAATTATACCCCACACAATAAAACAGAATCAGTGAAGGGCATCTTATTCACACACACACACACACACACACACACACACACACACACAAGCTCACTCACTCACTCACGCACACACACACACCTCTGCGGGGGCAGCTGTCACAGAGCTGTTTCTGTGCTTCTTGTGCACTATAATGGCACATTCATGAGAGAGACAGCAGCCTGACATGAAGGTGGTATGGCAGGTAAGGCGCTGTCAGCTGACCCAGGTGATGTGCTTCACACCGCCATGCGAGGGTGCGTTTTTCATTGCTGTGTTCAGTGCTCACAATAAAACTCTCCACCCAACTTTTCACAGTCCAGAAGCATAACAAAACACAGACATGGGAACAATAACAGAATAATAATGCAGAAATAAAAACTAAGAGCAAATGAAGGAGGGCATAGAGCGGGCGGATCAGCATGCAGGAGTGTTGCGGTGTTGCTCAGATGGGGGGTGGGGGTGCTAAACGCTCAGGGCCTCGCATGCCTGCTTGCATTTTTAGTATCCAGAGCATTGAGCAGAGACACGGCACAATCCTGCACTGTCTGCAGCACTGGCGTTTCTTGGCAGATCGACGACAGTGAAAAATGAACGAAAAGCATCAAAAGGCAAAAAAAGGCTGACAAATACATAAATGGGGCTCTAAAAGGCCCAGAGTAACTGCTGGGGACCTGCGCAGCTCTCTCTCTCTCTCTGGCAGGTATTCAGGGCGATCAGAGGGGGCAAAGCCATCAGAAATGCTGGAGAGGGAGATGGAGAGAACGCAGCAGAGAGGAGGAGGGAGAGAGAGAGAGAGAGAGCATGCAGCAGAGAGGAGGAGGGAAGGAAGCAAAGTGAGAGAGACAGTGAAATAGAGAAATAAAGAGGGACTGAAGGTGCACAACAATGAGAGAATTAGAAATAGAGAAAAAGAGGGAGATGAGAGAAAGGGAATGGGAGAGAATGCTAAAAAATGAGAAAATGAATGAGGGAATGAGTGAGAAAGAGAGAGAGAGAGACAGACAGAGGCATGGAGAGAGAGAGAGAGAGAATTGGAGCGAGGGAGGGAGAGATGCAGACAGAGAGGGAGAGACACAGAGAGGTAATGTGAAGGGGTGAGAGAAGCACAGAGAGAGAGAGAAGGAGAGAGAGAGGGAGGGAAAGAGAGAGAGAAGGAGAGGGGGGGAGAGAGAGAGAGAGAGGGAGGGACCCTCTCCATGACATGCCTACACATCTCCAGGGACACTGACTCACGCTGTCAGAAGGCAGGGAGATAAGGAGCCGGAATCAGAAGCGGATTTCAGGGCCGCTGTTCCTATGGGAACCGAACCCTGGGTGCTCTGAGGTTTTTATGGCTGACAACTAAAACAAACGGCTTAGAATAAACACAGGCCCCTTTTGGGGAACCTTCATAAACATTTCGGTTTAAGTTCAGTTCCAAATCGGGCACGGAATGACTTGCCAAAAATGCGTGGGCTCACCTGGCAAGGTAAGGGGAAAGTCAGATGCCCTCATTACATGCGTGACATTTAGAGGAAACAGGAAAACAGCCCTTATTATAGGAACACTACACTCTGTTACAGCTGGCTACATTTAACAGGGACAGAGACATTGTGCAAATGCAAAACCACCTCTACCTGCCCTTGTACCCCTGCTGATTTTCACAACAAACCGCTGAAAAGTCTACCGGAGGCAATTACTGCAGAAGTTTGGGCAGTTCCTGTCACTCGTACACAATTAAGCACCGGCCCTGCTCATTTCGCTTCAAATCCAACACATCTGAGAACACTAATGAACAGTCATTTCATTTTTCCCTTCTCTTTTGTCTCTGTTTTTCAAACAGACCCAGATCCAGCGCATTTTTGTTTTTTTCATGCAGTGCTGTGGTCTATTCAGTCTGCCTGAAAGCAGCACCAATCCAAACGCCCTCCTGCCCTGCCACAGGTGACAGGCACATCTGTCATGTCTCTAAAAAAGCTCCACTGCTCTGCATAAAAAAGGCTGCAAGTACTTATAAAAAACACAAATCCACATCACGTTGATTTAAGGTGCTCTTTTTTTGAAAACACAAAATCAAAATAACGTTGACTGATAGACAGGCGACATACCTTGGTGCCCTCGTCAATGGACAAAGACGTGGCTGGCGGTGGACCATAGGAAAGAAAACTAGAGGAAGAAAGGCCTCATTGGGGCGAATACAGAAGCTGTAAGTGACCAGGGAAGGTGCAGGCCTTGGTGGGTCGCTAGCGGGTGTCGAAGAGGGCGTGGGGGGGGGGTGGGTTGTTGGGTGTACTTACTGGACTGTGCAGTTTTGGCCTCGATGGGCTGAGTGTACACCCCCAGGCCCATTTCAGAACGGGCCGCCAGGGAGAATTTGTAAAGCGTGTCGGGCTTCAGGCCTTCCACAGCGTAGGAGCCAGCAGGGTCGAAGGTGACATGGAGCTGGGAAGAGAACAGTGTGAGCAGCGGTTAGGCACATAAGACACTGTAGCATGTATGCTAAGTGCAGCCCTCTCAAGCTCTCGGTTTGGGCTCTTTACTGCACTATGCGGCCAGTCACGTATGGTTAAAGGAGTGCTTCTAATGCGCTTGTTACAGCACAGTGTGGTTAATCATGTAGGCTATGTATGCTAACTGTAGCGCTTTAAGCTCTCTGCCACGGAGGCTAACTGGTGCTCTCTGTCTCGGCTCTTTACTGCACTGTGCAGGCAGTCGCGTATGCCAACTGGAGCTCTATGTCGCCTATGCAATCTGGGGCTCTCTGTAGCGTATGCTAACTGGAGCTCTCTGTCGAGTCTGCTAACTAGAGCTCTCTGTCACGTATGCTAACTGGAGCTCTCTGTTGCGTATGCTAACTGGAGCGCTCTGTCGAGTATGCTATTTGGAGCTCTCTGTAGCGAATGCTAACTGGAGCTCTCTGTCGAGTATGCTAACTGGAGTGCTCTGTCAAGTATGCTAATTGGAGTGCTCTGTCAAGTATGCTAACTGGAGCGCTCTGTCAAGTATGCTAACTGGAGCACTCTGTCGCGTATGCTATTTGGAGCTCTCTGTAGCGAATGCTAACTGGAGCTCTCTGTCGAGTATGCTAACTGGAGCTCTCTGTCCCGTATGCTATCTGGAGCTCTCTGTCGCGTATTGAACTGGAGCGCTCTGTCGAGTATGCTAACTGGAGTGCTCTGTCAAGTATGCTAACTGGGGCGCTCTGTCACGTATGCTAACTGGAGTGCTCTGTTGAGTATGCTAACTGGAGCTCTCTGTCGCGTATGCTAACTGGAGTGCTCTGTCAAGTATGCTAACTGGAGCTCTCTGTCGCGTATGCTAACTGGAGCTCTCTGTCGCCGCTTCCCCACACTTCAGAAGAGCCTTAGTCACCATGCTGTCTCACCACTAACACTGCTGTATTATTTATCAGGAAACCAAATGAACTGACTGCACAGGATCTGTGGAGGGGACAGAGTAAGAGAAACACCATTGATGTTATCAATGTGATTATCCCGATGACTTCAGCTGTTCATAGTGAAAGCTAAGAGTATATGGAGAGACTGGAACTATGTGACAGAACTTGGACAGGAATTCAATAATCAACTTGGCTGGAGTGAAACAAAATTAAATATTTTTAAAGTGAACTGTAATGCAAATCGTGTTTGTGCCCTTACGAGTTGCTAGATTAATGTTTCAGTTTGATCTTAGGATAAGAAAATAGTGTTGGAGACTTGTATGGAGACAAGCATCAAAGGAAACCTTCATACAATCTTCACACTTCATCATGAAAAAAAGCCAAGAACAATTCCGATGGATCCCTTATCTACAGAGCAAAAAACCAAGGTTACAGATCTGAAAACATCCTTCTTGAGAGGTGTGCGTCTATATTCTGGCACAAAAACTGATCGCATGATCGCTGCAGAGTGGCAAAGTGTTTCTTTAATGTCGTATTGATAAATAATTAGATTCCACTAAATTTCTGCAAATGCCAGGAGAGGTTAAATTGCACTCTTAGGGGGATCGATTGAGAGGACATTTATTTGAAACAAAAAAGTACCCAGAAAGGTCATTTCATTCCTTCACTAAGAGCTGCTGTATTTACTCATTTCGGCTGGTGTCAATACCTCCCTTTACCTATTCTCAGCCACACTGTGAGGGGAATCGCAGTGACTGACTCACAGAGCCCTCGTCTGCCTCCCACTCCTCAGCCCTGGCCTAAAAAAAGCCCTCCCTCGGCTCCTGATGGAAGAGCTGTGACTGAGACAGATGCATCTGTCAGAGGAAAGATGAGCTTTGAGTTTCTCACCTTAGCTGGCACTGCTGGGATCAGGAGCACATGCTAGTGCTAAAGAGAGCAGCACCTGGCCTATGCTACCATTAAAGAGTACGCTACTAAAGAGGGTGGGGTGTTGTACATTAACATTACAGAGGGTGGGGTTTGCTCCTACCTTGTTGTCTGAGTTGGACTCCCAGTACATGAGCTCGTACTTGGTGATGGGGTCCTGGACAGGCCACAGCCAGGTCAGCATTATGCGAGTGTCCAGCTCAGCCTCGGCCTCGAAGCTGGACGGCTGGGCGGGAACTGTGCATGACGCAAGTGATAAAGGTTAGTCCACAGCAACCCCTCCCCCTCTCAGCAATCCCAGAGTGCACTGCTGGAAGACACTACTGTACCATGCATCAGATATGGCAGAGGGCTGGGAGGTATCAGATCAGCTCATTTGTCTGTAATTGAGTGTGCTTAATTCCAAATCTATTTGGCAAACATAACATTACATTCATTTATCAGGCACTTTCATCGACAGGGAATTACAATGTGAGAGAACGTGTGTACCCATAGGTGGTAAATGAAAAATAGTGATGTGGGCCTGGCTACAGCATAACCAAACCAGACAAAGTGTGTATATGAGAGTGTGTGTGTGTGTGTGTGTGTGCGCGGTTAGGTGGCTCTGCATTCGTGTGTGTGTGTGTGTGTGTGTGTGCATATGTGGATAATGCGGTGCATTACTCACCCCCCTGCTGGGTTTTGACCTGCAGGGCGTCAGAGGGCGGGCCGTCCCCCACCGAGGTAAAGCCCAGTACACGGATGCTGTAGGTGGTGTCGGGCACCAGGCTGGAGATGGTAGTGAGGCGGCTGTCGTCGGTGTTGTGCTTCAGCCAGGTACTCAGTGGAGCGCCGTGGTTGGTGGTGTAGTAGACGCGGTAGCCGCGGATCTGGCCGTTGGGCTCCTCCGGTGGCTCCCATTGGACCAGCATGGTGCTGGCGCTCAGCATGCGTGCTTGTACGTGCAGCGGTGGCGACGACGGCGCCTGCTCACCTGTCCGCGCCTCCACTAGATCGCTGGGCGGGCCCCGGCCGATGTTGTTGACAGCCATGACGCGGAACTCGTACTCAGAGTAGGGGCTGAGGCCCCCGATGCTGTAGCGGGTGGTGGCCACGCCGTCCACCTCCTGGAAGCCATTCTCCAAGGCCTTGGCCTTGTACTGGATCACGTAGTACGACACAGGCTCTGGGTTTCCCGAGTCCCATGTCAGTGTCACGCTGGTCGCCGTGGTTTCTGTTACCATCAGGGAGGCCGGGGGCTTGGGCAGGGCTGCGGGGGGAGACAGGAAGGCGACGAATAAACTAATGAACCAGCCCACTGAGGCTGACCCTTCGCTTGTAAACACAGGAGCATCGGGGCTGACTGACAGCTAGCCCTCGCAAATGCAATCCCACTCTGCCAGAAACGCATGGAGAGCCAGCCACAGTGCACTTTCATCAGTCAGTCAAAGCTACGCAGAATCACCCTCTCTGAAAAACTGCTGCGACTGTGGGACCACATCGTCCGATCTATCAATCAACATTTTTTATTTGATACAGCACTCTCAGCAAAAGAGAGCTGTCACTGGGTGCGTGGCAGGAACCATTCCACACAAACATTCCAAGGATTCGAGTCATAGCGGGCATACGCTAAAGAATGTCAACGGCGTTTTAGCAGCAGAAGGGAAATCGCCTCGAGTGAAAGTGATAGAATCAACGAGATGTGATTAATCTAATGCTTGTTTTTGACACAGAAAAACGATCCAGCTTAACGCTTTACAGCTGCATGCAGTCTGGCTTTGCACACTGTTTTCTCTGCAGGGAAATGTATAACTCCAAACCCTTCGTACGCTGGAGAACAAATTTTTTTTTTTAAAAAGTGGAACATTTCTGCTCTGTCCCTTGGTGGTAATCAAAACAAAAATTAAGAGTACACATGCGTTGTCTATTTTGGTAGGTGAAATCAGAACTCACACAAGCAGAAGCTGAGTATTCAGAGGTGCCCACAATTCACTGTCTAATTATCAACAGCTGAAACACGGGAAGAATATGCTGGGGCCTGTGCCAGACCTCACCCCCCCAGAAAATCACACTCACCTGCGCTCACGCTCACAGGACAGATCCTGTGCTGCAAAGGCAGGTGAAATGTGTCCACCACCACAGCACCCCTCCCCTGTTTTTCCTGCCAAAGCTAACCGGCTGCACAGCGGAGACCCATATCCACTGAGTGAGGCAGGACAGAACTCTCTGATTCACACATCGCCCAAGTTCACGCCGCTAATGCGTCACAGATCACACCTCACCCACACCCCGGAGGAGTGCAACACCAGCATGTGCCTGCCTCATGTGCTTGCAGGTGCCTGGCAGGCCAGCAGAGGCCACTAGAGAGTGATGAGACTGATAAAAGTTAACTAGCTTAACCCCCATCTTTCTTCAGGAAGGCTGAGCTGCTTGTTGCCCCAGCAGAGTGTGTTTCGGGGCTGGGGCCGTGGGTTTGGCTGGGACTCCAACACCTGCCTGCACTGAGTGAGCCACCCAAAAATCATCTACAGCATCTACCATCATTCCAGTGTCTGCTTCATTCACATTCAGGTTAAATGACCGATATGCTGTGTAAGTGACACACTTCAGGGCCACTTTTCAGGTTACATTTACAAGGCATGAAAATTAGAATCTAATGTATTTCCTGAATGTTAAACAATCTAAAATGTGCTTCATGATGATGTCTGTTCGTTTTTCCTCACTTTCACTGCACTTTTCCATCTGATAGCTCTTCATTCATGCAATCGAGCAGAAGTGTGTACATTGTCTAGACAATTGCTGAAGACAATCGGTAGGCAGCTCTCTTTTTCTTTGGCATTCTCAACATTTTTTTGAGTGTGCTTTTAACATCTGTGATGAGCTCAAAGTCAAAATCAATCTGCAGATACAAGACACCACAGTTGAAACAGTCTGAGATGGTACGCATGCGGCCATGGAGATGGCAGCTGTGGCGATGAGGCCCCAAAGCCCAGTAAAACAAGGGAAAGTGAGGCTACTCTGGACATCTGGTCTGCATAAACATGCAGAGACCAAGGAAAGCCTTGAATGTTCTCTAGAAATTTTAAAATACTTCAGTACTTCTGCACTGTGTGCGTGCACGCGTGTGTATGTGTGTGCGTGTGTGTGGTGAACTGAACGCAGAGGGAGGGAAGAGTCCCTGTCTGTGGATTTTTGTTCTGCAAAGCATGCTGTTCTATAATCTTCACAGAGGAGACTGCCTCTGAAAACAAGCCCCCCAAAGCTCAGCGCAGCCAGGAGTGCTCGTATGGCCTCCCCCCTCTCCCCCCTCACACACGGCTTGATAACAGGAGTTGTGTGCGTTATCTCACGGGAGATACTGTATGGAGCCCCACCAGCTGAGGAAATATTGTGCCTGATGGGGGCAAAAGCAGAGTGAGATTTGTCTTATCTGACTCCCAGCCCAAACTGATAATGCTGCAGGGGCAGAATTCACAGCGTTAGGGGCAATAGGGCTCGTGCGATACGCGCCCAAGCTCTGCGTGTCATTAGTGCTCCCACAGCTACGGGGGGTTCAGTTCTCACTAAACCACCGGGGAAATTAATCAGTTTCTCTGTCTGTAACTTGATAAAGCTACATCAGAACTGATAAATACCTGCCCGGAAATCCCTCCAACTTGGATTACTGCTACATAAGTACAGAGGGTGATGAGTCAATTACTCAGTTTCCTCTGCCTTCTTCGCACTCCACACACTGAGTACTTTTGATAACTACTGGTGCCAAACTGAGCAGAACTCAGCTGAGCACACTCTTACCCAATTTGCATTGTAATTATTGGGGAAAATCCCAACAGACCCATGATTTGTCACATGGAAATGGAAGTGCATCACTACGACCAATCAGAGCCCAGTCCTCATCAACTCATTAATAACTCAGCAGCAATGCCAGAGCAAGTAATATCACCTGGTTGTACGTCCTTCTCCATACGATACTATGGGTGCACCAAATACGATTGCTTGATTTGACTGCTATGACAACCAGTCTTCTCTCTCCTGCCTGCTTCATTCTTGCAATGCTATTTCACATAACCTGGTCAGGTGCTGAGGTCAGTGAGGGGCAGAGGAGGTGTGGGCACTTACCTTTGACGGTGATCTGTGCGGTGGCCTCGATCATGCCCAGCGAGGAGATGGCCATGCAGGTGTAGTTGGCGGACTCGCGGATGTTGGTCAGCTCTAGCACGTTGCGGCCCACGGGCATCTCGTCCTCTTTGGTCAGCTCCACGGGGCCTGCCAGCCACTTGACGTAGGGCATGGGCGCGCCCACCGCCACACAGGTCAGGTTGATGCTGCCGCCCGGCATCACTTCGTGATTGGTGGGTGGGATGGAGAACCGCGGAGGGACACGGCGGACTGGTGGAGAGAGTGAGAGAGACTGTTTTAGGGCGGGGAGGTTCTGGTGCTGCTGAGGGAAAAGGCCCGGCACAGGCTGGGCTCTGAGACACAGGTGGAAGGGGCTGATATCGTAAGGGTTGCCTCCTCTTCCTCTTTATGACAACCATCACAGCATACACTCACCCACTGTTCATCACTCTGGTCAAGAGCACGGGCTACATGCCTGAATGTGAATGTAGATGTGAATGTGAATTTGATTTATGAGGCTGCATAGGGGACGGACAGCTCTTGGCAGCTTATGAGAGATCAGGCTGGTGAAGCAGCTGGGGACCTGAACGAAAAAGAATCTCTACTGGGTTTGGGAATCTGCATTACATGTGGTTTGAGCCTCTTACGCTGGCGTAAGACTGTAAGAGAGAGGGACTGTGGAGAGAATCAGTAAAGGCGATGTGACTCTGCTTCCCACGCAGATGCGCAGGGCAGCTGTGGGGGGGTGGCAGGTGTTTCCCCCCCTCTCCCTCCCCAGGAGGTGTGGGACAGCAGGCTGGAACCGCACAGTGGAGCTGCACCTGCAGGCCTGAGGGGCTCTCTCTCCTGCACACAGCGGGGACCGCGCACGCCCTCAACACCAGCAACATGGTGGCAGACCCAGCTCCTGCCCTGAGGTGTGTGTGTGTGATTACGTGTGTGTGAGTGTGTGTGTCTTGTGGGGTGCCATGTTTGAAGCACCTGTCCTGCCTGGGTCTACGTGGTTGGACTCAAGGCAGACAAGCTGACATTAAAAAAGAGGGTTTCTATGGAGACAAATAAACATGGTGCAGCAGAGAGAAAGCACATGATTAAAGAACTGGTGCAGAATTAAAGACTGGTGCTAACATGGCTCCCATCCACATCTGCTGCATTCTTTTAACTTAAAACTTTTTTTTTTAATACTTCAGGTTAAAAGTTGGGAGACTTTGTGTGCCTTTCCTCCCGATCACATTCCAGGAGGGGCTGGGCAGGTCTGCCTTTACAGCTCTGATAATGGGCTTATCTTCTGGTCTTATCTGTCCTGGTGAACCACTAGTTAATGATCTATTCTCTTGGAGCAAGCTGGGGAACCAAGACCTCCAGTCCCTCAGGACAAAACTACAGCTAACGTGCTAACGTAGCCCCGCAATTACATTGATATCCCAATGCCTGAACAGAACTGAAGACTGGCGATGGCAGTTAATGGGAGAACTCAAATGAGAAGTAGCAAGGGACTCAATTTAAGCTCTGAAGCATACTGTGGCCTTCTATGTCTGTATGATGTAGGGAGAACAGCCAGAATTTATTCTGAAGCAGGCCCCATGAATCCATTACTGAATAAAATTCATGAATGTTTTTTTTCTCCCTCTCTCAATTCATCCAGAACGTTACTGTTACGCTTGTTATGCCTGTTTGTCCTTGAACTGAAGCCAGTAGACTGCATCAGAAACACTGTGTGTGCGTGTCTGATTACATGCATGTGTGTGTGTGTGCACGTGTGTTTCTGTGTGTGTGCATATGCGCACGTGTCAGCGTGTGTGTCTGTGCGTGCATGTGTGTGTGTCTTGATTACATGTCTTTTTACATGTATGTGTGTGTGCACGAGTGTGTGTGTGCGTATGTGTGTCTGTGAATGCATGTGTGTGTGATTACATGCACTGGGGTGTTTGTGTGTGTGAATGCACACATGTGTGGGTGTGTGTGTTTGTACATATGTATGATATGTATGTTTGTGTCTGTGCGTGCATGTGTGTCTGATTACATGTGTGTGCGCATGAGTGTGTGTGTGTGTGTGTTTATATGCACTGGGGTGTTTGTGTATGCATGCTCGGCTCACGTTTGTGTGTGTGTGTGTTTGATTAAATGCATTGGGGTGTTTGTGTGTGAGCATGCATGTGCACGCGTGACAAATGCGCTTTTGAAATTCAGGTCAGGCAGGCTGAGAGGCAGATTTCTCCAGCAGGCCCTGAGGTTCCAGGAGGCTTAGAGCGGCCTGACCGTTGAGTGGACTCCTCTGTGACAGGGCTGGAGCTGCAGCTACCCGCCATGTTGATTACACAATGCTGCTTCCCATGCAAATGAAAATGGAGGCCGTGTGATGGCTCTGCGAGCTGAAATGGCTCGGGTCTGCAGTTACAGATGTCTGGGGCGCTGGGCTCCATGCCGCTGAGGTGCTTTATATCAGGGAGTCAGGTGAAAGTGAAGGTGAAGCTGGCCAAAGCAGACATACCTGTTAATTGTGTATTGTGAAACTGCTGGCAAACAGGAGGGGTTTGTGGGAAGGGGCACGGGGGGGGGGTTCAGGGTGCAGGGTCTAGGCCAAGGAGGCGAATTTGGGGGAAGGGGGGAAAAAGGCTGGATTCAGTCACTGTACACATTTACAAGCGTGCGGCAGGGCATGCAGTAGTGGTGCAGTAGCGCAGTAACGAAGCAGCAGCATACACACTAAGGTAAACACCGCTCAGAACCCGTGCTACTCACATGATAAGAAACAATACATGGCACAGGCATTTCTGCAAACAGCTCCTATGGCCGAGTCCCTGCCAGAGTCAGACAGACTCAAACTGATATCATGTAATGCTCTCAGACAGACAGAACGCTATTCATCTCCAGGATATAACTGACAACAGAAGGATGGCTCTATGCCTGGCATAGCACACTCCCTGCTCGCTAACAGCAAGTGCAATTTTAAAGATGAAACGTTTCATTAGACCGACTAATAGTTTATAATAAAGCATAAGGGCAACCGGCTTTATATGGATGTACCCCCAAGAGCACAAATGAGCACACGGGTCCAATTCTCTGCTGAATGTGTTACTATATGCAGCAAAAATAGCAATATGCCCACCCACATTATATTCCAAAGCTGCCATATCATATTCATGTTCATTAGAAGTGTAAAAATTAATTTTATATTGCGTTGCTTTAGATGCTAACTGGATTGAATTTTTTCATCACACTAATACAGACAAATCCATGATACTGGTTAAAAGGAGTGTTTGATTAGGTGGGCATCTCTTAATTTCATATTAAAGTGTTCCTTGGCTGTGCTTTTTTCCTTTTCTTCATCACTATGTTGTGCCTACAGGTTTACCTGTATAGGCGAACACATGCACACAGGTACACCTGTGCATGCACAATTACCAGAGTGGAGTATGGCATTTCCACTGGCTTACAGCCCCGGCTGGCATGGCCTCAGTGCACAGCTGTTTCCCTCTTAAGAGGGGGCAAGAGAGGGAAGAGGCAACGCCCCTCCCCCTCAATTTCACTGCTAACATCCTCCGCTATCTCTGCCGTGGTGGAGCAAAGGGACATGGGGACACTCGCCAAGCTGTTTCACAGCAGTTCTCTCGGAAAAACCAGGCCGATGACATCAAGAGCAGGGGTTCTCTTTCACAAAAAATGCGACAGACAGAACTAAATTAGAAAAGAGCTGAAAGGAGTTCACACGCATGTGAGTTTGCATCTGAATAATTCACCAGTTTTGTGGCCTTTGAACATTTAATGAATGTTTTGGGGATGGGGCTCATTAATTGTGATAGATACCTCCTGTCTCTCCCTGCGTTGACGGCTGATTGACTGCCGGACATAGCCCCCCCACATGGGAGAGGCATCATCCTAACTCAGCCTGCCAGTTTAAACGCCAGACCGTCCTCCGGTTTTGCCATGGGGCCAAGAGGTGCCTGGAACATACTCCACCCCACAGGACTTCACTCACCCCCCTCCCTGGCTATCTGTTTGGCGACAGGCCCCCCCACACCCCGCTGGCCAATCGTGTGCATGTCAGAAAGGAAGGAAGGCAATGTGTCACATCAGCCCACCCAAGCTGGGGGGGGCCACATGGATGAGGCTCCCATGCTCTGCACCAGCAGCACTCCTTTCCTCTCAAGTGACTCTGCCAATTGGTCTCTCGTCTGGCAATTACACTCTGTTAATTGGGGCTATTAACTCTCAAACAATTTGAAATTTAAAATGTGAAATGAGAGATGGTGCTGGCTGGCTTTGGACGTGGCACAGGCCTGCTGTGTGTTTGTGAGTAGCGTGCTCTCGTGTGGTGATTCATGTCTGTTTGTTTGAATGTAAACACTCAAATTATACAGCCATCATTCCCACTTCCACCCTGTGCCTACACACCTCATCTATTCAGAGAAAGCTCCAATGCCACAGCCGCTCGGCTCATTTAGGAGCTTTTGTTTTGCCAATATCAAAGACAGATTGAAGAGGACAGAAAGGGTGCTAATTTATGGTCTCTCACTGTAATTTCCCTTCTGAAAGTAAAAAAACAGCATGAGAGCCATCCTGTAGATTCAATGAATCTTTACGAATGACCTTTGATTGGGAATGAGCATCAGTTATGCTGCTGAGAGCACTCTGTGTTTTTGAAGTCAAATATGGGGGGTGAGGATATAATTATTAATAGCCAAACAGTTGGAAGCACAAACCCAACTGAAATATTTTTCATTTTATTTGAGATTTTGTGTTATGGAAAAAAATTACAATAAGAAATTGAGAAGGCAAAATATGTTTTTGCTTCCTCTTCCCTGTAGCGAAGACATTTCTGAGCTCCAACCCTTTTGTGCTGCAGACGATGGGCTTGAAAAGTTGTGTACACTCCAGGAGGGTTTCAATATCAGTGATTAAAATACTAACCATCCCGAGTGCTCTCTCACTCCTTTGTTCTCTGAAATAAACATGCAGCCTGAAGCAAATTCTTCATTGCTGGGTAAACAATTAAATCTACTTTAGTGAGATTAAATACTCAAAGAGTCAAAAACACTCCCCCCGAACATGCTGTGGGACCGTACCAAAAAAATAAAGCGTTTAAATTAATTTGGAACTTTGAAAACAAGTCTGACTCTGGCCTGTTTGCAGCTATATTATGACCATCGTGTCGTTGCGATTTATTTGTGAGACTGCACTGTTCTACTCTAATTTGAGACTGTACTGCTGGTGCAGTCACACATCACTGCAGTCATCATGTGGCAATCTGTTAGCATAGCATAGTCCATCAAAATCCTGATTCCACAAGGAGTGAACGAGTTCAGCTGAGTACTGGACTGCTTCAAGCGACCACCGGCCCTGTGATAAATCAGAACTATTCAGACTTCCACATAGAGGCGAGGCAATTAATTGGGGTGCTGAATTAGCTGCAGTGTGTAGTCTGTGAGATTGAGACAGGCAACAGAGCAGCACAGAAGCTGAGCTTGGCTCCGTGCTGAGGACCAAAATCAGGCAGGTCACACAGGGGGCTGTGGAGCGTGTGCAGGAGAGGCTGATGGGCTGAGTTCACACAGTGTTAAGAGTGTGTGAAGCTCTGGGATACATGGAGCAGACAGAGACAGGGGAGGAAAAGTGTATGCTTCAAACAGGGACACATGCAAGCATTACACTCAGGAGAAAGAGGGCACAGGGACCAGCATGACAGCAGTGCATTGTGGGAGTTTGCAGGCGGAAATGGGGAGAGCCATCGGGGCGGAACGGGGGGGGGGGGGGGGATGCGTGGGGCTCCCATCCACACAGAGCCTGGTGTAGGAAGGGAGAAAGTGAAAAGGACCAACCTTCGCGCTGATCTGAGAGGTGAAGTTTGGGGTGATTGTTTTGATGACAATGACGATGGACGAAGGGACATTAAAAAAAAAACACAAAACAGAAAAGAAGACAAGGAGAAACAACACAGAGTGAAACAGGCCAATATTCTGTGCATCCATAAAAGAGAGTGAGAGTGAGTGGAATCATGACACAGACAACACTGCTGTACATATATTCACAGGACACACACACACACACTCCTACACCCATAAACTGCACACTCACACCTAAGCTACACACACACTCGTTTCTCATGCACACTCACTCGCTCTGCTGAATAAAGATGGCATCGGACATTCTGTACTTGCTGACACCTCAACTTCATTATACACAATTCCAACACTCACAGCCCAGCTGGTAACACCATCCAAATGTATTCTGTCCACTGGCTCCTTAAGCGCAAAGCCACTGAACAGGTTGGTGGCTAGACATGAATACAAATGGACTCAATGAATTAGTCATTCATTGGGATGTATTGAGAACAGGCTCTCACCCACGTCCTGCTGCTCAATCACTACTGGGACGGGAAGACAGCTCTGACTTGGGTTAGTTTCACAGAAGTAAACAAAGACACACATTGTTGCACACAGTCACATACATGACTGTCTGGATGTGTCAAATGTCACAATACATGCAATTTTCAGGAAAAGTATTCCAATTCTCATCTCAAAAATGCTTACACACACACACACACGCACCACACAAAACCAAACACATGTACACATGCAGTCAAACACGCACACACACACACACACACACACACACACACACACACACACAGCGGAGCAGACAAACAGTATGGCTCATGGCTTGTATTCCCAAGACAATCACAGTCCTTTTGAGTGTGGGATAAGGTGGTGATGTATGAGCGCACACACATGCAGTCTGTATGTGTACGACAGTGTCTGGCCATGGGGACAGATCTCTCTGCTAAAGGGGGTCAGAGAGCACCGAAAGGCCCCCATGATGCGTGGCTCGCTGAGAGAGCTCACACAGACGCAGACAGCAAAAGAAAAGCATTAGGCCACACACAAAGCCCAGCGCAGCAGGAGAGAACCCATTTCTCACACTGAGCAATCTGACAATATGGCCCCTGAATGTGTCTGCACCTGAAGAGAACATACACAAATTTACACAGTGAACACAGAAGCCAAGATTAAGGTTGGGACATAATCACACAAACCTGTGCAATTAAATCAAAACAAACTCTGCATGACTATATTTCTTTGAATATTTTCTATTCTTTAGAGGCAGAAAACATACTTTGGAATATGTTCTTTTCATTTGAAAATAGAATAGCAAATGGTGTGATAAAGACTAGAGTCCACATTGATTTAATTGAATATGCCGTTAAAGGGACTAAGTTTGTTTGACTAGGTCCTGTCTATAGACAAGACAAGTGTAAACTCTTACAAAGCTGTAAGAGTTGAGTGTATCAAGTTTTGGAAGACTTATAATAACCTTTGATGTATTTTTTTTTTTTTTTTTTTTACACAAATCCTTTGTCCCAAGTACTGAAGCAGCCTCTAAACCTTTAAAGGGAGACGGTCAATCTTTGGGTCTTTTTCTTCAAGAGTGAAATCAATTTATATTGTTTTAAAAGAATAATCCATACAGACAAAAGACTACACTATAATTGTACAAAAATGTTGTACTTGGTCACATTCAGAGATGAAAATAACTTTTAAATAACACTCTGTAATGAAACAAAATTTTGACATTTTAGAGTTTTAAATCTTAAAATGTGGCCATTAGGTTTATTTTCCATTAAGCTGTTTCTGAACTGAACATAAGAAATCCTTTAATTTTTATTCTATTTCAGGTAAAATTATGTTTTAACACTAAATTTTTTAAAATCCTGTTGTGCGTCACACTTGGTATTTGTTCCTTGTTCCCATTATACAGCCTGCTTGGTGAGACTTTATGTTGGCATATCAATGTTGCATGGATTTCCTAACAGCAATATCTGAAGTTCAGCATCTATATGGTGCACACATGCCCATAAAAACACAATCACAGTGAGTGATTACGGCACAGGCGTGTGTGCAGTATATTACAGGCTGTTTGTCATATCAAAGATCTGCACTGGCTGCGCTTCCTGCAGGCCTGCAGGTGAGAGATGGGAGTGGAGATGTGAGCTTCGGGACAGTAAACACAGGGCGGACAGACGAGGCAATTCCCTTTTTTAATGTTTTCCCAGGGTTCCCTGCTCTCCCGCCCGCCCGCTTGCCCAGTGGGGTTGGGGGGGCTCTGGCGTGTGTTCCGCCCGGATTTACGAGGGAACGGTCTCTATCCGTCTCATTTTCTTGGGATCTCCCTGCTATCATGCTTCCAGGCCTCGCAGTCATTCATTATACAGGGCAAAACTCCACGGCGACGCACTAGACTGCTTTCAAGAGGGGGGCCGGCGAACTTCTTACACTGTTTCTTTACTGCCCAAAGACAGCAGGCTTCCAGTCTGGTGCGTCTGCGTATCGAGATTTAATTGAAGACACAATGTGCTTTTGTTCTTTGTGTCTGAGCCAAGTGCACTTCCAGAAGGTTATGTTGGGTTTATTTATATTTAAATGCGGTTTCCACAAACACAGATCGCTCTGAGCTGCATGGGCAGACTGCGCCCGTAATTGCCATTCCATTCCTCTTGCGTACACCAGCAGAGGCTTGGCTCTGCTCTCCCCTCTCAGCTTGTGGGTGGTATTACTAACCCTGTGCAGAGCCCTGTACCATGGAACTAAACCCTACCTACCTGCCAGAGGAAACCCTGGCCATCCACACCCACAAGAAACAACAACGGGTAAGGGTTTTTAGGCCAAAATGAAGCCTGCCATTTCGTCCTGTGTCATTACTGCCATTAGTGGTTTGGAGCAAGTCCAGAACTACATTCAGGTTTCTGGTGCTGGAACCCGCATGCCTTACGATAAAAGACATGCTTTTGTCGACTGACATGAGATATAATTCCTTTCCCTGGACGTTCAAGATTATAAAGCAATTCCTTCAGTAATGCATTGAACACCATGGCTAGAGCTAAAGTTACAACACAAACACGGTGACTTGGGCTGAATGACTGAAAGCAGCCATAATGACCTGTTGCTTGTGTCGAGTGAAACTGTCAAATCCTGGTGAATCACCACATTACTGATCAGGCCCCAATGGCGAAAGCATTGTGTTTTTCTTTTCTTTTCTCCAGCTCTGCACTTCAATACCTGTGAACACAGCGTGCATGCTATACTTCTCTCTCTCTTATGTCAGGCACAAGGTGATAAAATCCCTGGATGATGTCTTATCCTACAGTCCCAGAACCCAAGGCTGTTTTTGGTCTTATATATAGATTTGCACCTTATTGAAAAACCTCTACAAATGTACAGCGCATCAGGCACTACTTCCTCTGCCACAGTTAAATAAGAAGTAATAAAAAAGCAGTTGTTGTAAACAGAAATGCGTGCGTATATATATCAGTGCTCTCACTTCAGGATGAAGGTGGATTGAAATGCTGGTAATGATGATATCTATAGCGGTGCGTTGCCATGTCTTCACACACAGCATAGTTAATAATCCCCTGACATTTATCATTATGGTGGTCTATGACAGCAGGGGATTTGATCAGATAATGAGTATTCTCATTAACTGCAAACCTCACATGCTATCACTCAGAGCACATATTCCACTTGGCACTTTCATATTGATCTTCGCTGGGACATATATTTCCCTCTCGGCGCAGTGGCAGGCACAGAGGAAGCGCAGCATTAACTTTGGTGCTGACCTCTAGCAAGCTCTCCCCAGGTAATAGGTGTAACAAGCATACAGTAATAATGTGTAGGTGTGTGTGTGTGTGTGTGTATATACCCGTGTTTCTGTGTGACAATATGTATTTATTTGGTTACCATACATACACTAGAATTAATGTAACTGAGAATTTTCCAGAGGTGCAGTGACTTTTGAGAAGCTGATTACTGCGGTTGCTTTGATGAAGCAGTTGAAAGAGGTGCTAAATCACAGGAGGATAAATGGGACAGGGATCCGAGAGGCTCTGAGACAGGGGTGTAACCTGAGACCTGCAGTGGGGGTGGGATGGGGAATTTCCCTGTGTTAAAAAGCAGGTAACAAAACCAGGCAGTGTCATCTTCCTTGGCCGCGAGACTTGGTCTCACCTACGCGGCACGATGGCACCTGACGATGACCCCAAACTCACACCTGTGTCTGCGGAGGTCAGGCCCGAGACACAAAGTCAAACACAGTGCAATGCACGACTTCCACATTCCAGTCAATTACGCTATGTTCAGCTGTACCACAGAAAAGCAAATAAATCCACTTAAAACAGAAATAGCACAGCTGAGGATGTTGACTTTTGATGGTGAGATATTGCTTTTACTTTGAAGGAGACCCAGGTGGAGGTGGCGGTATGGTAAACCGGGGAGAAGCAGTGGCCAGAGACGATGATGGGAACTCGTCCCACACATGGCGAGGTGAGGGAGAGACTGAGGGGAGGGTCTTACCTCGCACATAGAGGTTGGCGGGGGCCGAGTAGCGTGTCCCCGCGCTGTTCATGGCAACGCACTCATACTTCCCCTGGTCTGACTCCTCACTGTTCTCAATCTGCAGTGCTCCTGGTGGCAGGAGGGGTGGGGACAAGAGGAGGGACAGTTAGGACACAGTTACCAGAATGAACCTCACACACACACACACACACACACACACACATTATGAGTAATGACAAATAACACAATATGCTGAAGAACACTGGGTAATCCAAGAAGACAGCAGTTACACACAGGTGGGAACAATATTGAGTGCCAAAGGGATCATAAATACAAGCTCCCTGAACATGTCAGGTGACTGCTCTTTGACCAATCAGTTAAATCATGAGGCATCTAAAAAATCTGCAGCCCGACTGTAGGTTACTCTCCAACACTGCCTCTGGCTGACTGCTGCTAATAGGCTGATCTTTGCTGGCTTTATAAGTGACACAGACACATTATCATTTTCATGTAAACAGACACCAGCCATAACTGACCCCTTTCTTAGAATAAAAGGGTGTTCTTAAGGAAGCCTTAACCCATGTGAAGCTCAGCTGCTGAATCTTACAGCAGAGAGGGATTCATGCTCCATTCCTGTGCATTCAGATCAGGACCCACTCTGCTAACACTGTTCATATGAGTATGGGGCTGTGCCTGCTCTGCTAACACTGCTCATATGAGTATGGGGCTGTGCCTGCTCTGCTAACACTGCTCATATGAGTATGGGGTTACGCCTGCTCTGCTAACACTGCTCATATGAGTATGGGGCTGTGCCTGCTCTGCTAACACTGTTCATATGAGTATGGGGCTGCGCCTGCTCTGCTAATGGTGCTCATATGAGTATGGGGCTGTGCCTGCTCTGCTAACACTGTTCATATGAGTATGGGGCTGTGCCTGCTCTGCTAACACTGTTCATATGAGTATGGGGCTGTGCCTGCTCTGCTAACGCTGCTCATATGAGTATGGGGCTGCGCCTGCTCTGCTAACACTGCTCATATGAGTATGGGGCTGTGCCTGCTCTGCTAACACTGTTCATATGAGTATGGGGCTGTGCCTGCTCTGCTAACGCTGCTCATATGAGTATGGGGCTGTGCCTGCTCTGCTAACGGTGCTCATATGAGTATGGGGCTGCGCCTGCTCTGCTAACACTGTTCATATGAGTATGGGGCTGTGCCTGCTCTGCTAACACTGTTCATATGAGTATGGGGCTGCGCCTGCTCTGCTAACACTGTTCATATGAGTATGGGGCTGTGCCTGCTCTGCTAACACTGTTCATATGAGTATGGGGCTGTGCCTGCTCTGCTAACTCTGCTCATATGAGTATGGGGCTGTGCCTGCTCTGCTAACGCTGCTCATATGAGTATGGGACTGCGCCTGCTCTGCTAACGCTGTTCATATGAGTATGGGGCTGTGCCTGCTCTGCTAACATTGCTCATATGAGTATGGGGCTGTGCCTGCTCTGCTAACACTGCTCATATGAGTATGGGACTGCGCCTGCTCTGCTAACGCTGTTCATATGAGTATGGGGCTGTGCCTGCTCTGCTAACACTGTTCATATGAGTATGGGGCTGCGCCTGCTCTGCTAACGCTGCTCATATGAGTATGGGGCTGCGCCTGCTCTGCTAACACTGCTCATATGAGTATGGGGCTGTGCCTGCTCTGCTAACACTGCTCATATGAGTATGGGACTGCGCCTGCTCTGCTAACGCTGTTCATATGAGTATGGGGCTGTGCCTGCTCTGCTAATGGTGCTCATATGAGTATGGGGCTGTGCCTGCTCTGCTAACACTGCTCATATGAGTATGGGGCTGTGCCTGCTCTGCTAACACTGCTCATATGAGTATGGGGCTGTGCCTGCTCTGCTAACACTGTTCATATGAGTATGGGGCTGCGCCTGCTCTGCTAACGCTGCTCATATGAGTATGGGGCTGCGCCTGCTCTGCTAACACTGCTCATATGAGTATGGGGCTGTGCCTGCTCTGCTAATGGTGCTCATATGAGTATGGGGCTGTGCCTGCTCTGCTAACACTGTTCATATGAGTATGGGGCTGCGCCTGCTCTGCTAACACTGTTCATATGAGTATGGGGCTGTGCCTGCTCTGCTAACACTGCTCATATGAGTATGGGGCTGCGCCTGCTCTGCTAACACTGCTCATATGAGTATGGGGCTGTGCCTGCTCTGCTAACACTGTTCATATGAGTATGGGGCTGTGCCTGCTCTGCTAATGGTGCTCATATGAGTATGGGGCTGTGCCTGCTCTGCTAATGGTGCTCATATGAGTATGGGGCTGCGCCTGCTCTGCTAACACTGCTCATATGAGTATGGGGCTGCGCCTGCTCTGCTAACACTGTTCATATGAGTATGGGGCTGTGCCTCATATCACATGTGGCCAGAAGAAGAATTTTGGGTTAATCTTATAAATGCTTTGAAGAAAATAAAATGCTGTCTGTATAAACTTGCTGACAGTTACTTACCTGATTCCCTGTCCAAGAAGGTAGAATGATTTAGCATTTCACCATTTTTCACAATACCTCCAAATGGCTGCATAATTACACTGCATAAGCACTCATTAAAAAATAAAAGTAAAATAAAAGTGAATGACCATCTTGCTGATGGCTGCGTTTTGTCGAGCAGTGAAATCAGACATCCAGACACCGTGCACACAGGTCACAGATGGAGAGAGAACACTGAAAAATATATATATATATGTGTGTGAGATATATCCTTCAGCCAGATTCTGGAGCAATGCATTATGGGATGAGTGGCTTTGTTACAAGTATGCTTCGTGCTGACAAGGGAATAACGAATTAGGACGAAGCATGAAGACACCCAAGATGGATGTGGTGCAGTGGTCTGACAGAGGGCTTCCTCAGGCTATTGTCCATGGTCCTAAACATTACAACGCGTGCACACTGAGATATAATACAGCCCACAAAAGTTTCTCTGTGCCCCAAACTGACCACGTGATTAAATATTACTATACTGTATTGTTAAACATGTTTAAAGCAATATAGTTTGCTGGCTCCTGTTAAACATAGGCTTCTGATCTATGAGCCTAACATCTCCAGAAAAGGCTGGGGATGTTGACAGGCTCAAGGTCAGCGCTGTCCCCTTTGCTTGTAAATCCTGATCCTGGGATCCCGTCTCCAGGCTACCTCCTTCAGCATATTGATAGTCCCACTCTGGCTAACCATTCCAGAGGTCATCCAATTTAACCTTGTGTATTTTATGCAGCAGTATTACACCGGGGACACAAGCTCTGGATTTTGCGAAGGCCAACTCTGAAGCAATGCATCTTACCCATACGAACCCAGCCAATTCTTACAAAGCATAATCCCAGTGATTATGAAGCTGAGTTGCACTAACATCAGCTTCTACATTGTGCTCCTAGCAGATAGAGCCAATCATGTCTTAGTATGCTGCCCTGCTAACCAAAGAGATCCTTCCTCTGCCCTAAGGGGTACTTTGCCCTACCCCTGGGGTAATTTGTAGTTTGCTTCCTGGGAAACGGCAGCCAGGGCAGGGTCAGAAGGAGTGAAGGCCCAGCTGGACATCCCTGTTCAGAATAACACCTTGCTGTGATATCAAGGTGATCCCCTCACTCTCAGTTAATGACCGATTTTTGTTTGCTTTGACGGGAATCGGACAACACAGAACAACCACAGGGTGTGCGTGGACACAGAGGAGCGAGGTCCGAGAGAGAGAGGGACAGAGCGCTGGAAATGGGAACAGTGAGACGGAGGACGACCACAGGGAGGCGGGATGGAGTGACTCAATATCTCAGGGCGCTTTTTAGCGTTCTTACCTCTGATTGGTGTACCACCTGGTGAGGTAATATGAATGTAAAGATTGGAGAGAAGCATTAGTACAAAGAGGAAAGATAAGATAAAAATAAAAAAATGAAAAGTAAAAACAAAAGGAAGGAAGGAAATCAGAGCTGAGACTATAAAGGGCTCCTTATGTTCTGTGGGGTTAAAGGCATCTAAACTAGACTGCGCTGGCAGCAGAGTTTATCCAGCAGTGTTCTCAGGATGTCAGACTCGTGTGTAACGCCCATCTCTGTCTGGACTGCGCAGGCAGCTACTCTCAGCCCCAACATGCCACTGCACTGAGTTCACTCGCACTGTCAGGCTCCTGGGTCTTTAAGAATCACACATATAACTGAGAGCTGGACAGCCTCTGTAGGATCTGAAGAGGGGGAGAGAGAACTCCCCATAACTAAAATCAGTTGCCTATTAATTTTCAAATACAGGAGGTCTTTTTGGGCAAGATTTAAATGCAGCAGGTCCTTTGTATACCGTTCACACATTTCAATAACCTGCAACACTTTCCTTTCCCTCCTCAGGCACTAATCACTGCTATGACTGTTTGCTTCCTGCAGCTCTGCATGTGTTATTTTACAGTTGTGGATTTGATGCTATAGCACTTCTGTTGCTGAACTAATGCACTTCGCATAAGCCGCTTTGCATTACAAGCATCCTCTAATTGACTGTAAGTGTAATTTTAAATGCCCTTAAACTTTCTGCATGGATGTGTTTCCTTTATTTTATGTTTCACCCCTGATTCAACTGAATTTAGCTAAGCACCGAATCTGGTTGCTCCAGTTCTTTCAGCCCGACTTCTGCTCATTTGTTTCTCCTTGAATAGTTCTAAATATGTTAAGTGCAGAGGGAGTGGGCTCAATGTTAAAATTCACATTTACAAGAAAAATGGAGGACTGAACTGCTGCAGTTTAGGACCCTCCCAGCTGACTGAGGGGGAATGTGCAGTAGTTGTGTTACCAGCAGCATGCTTTCAGCATGGCCCTCCAACCCCACAAACTCACACGGGCCTTTAGCAGCCTTGTCAAACCCCCTCATCCCAGGCCCTCTGGCCTGTGTGTGAGATGGGGGAAGTGTAAAGTGTGTCACGGTGCGTATGTCATGGATGGGACTTTGGGCTGGGAAGCAGTGCTGCTCCAGTGACCCACATTCAGGACCAGAGCACAATCTCCCAGACTCTGGGCCTGGCGGCCCCTGGAATACTAAGCGTGCCCTGCCAAGGCAAGTGAAGGGACTGCAGAGCGACCATGAGGCGCTAATCTGGCTCTTTCAGCGCCCCTCCCTGGGGCTGGCTTGGGCTGTTTATTCATCAAGACGCTCCACATAAATAGGGCACAATTGATCTGGCCAGGCAGTCTGTGCTGTCACAGAGCAGGCTGAAATTGCGTGAAGCCCAATTGCATGTTTTAGGAGGTCTTAAGCCTCTTTTGATGTAGGAGCCATGATTCCCCTGCTCAACTTCAGTCTGACCAAACTGAACAACTACCAATTAAATCATATTTTGTGAATCATGCACATGTATCAGTAGATGTGCATAAGCAAGGCTGCCTTTATTTACCCAATATATAAACAACACTGTGTTTGGCCTGAGGCAGAGGCACAGAGAATAGGGTTGGAGAACTTCGATGTTCAAAATGAGCAAAATCCCTCTTCACTCCACCTTCCATTCCTCCTTTATGTTGAATAAACCTCAATGATATATGAAATAATAAAATATTCCTCACCCATTAGATTAATTACAAAAACAGTGTGATGTGTGAAGCCATACCCCTCGCCAAAGGGAATAAGCTCCTGTCAGTGGCACCTTTGCTGAAGCCATCCCAGGGGAGATGGAAGCTCACAGGTAACAGGATATGGACAGAGCACAACTAAGACCTTCTTTTGCTGCAGGCGATATAAACCACTGGCAGCTAATCAAACTAAGCCGGGTTCAGAGAGCCAGCTCTGGGTGCGTGTTTAAATTTCCACCTGAATGTGCGGTGCGCTGGTCTTTTCTGCTGTCTAACAAGACGAGCCCGCTGCTACCCGACCAGGCCTCATTAGGGCTCAACGTGAGGATGCGCTGTGCAAGTAATTAATGAGCTTTTCATAAGAGCACTACATTTTGTTCTGAAAACCAGAGCATTGACGATATATATATTTCTGGGCATGTTGTCATGGTTACTGTCCGAGCTAATCCGAAGGCGTTTGCTTGAGTGCGGTTTTTGTGTGTGTATGTGTGTGTGCCCATGTCACAAAGTGTGTGTGTGTGTTTGACTGAAAGAGAGAAAGAGTTTGTATGCGAGTGTGTGTGCGTGTGGGACAGGGTGCATGTGCGTGCATGTGTGTGTTCGTGTGTGACAGAGTGTGTGGGTGCGTGTGTGTGTTTGTGTGTGTCAGAGTGTGTGTGGGTGCATGTGTGTGTTTGTGTGTTACAGAGTGTGTGTGTGTGCATGTGTGTGTTAGTGTGTGACAGAGTGTGTGGGTGCATGTGTGTGTTTGTGTGTTACAGAGTGTGTGGGTGCATGTGTGTGTTAGTGTGTGACAGAGTGTGTGGGTGCATGTGTGTGTTTGTGTGTTACAGAGTGTGTGTGGGTGCATGTGTGTGTTAGTGTGTGACAGAGTGTGTGTGTGCGTGCGTGTGTGTGTGTGTTACAGAGTGTGTGTGCGTGCGTGTGTTTGTGTGTTACAGAGTGTGTGTGTGCGAGTGTGTGTTTGTGTGTTACAGAGTGTGTGTGGGTGCATGTGTGTGTTTGTGTGTTACAGAGTGTGTGTGGGTGCATGTGTGTGTTACAGAGTGTGTGTGCGTGCGTGTGTTTCAGAGTGTGTGTGCGTGCGTGTGTTTGTGTGTTACAGAGTGTGTGTGTGCGTGTGTGTGTGTGTGTTACAGAGTGTGTGTGGGTGCGTGTGTGTGTTTGTGTGTTACAGAGTGTGTGTGGGTGCGTGTGTTTGTGTGTTACAGAGTGTGTGTGCGTGCGTGTGTGTGTTAGTGTGTGACAGAGTGTGTGTGCGTGCGTGTGTTTGTGTGTTACAGAGTGTGTGTGCGTGCGTGTGTTTGTGTGTTACAGAGTGTGTGTGCGTGCGTGTGTGTGTGTGTGAGAGAGTGTGTGTGTGTGCGTGTGTGTGTTTGTGTGTTACAGAGTGTGTGTGGGTGCATGTGTGTGTTTGTGTGTTACAGAGTGTGTGTGCGTGCGTGTGTTTGTGTGTTACAGAGTGTGTGTGCGTGCGTGTGTGTGTGTGTTACAGAGTGTGTGTGTGTGTGTGTGTGTGTGTGTTTCTGAGTGTGTGTGTGTGTGTGTGTGTGTGTGTGTGTGTGTTTGTGTGTGGGTGTGTGTGTGTGTTTGTGTGTTACAGAGTGTGTGTGCGTGTGTGTGTTTGTGTGTTACAGAGTGTGTGTGGGTGCATGTGTGTGTTTGTGTGTTACAGAGTGTGTGTGCGTGCGTGTGTTTGTGTGTTACAGAGTGTGTGTGCGTGCATGTGTGTGTTTGCGTGTATGTGTGTGTGAGTGTGTGACACAGTGTGTGTGTGCATGTGTGTGTTTGTGTGTTACAGAGTGTGTGTGGGTGCATGTGTGTGTTAGTGTGTGACAGAGTGTGTGGGTGCATGTGTGTGTTTGTGTGTTACAGAGTGTGTGTGGGTGCATGTGTGTGTTTGTGTGTTACAGAGTGTGTGTGCGTGCGTGTGTGTGTTTGTGTGTTACAGAGTGTGTGTGCGTGCGTGTGTTTGTGTGTTACAGAGTGTGTGTGCGTGCGTGTGTTAGTGATCCCGGCTCACCTGAGCGCAGCTGCTTGATTCGGCCGTTGCTGCTGCTGATGTCTACAGGGAGGAAATCTTTGAACCAGGAGATCTCGGGGTCTGGGTTGCCGCTGGCTGCACACAGCATGGTGGCCGTGCGCGTCTTCTCCACCACCTTCAGCTGGGGCCCCATGTCAATGGTGGGGAACCCGTGAGGGACCTGGTTCTCTGAAACACATAAACACGCTTGGTTACACCCTCAAACATGTAGAGCACACATGCTCAGTTATACCCTCTAGCACAAGAACACAGACACTCTCAGTTATACCCTCAAACTCAGAGATCACACTCTCACATGGTTTTGGTCTCTCAAACATCAGCCCCTGATGTCCCAGTGTATTTGATGGCTGATGCCAGATCACCAGGCTAAGTCTTGTTCCTCTGATGAGTCAGCCTGAGCCGTTTCAGTGGGACGGCTGGCTGGCAGGTGGACACCTCAAAGCCAGGCAGGTGAGCATGCCAAAGGCTAGCCATGTGACCCTGCTCACCTGAGCTTGTGCAGAGCTGATCCAGGTACAGTGTCTCTGACGGCACAGTGCTAGGAGATCAGGGACTCTCCCAGCCCCTGAGCTCCATTCAGCAGCGCTGCTAGCCAGCCAGGAGCTATAAGCGATGTAAGTGTGGTCAAACGGAGGCCACTCAGTATTCAGTGTAAAAGCTCCGCCACCTTTCTGTCAGCCGGATGGGTTTACCTGGAGCGGCACCTCAAGACCTAGCTCTCTACTGCCCCCTGGAGTCCACATAGCTGTGCGAGGCACAATACAGCAGCACTGCTCCTGCAGGAAGGACCATGCAGGTCTACAGTGCCATTATAGACCAACCATGTCAAATGCCACATCTTTTTACCCTGATCATCCAGCATGCTCTGGCCGGTACAGCTGAATTCTCTATCAGCCTTCAGAACAAACACTCCCAACATTTGCTCACTTTAAGTAGTACTCAGCTGGCAAATGTATCCAGACTTTTCTTCTGACACGACCCACTTTTCACTTCCCACCATTTTCAATTAATGGGATTCATTTTTTTCAGATTGATTTTTTTGGATCCTGTCTCAGAAGTAGTTTTGTAAAATGGTACATGTAACCTGCAATCTAACATAACTAAGGAAACCAGCATTTGACAATGAATAATTCAAGCTTTCAATCTCATAACTATAACAAGTGTTATTTAGAAGAGGGAAATATCTGTTCTTCTTGAATGATCAAGTTTAACTTGACATTTATCAAATAAAAGCCACAGGAAGGCCAGTCTCCTGCCTACGGGATCATATCAGGCGGCAGGAACAGGATACAGCACTGGCTGGGTACCTTTCTAGTGTGTCTGAGCAGGTCCTTATTGAAAAGCACAACAACAGTGTGAGGAGTGTGAATGTCTGGGCTCCTCCATTACCCCATCCACAGAGTAAAGACTGCATCTGTGTGCCTGTGTATATACACTGACGGATCTATGCAGTCTGAATGGAGAGCGGATCACTATGCTGGATGGGTCTATGCGTTCTGAATGGAGAGCGGATCACTATGCTGGATGGGTCTATGCGTTCTGAATGGAGAGCGGATCACTATGCTGGATGGGTCTATGCGTTCTGAATGGAGAGCGGATCACTATGCTGGATGGGTCTTTGCGTTCTGAATGGAGAGCGGATCACTATGCTGGATGGGTCTATGCGTTCTGAATGGAGAGCGGATCACTATGCTGGATGGGTCTATGCGTTCTGAATGGAGAGCGGATCACTATGCTGGATGGGTCTATGCGTTCTGAATGGAGAGCGGATCACTATGCTGGATGGGTCTATGCGTTCTGAATGGAGAGCGGATCACTATGCTGGATGGGTCTATGCATTCTGAATGGAGAGCGGATCACTATGCTGGATGGGTCTATGCGTTCTGAATGGAGAGCGGATCACTATGCTGGATGGGTCTATGCGTTCTGAATGGAGAGCGGATCACTATGCTGGATGGGTCTATGCGTTCTGAATGGAGAGCGGATCACTATGCTGGATGGGTCTATGCAGTCTGAATGGAGAGCGGATCACTATGCTGGATGGGTCTATGCGTTCTGAATGGAGAGCGGATCACTATGCTGGATGGGTCTATGCGTTCTGAATGGAGAGCGGATCACTATGCTGGATGGGTCTATGCGTTCTGAATGGAGAGCGGATCACTATGCTGGATGGGTCTATGCAGTCTGAATGGAGAGCGGATCACTATGCTGGATGGGTCTATGCAGTCTGAATGGAGAGCGGATCACTATGCTGGATGGGTCTATGCGTTCTGAATGGAGAGCGGATCACTATGCTGGATGGGTCTATGCAGTCTGAATGGAGAGCGGATCACTATGCTGGATGGGTCTATGCGTTCTGAATGGAGAGCGGATCACTATGCTGGATGGGTCTATGCGTTCTGAATGGAGAGCGGATCACTATGCTGGATGGGTCTTTGCGTTCTGAATGGAGAGCGGATCACTATGCTGGATGGGGCTATGCGTTCTGAATGGAGAGCGGATCACTATGCTGGATGGGTCTATGCGTTCTGAATGGAGAGCGGATCACTATGCTGGATGGGTCTTTGCGTTCTGAATGGAGAGCGGATCACTATGCTGGATGGGTCTATGCGTTCTGAATGGAGAGCGGATCACTATGCTGGATGGGTCTTTGCGTTCTGAATGGAGAGCGGATCACTATGCTGGATGGGTCTATGCAGTCTGAATGGAGAGCGGATCACTATGCTGGATGGGTCTATGCAGTCTGAATGGAGAGCGGATCACTATGCTGGATGGGTCTATGCGTTCTGAATGGAGAGCGGATCACTATGCTGGATGGGTCTATGCGTTCTGAATGGAGAGCGGATCACTATGCTGGATGGGTCTATGCGTTCTGAATGGAGAGCGGATCACTATGCTGGATGGGTCTTTGCGTTCTGAATGGAGAGCGGATCACTATGCTGGATGGGTCTATGCGTTCTGAATGGAGAGCGGATCACTATGCTGGATGGGTCTATGCGTTCTGAATGGAGAGCGGATCACTATGCTGGATGGGTCTATGCGTTCTGAATGGAGAGCGGATCACTATGCTGGATGGGTCTATGCAGTCTGAATGGAGAGCGGATCACTATGCTGGATGGGTCTATGCAGTCTGAATGGAGAGCGGATCACTATGCTGGATGGGTCTATGCATTCTGAATGGAGAGCGGATCACTATGCTGGATGGGTCTATGCGTTCTGAATGGAGAGCGGATCACTATGCTGGATGGGTCTATGCGTTCTGAATGGAGAGCGGATCACTATGCTGGATGGGTCTTTGCGTTCTGAATGGAGAGCGGATCACTATGCTGGATGGGTCTATGCGTTCTGAATGGAGAGCGGATCACTATGCTGGATGGGTCTTTGCGTTCTGAATAAAGAGCGGATCACTATGCTGGATGGGTCTATGCAGTCTGAATGGAAGCGGATCACTATGCTGGATGGGTCTATGCAGTCTGAATGGAGAGCGGATCACATGCTGGATGGGTCTATGCGTTCCTGAATGGAGAGCGGATCACATGCTGGATGGACTATGCGTTCTGAATGGAGAGCGGATCACTATGCTGGATGGGTCTATGCAGTCTGAATGGAGAGCGGATCACTATGCTGGATGGGTCTATGCGTTCTGAATGGAGAGCGGATCACTATGCTGGATGGGTCTATGCGTTCTGAATGGAGAGCGGATCACTATGCTGGATGGGTCTATGCGTTCTGAATGGAGAGCGGATCACTATGCTGGATGGGTCTATGCGTTCTGAATGGAGAGCGGATCACTATGCTGGATGGGTCTATGCGTTCTGAATGGAGAGCGGATCACTATGCTGGATGGGTCTATGCGTCTGAATGGAGAGCGGATCACTATGCTGGATGGGTCTATGCGTTCTGAATGGAGAGCGGATCACTATGCTGGATGGGTCTATGCGTTCTGAATGGAGAGCGGATCACTATGCTGGATGGGTCTATGCGTTCTGAATGGAGAGCGGATCACTATGCTGGATGGGTCTATGCGTTCTGAATGGAGAGCGGATCACTATGCTGGATGGGTCTATGCGTTCTGAATGGAGAGCGGATCACTATGCTGGATGGGTCTATGCGTTCTGAATGGAGAGCGGATCACTATGCTGGATGGGTCTATGCGTTCTGAATGGAGAGCGGATCACTATGCTGGATGGGTCTATGCGTTCTGAATGGAGAGCGGATCACTATGCTGGATGGGTCTATGCGTTCTGAATGGAGAGCGGATCACTATGCTGGATGGGTCTATGCGTCTGAATGGAGAGCGGATCACTATGCTGGATGGGTCTATGCGTTCTGAATGGAGAGCGGATCACTAGGCTGGATGGGTCTATGCGTTCTGAATGGAGAGCGGATCACTATGCTGGATGGGTCTATGCGTTCTGAATGGAGAGCGGATCACTATGCTGGATGGGTCTATGCGTTCTGAATGGAGAGCGGATCACTATGCTGGATGGGTCTATGCGTTCTGAATGGAGAGCGGATCACTATGCTGGATGGGTCTATGCGTTCTGAATGGAGAGCGGATCACTATGCTGGATGGGTCTATGCGTTCTGAATGGAGAGCGGATCACTATGCTGGATGGGTCTATGCGTTCTGAATGGAGAGCGGATCACTATGCTGGATGGGTCTTTGCGTTCTGAATGGAGAGCGGATCACTATGCTGGATGGGTCTATGCGTTCTGAATGGAGAGCGGATCACTATGCTGGATGGGTCTATGCGTTCTGAATGGAGAGCGGATCACTATGCTGGATGGGTCTATGCGTTCTGAATGGAGAGCGGATCACTATGCTGGATGGGTCTATGCGTTCTGAATGGAGAGCGGATCACTATGCTGGATGGGTCTATGCGTTCTGAATGGAGAGCGGATCACTATGCTGGATGGGTCTATGCGTTCTGAATGGAGAGCGGATCACTATGCTGGATGGGTCTATGCGTTCTGAATGGAGAGCGGATCGGGATGCTAGATGGATCGATGCAGTCTGAATGCCAGCCAGGAATCAATGAGCTCAGTATCTGATGCTGAGGGACGATGCGGCGACTGTTAGACAGTAACTTGACTTGCGGAAGCAAATAATCACATGTCATGCTGTAACACTGTCAGTGAAAAGCATGGGCTGTGCTGTCCGTGCCTGGCAGGTGACCATACAGGCCGCAGGGGAGGCCAGGGGGCTCCTGGGCGAAACGGAAGAGTAATGGCCAATCAATCGGAGCTGAAGCCTCAGATCAAGGACACACACACATGCTCACACACACACACACAAATGCATGCACACACACACACACACACACACTCTCACACACACACACAAACGCACGCACGCACACACACACACACCAGCAGAGAATCAACCTCTCCCAGAACACACTGATGAAGTCACAGCTTGA